>CM061531.1:326642952-327242952 GCA_030545055.2 Neoaliturus tenellus | reverse complement strand
TACAATAAACTTCCCCGGGAAATTAAGGAAATGAAAGGTTCCAGTTTTGAGAAGAAACTGAGGGAATTTTTAGTTGAGGGGGAATTTTATAGTGTTCAGGAATTCCTCTCTACCTGACCACACTTGACAATTTACAATGTTTACCATAAGTTCATTTTTTAGTTTTTAATGTTGACGACTGAGATGTACACCTTGTTTGTATTCTATTCAGAATAAAGATTGTCTATTGTCTATTGTCTAAGAATATATGTATTATTATTCTTAGATTTTGATAATTCAATAAACCTAGAATAAATTAAATGATAAATATTATTTTAAGTGTTCTAAACAACAATCAATTTTCTTCCGCTTTGAAGATTCAAAACGAAAAAAAAAGTTTTACGTTAGTAAAAAACTGCTTTATGAATAGTTTTAAAGTGTTGGGTGTTAAAAAAATGATCCTCCCTTTAATCAGTTCACGCATACATTGGTTTTAACTATTTCTTTAAGGTTTAATAATTCTTATATGTTGATGCTTTTAAATAAATAAGATTAAGACGTAAAAGTACTCATATATTCTTAGAAGTATCTTCTTTGTTGGAAATTTTAATAATCACTAGATCGTCTTCCTATGTCTTGGTTAAAAATTTTAAGGGCTGACTTTCTTTATTTTTTGGCTGCTTTATTCAACCTTAATATTAAATTTTTATTCCTTTTTATAACTTTAAAGAAAAACACATTTCTTAAAAGTTTCATTAAAGTTATACACATCTTTTACTCATAATAAATAGCCAGGGGTAAAAAATATTGCAATTTTTAAAAACCATCGAATGTTAAAACTTGGTTAAAAATCTGTTAAACAAATCTGGTTAAAAAATGTTAAAAATCTACATCAATCTTTTTTATCACCATAGCAATTTCAAATTTAGTATTTGGCCATGAAAACAAGGATCGGACAGCAACTCATAGGCCTACGCACAGGCTCCTGCCCATGTAGGCCTTTTCCACAACTGCCATGTTTTAATGCACGAGCAAAGCATGCCAATAAGTTATTTGTTCTTTTTTATTAAGATTAGTGAATTTTTCTCTGCTTTATCTCATAGTTATAAGGCTATATCAACTATTGAATTTGAAACCATTAAATGTCACGTAGAATAGCTTTAACTTTGTTATCATCTAGGCATGTTTTGTTTCTGTTATGTAATTTATGCTATTGGGGAAATAAAGAATTTATGCTATTGGGTTGTGTTGTTAAATCTTCAGAATTCAAAAGAAAACAACTTCTGTTATCTAACATTTTTAACTTCCTTATACAAAATATCTGTTTTAGCTGTTGATACCTTTTGATTTGTACCTCAGTTACGTGTAAAATGGTGAGATAAAAGAATAATAGAGGTGAAAATTAAATGTCTTTATTTAAATCTGTTGCAAAATAGAGAACATTTAAAAATCTATACTTATTTAATACTCTAAGGATTTTTTTTTGTCTTGAGAGCTCCTCCTACAATTTTCAACCGATTTTCAAGTTTTTGGTGTCGATGGAAAGGGTCTGTAGCTGTTTTCGCCAAAAATTGATGAGAATCGGACTGAAAATAAAGGCGCCATCCACCATTGAAATCTCAAAATTTCCCATTTAAATAACATTGGGAGTGAATAAAGCATTTAAAACATCTGTTAATAACCAGCTGTAAATACGTGTAGTTATTGGCGATTGAAGATATTCACATTATTGGATTGGTCGGATGTAATTGATTTAGAGCTAAAGTAACATTTGTACTGTATTTAAATAATTTGTTCGATTTTGAGCAAAACGTATACTAGTTGTATAAATTAAAAAAAGGAAATTACAATAAAGTATTAATTTATTTTTTATGGATTTCTAGAGAAAAGCATAACCTAGCACACTTGAAAAGAACGTTAAAATGCAGTAATATACTTATACAATACAAAAACTTTTGACGTAATCCTAAAATTATCTATTTTAGCAGCTGGTCAAAATTAGCTCCACACCATTTGAATAAAAATTAGTTCACAACATTAGCTTATTTCAGTCATTAATGGATTTATTTATAAACTAGGTTTAGATACCTAATACCGAACTTTTTTGGCAGTCCACATAAAACACCATGTAGAGATCACTGGAAAATTTTAGTTTCGTTAAACAATTCTTACTGAGTTAAATAATCTTCACTCCTTACTGAGGCGTGCCATGATTGTTTTTCGTGTATAACCAATAAAGAAGACATGAAATAGGATAAAATTTTCTCCTGCTTAATTTACTGTCATTTTTCCATCATTAGCTGTCCTACACAAGATTTAATATGGAGACACACATCCTTAACTGGGTTTGTTCTTTATCTTTCTTTTAAATAATGAGTCACCTAAGGAGTAAGGTTTCCTTGTACATTTATGAATTACTCCCTACAAAATTTGCATTAGGGAAGGAGTTAACAATTTTACACATCAAAAGTGTTTTACTTTTTGTCAACAAAACTTTCCCACGAAATAATCTTGTTACCTATAGAGGTCAAAAACATTAAATGAGACCTTTAAGACACCGGTGTTATATCATCCATCCCTGCTTTTGCATTTGCATTTCCATAATTAAATATACACTTTATTCATATTTGCATGGGCACTAATGGTTTGACGGGATTTACCGGTTGGTGTTAAACTGTGGATACAATATTCAATAGTGGAGGTGGATCTGACAGCACCACAAGTGCCACAGTCGCCGACGCCGCCCAAACCTGCAACTGACACTCCCGCCGCTCAACTGTCGACCAGGCCCGATTTATTTAGTGTATTTGATATCTTTTTTATATACCTACATCAATGGTTTCAGTGTTTAGACTCAGAGTAAACAACTGAATGTGTTTTCATATTACAATAATCCTGACATTTCATTTCATATACTAGATAGTTTACACGAACATTTGATTCCTTATCTTGGAGTGTAATTTATAGGTAAGAATTTGTAGTTCTACAATAATAGCAAAGTAAAAAAAAAGGTAAGTGCCTGGTAGACACAAAAAATTCCTTACTCTAGCCACCTTACTAATTTTCATTTGCTACTGGTACGGAAAATTCAATACAATTTCATTCATAATTTTAATTATCCTTTTACTAACTATATTTTCATATAAATTACCAAATGGCACCGTTTAAAAAAAAAAAAAAACTCTTTATCCTATTTCCTTTACTTCAAGCTTAAAGTTTTACCATTAGCCGTAAAAGGAAGTGTAAAAAATGGGTTTTGATTTTACTTTTAAATGGTTTCCTTAAAGATATAATAGACGGTTTCGAGAAAATTATATAACTATTCATTTAGTAGGATAAGAAACACCACAAGTGTATAAAATAATTGATCTATAAAATATATTTTAAAAACCAAAATGAGTTTTAGTATAAAAGGAAATAATAATTATTATAAAAATAATGCCGGGTGGTGTTACTGGGAATTAAAATTATTTTGTAATTTATTATGTACAATAGTATAATAAATTATAACGAAATACGTGATATTATATACAATTTTTAGACTCCTGAACTGACACATTTTACTTAGTGAATTATGAACTGTGGTCAATTAGTATGAAATGATGTACTTTAAAATTATTACTCATTTTCTTATTCTTAGTTATAGTTGATGTATATTTTACGATTTCAAATAAGTAGTGTAGAAAAGCCACTCCTGGCCCGGAAGTGACGTCACCGGAAGCCACATGCCACGGCACGTGGCTTCCGGTGGGCCAGAAGTGGGGACAATAGATGTCGGGGTGGAGATGGCGAGAGCGTCGGCGGTCGGTTGAGCGAAGAGTGCGCATAAAATAGAAGTTAGTTGAAAATTGAAATTCGTCGGTGTTAGTAAAAACTCTAATAGTTGAACGAAACGAAAAGTTAGTGTAAAACTGAAATTCAACAATCGGGGTGTTAAACTAAATTTGCGCATAAATTAAAAGTTGGTTCAAAACTGAAATTCAACAACTGGGAGTTGAACTAATTTTGCGCATAAATTAACCGGGGTTGAATTAAAACTTCGCACAAATTAAAAGTTAGTTCAAAATTGTAATTCGACGGTGTTAATAAAAACTCTAATAGTTGAACGAAAATAAAAGTCAGTTCAAACATAGCGCAGTCATAACAAGAGAGAGAGAAGGTAAATAGAAGTGTTAAGTTCCGCGGATAGAACAAGAATGAAGAATGAAACATGACGCGTCGAAATATATGCGTGACTGTGGATGTCAGTTAATGGAGGGTCTAGAGCTTCCGGCCTGTCAGATGGTGAATTAATCAATGGGGGGAGTGGAGATGGCGCTCGGTTGAACTAAAACTGCGCATAAATTAAAAGTTGGTTCAAAACTGAAATTCAACAATTGGGAGTTGAACTAAATTTGCGCATAAATTAACCAGGGTTGAAGTAAAACTTCGCATAAATTATTAGTTAGTTCAAAACAGAAATTCAACAACTGGGAGTTGAACTAAATTTGCGCATAAATTAACTGGGGTTAAATTAAAACTTCGCATAAATTAAAAGTTAGTTCATGTTAGCTGAAGAGTGTACAGGAGAATGAAACAGGAACTGTCGTGAGCGCGCTTATATAAAGAAGGGTGGGGGTAAAATATGAAAACCTGCTGAACACAGTCGATAGGTGTAACAAGTTCGAAGTTGTGGAAACGTAACATCGAACGCAAAATGTTGTGAATAACACCATCGTCAACGCTAACTTGCAAAGTTCTAGCAGAGTATAACGGGTTAAAACTTAATTTCTTCCTTACTTTTGTTAAATTAGTTTTAATCTTTGAAACAGAAGGTTTGGAATTACTTCGTAATATATGTTGTGTCCGCAAAAGTTTCAATTTTAAACATTGCGTATCCATCACAAGAAGTATATCAGATGTGTAGAAGTCAGAACAAGACAGATGAATGAGATATAACGTCGAGCACGCGAAGGTGATTCAAACAGGACGACATGTGCTAATGTAAATGAAACTCCAGGTTAGTAGCAATTAGACTTGTATAATGAAGTTGGCGAAACGTATATGTAATGAGTAGGAAGGATGCGAACAACACAAATGCGAGTTAATTAATGGTCGCGGTGCGATGAACAATCTTCTTTTATAACGGTTATCGCGTGAGAAGATCGGTTCCGCATGAGCGCCCAAGTGGAACCTCCCGTGTTCACTCAAGCGGAACCCCCCCCCCCCCCGTGACTAATCAAGCGGAACCCCCCCCCCCCCCCGGTGACTAATCAAGCGGAACCTCCCCCCCCCCTCGGTGACTAATCAAGCGGAACCCCCCCCCCCTCCCCCTCATAAAAAATGGAGATTAAAATCCCCCCCCCCCCCGGTGGTCACTCAAGCGGAACCCCGCCGGGTCGATGACCGGTCAATGGCCGGTCACGACCGGTTGCTAACCCCATCTAATTACCACACTTCACATCCCATGCCAGCCATGAACTACTATTGTTTGAATGAAACAGAATTAAACATGGCAGCCACCATGGAAAATTCTAACCTCAAACCTTGGTTTTACGTCACTGCGCATGCGCCGCTCCCACTCCTTCGTTTCATTTTTATGCTGCTATAACTTGTACTGGAGTGAGCCAACTTCACGCTACGGCGCCTAGTCATGTATTACTCACTTTAGCGCTACTGTGAATGCGCCTAGTCTGTATTACTCACTTTAGCGCTGCTGCGAATGCAACGAGTTCTCCGGATCGGAATCACTCCTCGCTATTGCGCATGCGCCGAGTCCTGTATTACTCAATTTAGCTCTACTGTGCACGGAAAGTTCTAACCTCAAACCTTGGATTTTACGTCGCTGCGCATGCGCCACCCCCACTCCTTCGTTTCATTTTTATACTGCTGCGAACTGGAGTGGATTGAAGACCGTACTGGAGTGAAACAATTTCCCCACCACTGCATTAATTACCCCCACCACTCGAAAACCCGAGGAGTGATACGAGCCCGATTTTCGCGTCAGTCGTCAACGAGTTTTCATAGCGAAAAGTCGTTGGCGACTCGGTAAGAGGTTCAAATATATAGTAGGCCTATATATATTTGAACTTCTTATACTACGTTGCGTTCTTTAATGCAATGTGGTATATGTGTGTGTGTGTGTAAATATTAGTTGTAAGTTGCACTTAATTTAAGAATTAATTTGCGCATTGCGATGTTAGTTATAAGTTGTGTTTAGCGTTAAGGTGTATTAATTTTAAGAATAATGATGGTATTTGGTTGTGTTGAATTATTTGATATTTAATAATGATGTGTTGTTAGTTTTAAGTGTTGGTATTTATAATTAATGTTGTTGTTTTGCCTTTCAGCTAGATGATAGGGGGTAGATTAACTGTAAATTCAGAAGTTCCGTTGAACTTCACTTAGAAGGGGTGGGACATCCGCAAATTGCGGACTAGGTTTTTGCATTTTGTTTAGGAATATGATGGGTGGGATTAGTTGGGTGGGTGTTAGAGTTGCGTTTCTGCATTAGCTGTTCCAGTTTCCCTTCGAATTCACGGTTACGGATGGACCCGGACCGGCCCGTTACGGATGGACCCGGACGGGCCAAACAAAATTGCGTCGATGTCCCTCGCAGAACGTAACTAGTGGGTTGGGAGTGGGAACCGTTAGGCAAACAGGGTGGTGGGAACAGTTACTACTGTTCCCATCACCTTGGTTCTTTATAAGTCTTAAATGACCTTGACCCACTTTCGGAAGGGTCAATGACCGACCCCCCCCCCCCCGTGTTCACTCAAGCGGAACCCCCCCCCCCCCCGTGTTCACTCAAGCGGAACCCCCCCCCCCCCGTGTTCATTCAAGCGGAACCCCCCCCCCCCGTGTTCACTCAAGCGTAACCCCCCCCCCCGTGTTCACTCAAGCGGAACCCCCCCCCCCCCGGAAAATTAAAATGCCTATAACTCGATAATGGATTAACGGATTAGGACAAGCGATACATCATTGAAAAGGTCTATGTAAGACGAACATTTTAGTCAAAGAAGAATTTAGTTATCTTATTTTAGTCAAAAGTTATGCGAATTATTTGAAATAAATACCCCCTCTCTTTCCTTCCCTCCCACCTTCCCCCACTTAACGGTTGTTAACCCTTCTCATTACCATACCGTTATAAAAGACGCATCGACCACGGCTAACATTTCATTCTGATTCCAGACGTTACGCTGCGAACTGCGAATAGAACTACCACGATGTCATCCCTGCCGACTACAACTTCCACTACAGCCTGCTCTTCTATTACAAGTTCAACTTCTACTTCTACTACGGCTTCAACTCCAGTCAAGAAAACTCTTCGCTTGAAAAATGCTCCCGACTGGTATAAGTGCAAGCTAGAGCGTTGTGTTTCTCCTCCATTATTTTTAACACTCTAAGTCTCGTGATCTACTTTTCTGAGGCCGTTGTACAGTTATATGACCTCTCCGACTTGCATTGTTTGCCGGTGTAGCTTCATATAGCGTGCAAAGAATGGTTCCTAATGAAATCTCATCAGCATTCAAAGACAGAGACAGTTGTTTTGCAAGTTAATTAGTCTTGAAATAATGAAGTAGGAAACGTATATGTAATGAGTAGGAAAGATATGAACACCGCGAATGCGAGTTAATTAGTGGTTGCGGCGCGATGAATATTTGCCTTCATTATCACACAACGACTATCTCGTGAGAATATCAGTTCCGCATGAGCACCCAAGTGGAACCCCCCGTGACTAATGAAGCGGAACCCCCCCCCCCCCGTGACTAATGAAGCGGAACCCCCCCCCCCCATAAAAAATGGAGATTAAATCCCCCCCCCCCCGACTAATGAAGCGGAACCCCCCCCCCCTGGAAAATTAAAATGCCTATAACTCGATAATGGATTGACGGATTAGGACAAGCGATACATCATTGAAAAGGTCTATGTAAGACAAACATTTTAGTAAAAGAAGAATTTAGTTACTTTATTTCAGTCAAAAGTTATGCGAATTATTTGAAATAAACACCCCCTCTCTTTCCTTCCCTCCCACCTTCCCCCACTTAACGGCTGTTAACCCCTCTCATTAGCATACCGTTATAAAAGACGCAGCGACCACGGCTAGATTTTCATTCTGATTCCAGACGTTACGCTGCAAGCTGCGAACAGAACTACCACGATGTCATCCCTGCCTACTACAACTTCCACTACAGAATGTTCTTCTATTACAAGTTTAACTTCTACTTCTACTACGGCTTCGACTCCAGTCAAGAAAACTCTTCGCTTGAAAAATGCTTCCGACTGGTATAAGAAGCAACTAGACTCGAAACCTTCAACTTCTGGAGCTCTTCTTCCGCTCACTATGACTACTATATTTGGCAGCATATTTTCACCGCCTCTACCTTCAAACGACTCCACACCATCTCAACAACAATCACCGCCGCCATCAAACAACATGCCGCCACCGCAAACAGTTCTTCATAAAGACCACACCTATTCAAAAAATAAATCCTCTAAGCCTGCTCCTAAACCTGCTCCTTCAGAGCGCTTTCAATTATTAAAAGAAAAGCGCCGTAGGGCATTTAGCCTTCCCACTACTTGCCCTGAAGTGCTGACTAGGGGAATTAAGAAAGGATCAGCTTGTGGGAGGAAATGTGTTAAGAACGAACGTTTCTGCCGTGTACATGTCGTGAAACATCTTTCCGAACCACAACTGACAGAAACCCCCACTGTTGAATACCAATCCGAAATTATTGCTGTGAAAGGAAATAGGATTAAGAGAAGTTGTCTTTATTTTTTTGAAAGTGTTATTGACAACGAACACATTTTGGCAAATTGTAACGGCAAAAAATATAATATTAAAGTTATTGAATCCTTGCGTAAAGAAAAATCCGTTTATGAGTTAGACTCTAAAGACTATCTCCTCAGGCATAAAATGGATGGTATTACAAGGTGGGGACGTAAACAATAAATTCACATAGTTTTTCCAAATTTTGCTTAAAAAAATAATGGGGGAGAAACACAATGCGTTAGAGCGTTGTGTTTCTCCCTCATTATTTTTTAACACTCTAAGTCTCGTGACCTACTTTTCTGAGGTCGTTGTGTCCACTCAAGCGGAGATTAAATCCCCCCGAAAATTTAAATGTCTATAACTCGATAATGGATTGACGGATTATGATAAGCGATACATCATTGAAAAGGTCTATGTAAGACGAACATTTTAGTAAAAGAAGAATTTGGTTATCTTATTTTAGTCAAAAGTTATGCGAATTATTTTAAATAAATACCCCCCCCCCTCCCCCTCACCTTCCTTTTCCCTCACCTCCCGGGTCAATAATCGGTCACGGCCAGCTGTTACCCCTCTCATTAGCATACCGTTATAAAAGCGGAGCGAGCGTTGTTCATTCCTCATTCCGCTTCTACACGCCACTCTTGTTGTTTCGTCTCAGCTGTTTACAATATTACTTGCTTTAAAAATGCCTCCTCGTCTTAATGAAAATTTCAATTCTTCCGAAATTTCTGATGTTTTTGAACAACCTGAAGACACTTTAAATAACGACAGTGACAATGAAGATGATGATGAAGATGATGATGATGATTATAGCGTTGAAATTAGTGAAGAACTGAAAGTTATAGCAATTGATCCACAATTCCCATTCGATACAATAGAAAAATTCATGTCTGAAGCTCATAAATGGTTGGATTCAGGATCTTACGTACGAATCGGCTCTTTTATATTATATGATGATTGTAATTCTTTTCTCGTAACACCAAATGATAGAGACCGCATGCGGCAGTGGGCGCAAACAATGAAGGAGTGCTACAAACAAGATGTGGATGTTGGCGGCTATTTTACAGCGCAAGTGGTTTAATAACCAAATAACCCTTCCCCCACCCTACACCTTATCCCTTCCCAATCCTTATTCCTTCCCCCCTCCCCATTTTTAAAACTCATAAAAGGCGGGCTATGAACCTCCAAGTTTCTAGTCTGTACTTGCACCTTGTGCCGTCAAGATGCTTACCACTTTGTCTTTTAATAGTATTACAGGCACTGAGCAGAAATTCTATAGAAAATTTTGTTCTCTACTTGATAAACCGCAAAAACTACCTCCAAATACTTTCACCTACAAGCTACCTCTGATGGACAAGGATGATGTAAGCAAAATACCATTAGTTCAAGCGAAATTTCTGGAAGAAAAAAATCTTGTTTATGTAAGAGAAGTGTATCATAATGAATATTCAAAAAGATTGGCTTACGAATTCATTAAGGAACATGCAGGACGTGAAAAAGAACAGTATCCAGGACCATTTTATTTATATCTTTTTGAGAATGGAGCTAGTGTAACGGTAGAAATAAGTATCAAATTAATGTAATTCTCCCTATCAAATTTGTGGGGTGAGGGTTTGAAGTAGATTTTCGCATAAATTAAAAGTTAGTTCAAAACTGAAATTCAACAATTGTTGGTCAAACTAAATTTGCGCATAAATTAACCGGGGCTGAATTAAAAGTTCGCATATCTTCCTATCAAGTTTATGAAGTTAGAATTTTGTTTTGCTGTAAAGTTATTGAAATAGTATTTGTATAAGGAAAATTCATATTGAAATACATGTTGTAATTTACTCGTAGCGATGTGTACTGTACGAAAGCTGGATTTATAGTGAGTCGGCGCGACAAATGAACTTGTATTTATGCAGATTGTTAAAATGGAATAAAGAGATGATAGTAGCATAACGCTCGAAGTAGAAAGTGTGAATAATGTTATATAAAGAAATAATAGTTAGACAAGGAAAATATTGAAAATTCAAACTGGTATTAAAAAATATGAACGGACAATCAATTTTGTAGAAGGTTAATATTTTGTTGAAAACGTTTGATTTTCTTGGATAGTGAAGAAGAAGAAGATGAAATAGTGGTAGGGGGACCGTTATAAAAGGAGGAATGTGAGAGCCCATTTCATTTCTCTGCGAAACTTCGAAGAGTAAACATCTCAACATGTATCATTGCGATAAATGTTCGGAATCGTTTCACGATGAAATTCTATTAGACTGTCATAAAGAACTATTTCACAACAACGCAGAAGAAAAACAAGAAAAACAAGAAGAACAAGAAGAACAAGAAGAACAAGAAGAACAAGAAGAACAAGATGAAATAACAGCAACATCTTCAACTACTTCACCGAATCTACAAGTATTTGCTTTACCCGGTAAGGTAGTAATGCATCATAAGATTCAAAATGAAAACTTGAACTTAGAAGAATTTATTAGAGAAGCAAAACCAATCGTAAGTAAAACTTTAAAAGAAGAATTGAAAAGATTGAACTTTCTTAAATTTAGTTTACTACTAGAAGCTATGTTTAAAAATGTACAAGAAGAATTATCACCAAGAGGATTCATAACGAAAAACCGAACTATCATGGAAAGTTCAAACATTGATTCAATAGTAGAGAATTGTATAGAAGAAATATTAACCAAAATTCAGGAACACGAAGGAAGAGGATCGGGATGGAGTCTTTTAAGTATTGAAGGATTAAATATAAGAGTTCACAAACATGGATATGGACTAAGGGGATCTAGTTACATTCCTTTGCCAAAAAGAATTGAAGATACAAAATCTTGTATTAATGTTAGAAACGCAGACAATGAATGTTTTCGTTATGCAATGACAGCTAAATTTGTACCAAATAATGCGTATAGACCTGACCAGGAATATGAAAATCAAAGACATAGGTACAATTTTCAAGGAATTACTTACCCTGTATCACTAGGAGATATATCAAAATTTGAGAAGAAAAATCCCGGTACGTCTATCAATGTTTTTGCATTAGATAGCTCAAACAAAGTGTATCCTTTACGTATTGCAAAAGAAGAGCTACCAGATCATACGGATTTACTACTACTAACGCGAGGAGATGTGTCTCACTATGTGTACATAAAGAAATTCGACTCACTTGTTAATAAGCAGCTTTCTAAAGATCGACACAGAAAGTTAATTTGCAAGAGATGTTTCAATTTTAAACGAGATGGACTACACGGAAGAGAATGGTTACAAGAGCACAAAAGATTGTGTAACAATAATTATGAAGCAAAGATTACTTTACCTCCGCAAAGCAGAGCATTCGTTTCATTTGAAAAAGTTCATCATCAATATCGTATCCCTTTAGTTGTGTATGCGGATTTTGAATCAACACTTGTTCCAGTTGAAGATGGAAATTTTGAAGCAAGAAAAAGTGTAAAGTATCAAATGCACAAACCAAACAGTTTTTGTTTAATGGTCAAATCAACATTATCAGAAGAACATTTAAACAGATATGGATTAACTTCGAAACCTCTAGTATACCGTGGTGAAAATGCGGAAAAAATATTTCTTGATAATTTATATTCAATAGCTGGAAATGCACAAAGATTATATACAAATATTGTACCAATGAAACCGATGGACGAAGAAGAAGAAATTCAACATGAAAATGCAACTCGCTGTTTCTTGTGCAAAAATGATTTTACTATTGAGAATTATAAAGTTAAAGATCACGACCACCTCACAGGTTATTACAGGGGTGCTTCTTGTAATAAATGCAACTTGAGCTATCGTTTACCACTATTTATCCCTGTGGTTCTGCATAATCTTAGTGGGTACGACGCTCATTTTATAATACCTGAACTAGGAAGAGACGACGGTAAAATCGATGTGTTAGCTGAAACTTCAGAGAAGTTCATAAGTTTTTCCAAAGAAGTTGGAAACCTCAAATTAAGATTCTTGGACTCCTACCGATTTATGCCGTCAAGTTTGTCCAAACTTTCTGAAAACCTAAGGAAACAAGATTTAATCGAAACAAAGAAGATTGTAAACAACGACAAACTGGATCTGGTACTTCGAAAAGGTGTTTTCCCATATGATTACATAGACAGTTTAGAACGATTTAATGAAACATCACTACCTCCAAAAGAAGAATTTAAAAGTAAACTGTACGACATGGATATATCTCAAGATGATTATAATCACGCATGCAAAGTATGGAACGAATTAGGATTTAGAACATTGGGAGAATATTCAGATTTTTATGTTAAACTAGATGTGACTTTATTATGTGATGTGATGGAAGAATTTAGAAATACGTGTTTTGCGGCATATGGATTGGACCCTCTTCATTCGTACACTTCGCCTGGACTAGCGTGGCAAGCCATGTTGAAAGAAACAAATTGTAAAATACAACTTCTTACAGATATAGATATGGTTTTGATGTTAGAGTCAGGAGTTCGAGGAGGATTGACGCAAAGCGTAACACGTCATGTCAGGGCAAACAACAAGTATTTGCCCGATTATGATGCATCAAAACCAACAACATTCCTGGGTTATTTTGATGCAAATAACTTATACGGATGGGCAATGTCGAATCCCCTTCCATATGATAATTTCAAATGGATAGACTCAGAATCAATTGGAAACATAATGGATATACCGAAGCATGGTGAAACAGGTTATATTTTTGACATCGATTTTGAATATCCAGAACATCTTCACGATGAACATTATGATTTACCACTGCTTCCGAAGACCGAAATTCCTCCAACTGGAAGATGGCCGAAATTAATGATGACTTTAACCGACAAGTCTAGATATGTTGGACACTACTGGATGATACAACAGGCCTTAGACTTGGGATTGAGAATTACAAAAATTAATCGAGTACTACAATTCTCTCAATCTTGTTGGTTAAAACCGTACATTGACAACAACACAAGAAGAAGAGCTGCTGCTACATCAAGTTTTCAAAAAGATTTTTTCAAACTAATGAACAACGCAATATTTGGCAAGACTTTGGAAAACAAAAGGAAACATAAGGATATCAAATTGGTAACTGATCCAGTAAAATTACAGAAATTAGTGCAACAACCAAACTTTGGTACATCTGTAATTATTAATGAAAATCTAGTTCTTATTTCCATGAACAAGAAGTCAGTTAAAATGGATCGTCCTTTGTATCTTGGAATGTCAATCTTGGATATTTCTAAAACACACATGTACGAGTTTCATTATAAGAAGATGGTTAACTATTATGGAAGAGAGAACATTGGTATTGCATATATGGATACAGATGCACTAATTTACTGGATTAAAACAAATGACATGTACGAAGATCTACGCACCTTTATATATAAAGATGATTTCGACTTTTCTGATTATCCTAAGGACCATCCAAATTACGACAACGACAGAAACAAGAAAGTATTGGGAAAATTTAAAGATGAAACAAATGGTGTGCCAATGATGGAAATTGTAGCATTGATGTCCAAACTGTATTCGTTTCAACTGTACATAAACGAAAGGAATGAACATCAAGTCACGAAGAAAGCCAAAGGAATAAAAACCTCTTTCCTGAAGAAGAACGTACAGTTTGAACATTATAAAAGATGTTTGTTTGAAAATGTTGAAACAACCGCAACATTTAACACCATAAGAAGCTTCAACCATCGCCTTTTCAGTGTGAAGCAAACCAAATCGGCATTGAGCTATAAGGATGACAAGAGATACATCCTTGAAGACAACATAAGAACTCTGCCATTTGGACATTACTCTCTAAACCCTATCGACCAGTAAACCTATTCTTCGTCCTCTACCTTCTTCCTTTTTTCCTTTCCGTAAAGAAGAGGGGAGATGGCAAGCCCAATGCCATGTTCCCTCTTTTTTACACTAATATGAAATGGTCTTGACCTATATTCAAACTATATAAAAGAGAATGAACTGTTGTACGGATCAGTATTTTTACAAGCGGTGTGCAAGCAACACCTGAAGATGGAAAGTGTGAAGGACAAGATTGTAAATGAACTACATAAACCAGCAAGAAGAAGATTTCCAAGAAGAAGTACAATTATTAAGGGAATGAATGATCTTTATCAAGCTGATCTCATTGAAATGATACCGCACAGTAAATTAAACAAAGGTTTTAAATATATTTTAACAATTATAGATTGTTTTACTAAAATAGCTGACGCTTTACCATTAAAGGATAAGACTGGTAAAAGTGTTACAAAAGCTATGGAAACAACGATACAAAGAAATAAATTCAAAATCAAACATCTACAGACTGATGATGGAAAAGAATATTTTAATAAAGACTTTGGAGCTTTGATGAAAAAATATCAAATAAATCATTATTCTACAAATTCTGAAGTTAAAGCTTCAATAATTGAAAGATTCAATAGAACATTGAAAGGAGCGATGTACAAACAATTTTCAAAACGAGGATCATACGTGTGGTATGACATATTACCACAACTTACAAAAGAGTATAACAACAAATATCATCGTACCATTGGAATGAAACCTATCCAAGTAAACAGCGCTAATGCTAAGGTTGTATTACAACGCATCAGAAATAATACAACACCTAAATTGGAAAAGTTGCAACCAAAAAAGTTTAAGGTCAACGATAAAGTTCGTATAAGCAAATACAAAGGTGTATTTAGTAAAAGGTATCTACCAAATTGGACTAATGAAGTATTTACAGTTTATAAAGTGCAACCAACTATACCTGAAACTTACTTATTAAAGGATAACAAGGGTGAATTACTTCAAGGTGGATTCTACGGACATGAATTGTTGAAATCAAATGTCGGTGATGTATATCTTGTTGAGAAGGTTTTACAAAGGAAAAAGGATATGGTTAAAGTCCGGTGGTTGGGATTCGATAAAAGTGAAGACTCTTGGATTCCTTCAAAAGACTTGGTATAGTAATTTAATAGCTCATTGTGTGTTTAACCTTGATACAAGATGGAGATTGTACAACAAAAAGATCGATTTAATATCAATAATATTGATGAATTGACGGTTGACAATGATAGGTTAAATCATGGTAAACATGGTGAATTACTACCAAATACGATAAGATGTTTAATAACTGGTCCTTCAAATTGTGGAAAAACAAATGTTGTTTTTAACCTTATAACTAATCCTAAAGGATTGCGCTTTAACAATATATACATTTTTTCAAAATCATTGCAACAACCGAAATATCAATTATTGGATAAAGTACTTGCAAGTGTACCTGAAGTGAATTTCTACAAGTTTAATGCCAGCGAAACAATTATGCAACCAAATGAAGCAAAACCATTTTCTATTTTTATTTTTGACGATGTGTCTTGTGAAAATCACGACACTATAAGGAATTATTTCGCTATGGGAAGACATCATAATATCGATAGCATTTATATTGGTCAAACATACAGTAAAATTCCAAAACAACTTATAAGAGATAATGCAAATATGTTGATTGTCTTTAAGCAAGATGAAACAAATTTAAAACATATATACAATGATCATGTAAATGCGGATATGTCATTTGAGAAATTTAAAGAAATGTGTGGCAAAGCATGGAATGAGAAATATGGCTTTCTCGTTATTATGAAGGAAGAAGATATTAAAAATGGTAGATATCGTATAGGGTTGGATAAATTTGTATTTATGCGTTGAACTACCGATGCTACATCTAGTTACACGTTGAACTTCACAGTGTAAACATGGTGAATCAAGAAAAACTATTGAAAGAAATAAAATCACTCAGTGATTCTATTAGGAAGAAGAATCGTGCATTGAGGATGGGTTTAAGTGAAAGAGAAGAATTTCTAGAGACTACATTTAAACCTATTACGGAACCTTTAAAACAGATATCAGAAACTATTGGTAAACCTCGTTATGAAGGAGATGTTTTACTACCAGTTTCTAAACAAGAAGTACAAGCATTAAAAAAAGAAGAAGATGATGATTCATATACAAGTGCTAGTGAGCAAGAAGAAACAAAAGAAGAAGAAGAACCAATTGTTGAAAAGGAAGAAGAACAGCCAATACCTGAAGCTGAACAATCTATTCCAAATTTAACTCAATTGAGTAGCGATATATTACAACATGGACCTCTTGGAAGAAAATATATAATGAAAATGCTACATGACATGAAATCAAACCCGAATTTGAGTAGATCACACGTATACGGAGCAAGAATTGATGGGAATGAATTGAAGATCGGCGATTCAAAGCTTGAAATAACACAAGACGATTACATCATTATTGGTGAGCATAAATATAAAGGAACAAAAGGACTTTATGAATTAATTTTTAAAAACATACCACTAAGATATTCATCCAAAGATTTAAGTGTTTTTAAGGAAATTCTACAAAATACTAACGCTCATAAAAGAAACTACTTAAAGGATGCAATGATTAATCGTTCACGTGCAACAAAATATAACATTGTTATAAAAAAGTTGTTTCCTCCACGAAAATTGCCAACATTACGTACTGCACCAGCGGTGAGACAACCACTGAAAAGAAAATCTTTATCACTTATGGATTTATCACTTCTTGAACAACATGGTAAAAAGAGTAAAGGAGATACTTCAACATCTGGCAAAGGATTGATGAAAAATCTATACAATACGAATGTGATTTACTACAACGACATCAATAAATTGGTTGATAGAATGAGACTATTGCATGAAGCCATGGAAGCCGGTCATACAGGTTTAAATAATGAATGGGTAGCTCTGATTGACGAACTCAGGAATCGCGGCATAATCGTATAATTGTCCGCGGATATATAAGAGTTGCAGGCGTATAATGTGTCAGTTCTAACATGAGCGTCGACAAGTTCGGACGATACTCCGCGTTAGGAGTGCAAGTTGGAGAAAACAGAAAAAGAAGTGGATTACCGCAAACACCCGAAGGTGACTATAACATAAATAATAAACGTTTAAAGTTTGTTAAGGATCCAGAAGAAGATGGAGATGCAACAAATTTAAAAACAGTAAAGGAGGAAACATCTACAAGTTTGAAACTCGACAACAACCAACTGTATGATGCAAAATCTCACAGGGTTATTAATGTTGCAAAACCAGTCAATAATGGAGATGTTGTTAATAAAGGCTATTTTCTATCTGCGATGGAATACGCTTTACTGTTGGAAAAGACTAAAAGTGGAAAAAAGTACAATGCTTTAAATTATAAAATAACTAATGTGGCAGATCCAACCGAGGATACAGATACAATCAATAAGCGTTATTTGCATTCTGTAATACCAGAAAAGAAAAAAGATGGATTTTCCTTCTATAAATATACTATAAACGATATTGGATATCCTAAAGAAGAAAGTGATGGTGTTAATATTAAATACATTAAAGATAATTGTATTTTATATAATGGTGCTGTTATTGATTGTCATGGAAAAGTGTTGTCCAATCTGAAAGATGGTTCAACTCCATCGGATGCTGCTACCGTGAGACAAATGAATGAAAGCTTGAAGAAAGGAACATCCGCTTTTGTTAAACAAAATCAGGTGGTGTCAAAGAAAGGTGATGAGTTTATGCAAGGAAGTGAAAAGTTTACCTTACTACAACTACAAAATAACAAGTGGGATGGAAAAAATAAAAGATTGTCAAATATAAGTTTAGGCACGGAAGAACATGATGCTGTTATTTTAACACAAGTGCCACAACTATCAGCTACTGGTGTTAACTTTATATGTGGAGGTAGACGATTAACCCATGTAAAATCTGGTAAAGATGATAATGATTGTGTTGTTGTGAAACAAACTATAGTTTTAGATAAAATAAATAACTTATATGATGGAAAAAATAGAAGAATATCTAACATATCAGCAGGAATAGCTCCGAATGATGTTGCTACTATTAATCAAGTTATAGCAACCTCTAATAACGATCCATCTGTGTATACATGTAATGGTAAACGTATCACAAATCTTGATAATCCTACACGTAACAAAGATGCTACTAATGTAGAGTATGTAATGAATCTTGTAGGTAATGTAGTTATTGATATGCATAATCATTTGATTAATGCATCGATGAAACACAATAAAATCGAAGATTCTCAAAGAAACCAATGGATTAAAGATGAAATTATTGATAGATACTAGTAAAACTTATGAATATTTAAGTATGGAATACACCAAAAAAAAAGGATTCATTATCATAAAGTATTTCATAGAGTGAAGACGTTGGTTACATAAAACAGCATAATGAAGACCGTATCGCTCAGTCGTCGTCAAGACAGCGGCAAGAGAGGACGTGGTTTAACATCAGCTGCATTATCCCTGCTCAGACGGATTCCAATTGGTGCTGTTGTGAATCGAACGATAGACGCTTTACCATACGAATTACATCTGCCCGGAGGTTATCAATATTGTGGACCTGGAACTAAGTTGGCAAAACGTTTAGCAAGAGGAGATCCTGGAATTAATAAATTAGATCAAGCTTGCAAAGAACACGATATAGCATATTCAAAGTATAAAGATTCAACAAATAGATCAATAGCGGATAAAATTCTAGCGGAAAAAGCTTGGCAAAGAGTAAAATCAAGTGACGCAAGTATTGGAGAAAAAGCAGCGGCTTGGGCAGTAACTACAGCCATGAAGACGAAAGCAAAGTTAGGTGCTGGAAGACGTCGCAGAGGAAGACCTGCAAAAGGAAGAAGCGCTCCCAAAAGAGGTGGAAACATTAAAAAAGGACGTCGTAGAACTCGTAAGACAAATGTAAAGAAGACTTCTGTTTGGCAAATGGTAAAAAACGGAGCAGGTTTATACCTAAGACCATACCGTGTGTACTAAATAAAAAGAATCAATTGATAATTCCAAATAAAGCCTTAACAAATCATCAGTTAAATGATTATGTAAAATGTTTGAAAATACCATTTTTTCGAGGAGTTTTTATGAAAGATGCATTACCAACTAAAATATGGGAAAATGAAACTGGAATAGTAAATTTGGATTCCACCTATGGTCCAGGCACTCATTGGGTATGCTATAAAAAGCTCGGACAAACCGTTTACTACTTTGATAGTTTTGGCAATCTGCCACCGCCGAAAGAACTGCAACATTATTTTCGAAACTCCAAAAACATTTTTTACAATTACAAAAGAGAACAACCTAACAACACTGAAATCTGTGGGCATTTATGTTTGGAGTTTCTAGCAAAGAGTGTCAGTCACCTTTAAGATGTCATCGTATACAGTGTCACTGAGTGGAAATTCATCCACATTGAAAAGTACGCTGTTCCCAGCATTGCGTCTATCCAAGGAAAGATTATGGGAAGCGGCATTACTTGATTTGACTACCTACAACTCAATTCCCAATGTTACGGAAGGTAAAAACAATTTACTACATTATTATGAAACTATGGATGCTTCAGGAAAATACTCAGAATTGAAAATAATTACATTTCCTACTGGAGCTTATGAAATCGATGATATAAACCAATTACTACAGAAACAACTCGGAGAAGAAAATATCACCGTTAAAGGAAACAATAATACTTTAAAAGCAGAAATAACTTCGAAATATTATATCGATGTCAGCTTGGAAAACTCCATTGGCAGTTTACTTGGATTTACAGATGCAAAAAAGAAAATCTTAACTCCTGGAACTACTCATTCGGGTAATACAACTGTTACAATATTGAAAGTCAATAGTATCGATGTAACGTGTAATATTATACACGGATCGTATAGAGAAGGAGTGAATCAGCATATTTTACATACATTTTATCCAACAGTGGCTCCCGGTTTTAAAATTGTTGAGAAGCCACAAAACTTGATATACCTACCGTTAAACACTAGTTTCATTTCAGACATCGTACTGAACATATTGGATCAAGACGGTGTTAGTGTTGACTTTAGAGGAGAAACGATAACTATACGGATACACATCAGAGCGGCAACATAAAAGTCGACATGGGATTATCATTTAAACCGCAACGGAAGAGTCGGGAGCTCAGTAGCTCCTCGACATTGGAAGAGTTAACATCGGACAACATTCGTTTTCTACAGAAGATTGGATTGAAACTTAACAACGATGGATATCCTGGATATATCTCAAGGACCGACATTCGACGAAACACTATGGGAGAAGGAATATCACACGCACAACCCTTACACTTCATCAAAATTAAACAATAACGATGAAATAAGGATTCCCATTCAACAACAAGATATTTACACATTACCGTGTGAAAGTTATTTATACATTGAAGGACGGGTATTAAAATTGGATGGAAAAACTGCTTCAACAGTTCCTTTTATAAATAACCCGATGGCATATCTTTTTGATGAAATAAGATATGAGATATCAGGGGTGACAGTTGATTCGACAAAAAAGGTTGGTATAACAACGACATTGAAAGGATTAACATCATTAACACCGCATGAGAAGAATTCAATAGTCACCGCCGGATGGGTTGCCCCTGATAAAGACACTATAACACCGGATTCCAACGGTCACTTTGATTTTCATGTACCTTTACGATTGCTTTTGGGATTCGCTGAAGATTACAAACGAATAATAATAAATGTCAAACAAGAATTGGTATTACTCAGATCTTCAACTAACAAGGACTTGATACTTGCAGACCCTGCAACTACGGAAGATAAACTGGAATGGCAACTACAATTGGATAAAGTTGTTTGGAGAGTACCTCATGTAAGATTGGCCGATGAACATAGAATCGTATTATTGAGAAAGTTAAAATCTGACCGTGATATTGTGATGCCATTCCGAAGTTGGGAATTCCATGAATATCCTACACTACCTCAGACAGAACGACAAACATGGACCGTCAAGTCATCAACTTACTTGGAACGAGCAAGGTACATAATACTCGGTTTTCAAACTAAGCGAAAAGATGTTATCACTGCAAATGCCGGGCAATTTGATCACTGTAAAATAAAGAATTGTAAAGTTTTTCTAAACTCTCAATTCTTTCCGTATGACAATTTGAATGTCATGTTCAGCAAAAAACGTTTTTCCATTTTATACGATATGTATGCAAGATTTCAATCGTCATATTATGGAAAGACTAATACACCACTATTATCACCTGACCAGTATTATTCCAAGGCTCCGATAATTGTAATCGATTGTTCAAAACAAAATGAATCGGTAAAATCATCAAGTGTGGATATAAAAATTGAAATGGAATTTGAACAACCAGTAGCGGATGGAACTTCAGCATACTGTCTAATTCTACATGATAAAATAGTTACTTACACACCGCTGACCGGAATTGTGAAGAATGTACTTTAAAAAGAATTAGTACAACGACTGCAGATTTTTTGAGGTTAGAATTATTTGCTTCAATTTTTGAGGTTAGAATTTCGTTTGTGAAAAACAAGTTGAAAACAAACATTTATGTGATTGTATAAATTTCAAGGATTTCACGAAAAACATAAAAGCGAGAAAATCATGAGTTGAAAGTTCATTTTATCTTCGACCGTCGTATGGGAAACATCGTTCGCAAGATGAGTTCTACTAACGGAGAAGAAAATACACCTCTAATGGATGAGAATAGTTCAGATATAGAAAAACAAGTTGAACGAGAAATGGACGAGTTCCTCAAGTTTAACAAACATAAGAAGAGAGAAGAAGAAAAAGAAGAAGGAGAAGCTGAAAAAGAAGTAAAAAGAAAAAAAGTTGAAGTTAACATTACAACAAATATTTTAACAGAAGTATTTCTTCGAATTTTCTACCCCATTTCTTCATGCATGACGAAAAGTATTTCAGTTGGAATTTTAAAATCATTGGATTATTCACCGATTGTTATTTTAAATCATGGAAATAAAATGGTTACATTCACTGAAACTTCTTGGGAATCATTTATGAAACATTTACATCTTTTGGAATGCTATTTGAGTAACAACACATTTGGAAGAAGAACAAGATTAAGTTTATTGGAATCAAATATTGAAGTTGATATAGTGAAACATCGTGGAGGACAAATAGTTCGCTTCAGAGATTTAACTAGACATGATGTAAAATTACATTTAACTAAAGAAGAATTTTACACTTTAAGTTGTACTACCGGTCCCGTCACCAGATATTTGAAACAACTAATATTTTCAAGTGCAATAATCAAGGACTATCTAATCGATACATTGGACAGACAACCTTTCGTTCCAATTTTATACGGTCCCGTGGATACTTCAATTTTTAATCGAATACCTCAAGAAGTGGATATGTGGAGACAATTGA
This sequence comes from Neoaliturus tenellus, assembly GCA_030545055.2. Taxonomy (NCBI): domain Eukaryota; kingdom Metazoa; phylum Arthropoda; class Insecta; order Hemiptera; family Cicadellidae; genus Neoaliturus; species Neoaliturus tenellus. The sequence continues at coordinate 327,219,985 of CM061531.1, read as the reverse complement.
ACAACTATCACACCAACTTTAATATCGACGAAGAAGCGCAAGAAGTTAAAGAAGAACAATCGTGTTTGTAATACAAGTCAGTTGCTGACGAGACTTCATCATGAACAAACGGGTTTCGTTTTCTAATGCGCCACATATAATGGAAGTTAAAAAAGGTATAATTGAATTTCAAGCTTTTCGAGGAAATGATGGAAATTTTATTATAAAAGAATTAGTAATTTTGGATATGAACACATCTGTAGTTTATCATTACTTATTCAAACCTCCATTACCATTCAATAGACTAACAACTAAAGCGAAAGTTACAAACAAATGGTTGTACAAACATTTTCACAACTTAAGATGGGATGAAGGTTTTATTAGTTATAACATGATGCCGCACATTATGAATCATTACTGCAAAGAGTTCAAAACTATCTACACAAGAGGATTGGAAAAAGCTAATTGGATACAATCATTTACAAGCAACGAAGTGATAAATGCAATAATAGATAGAGATTTCCAATGCTACTTCAATGAACTTTGTATTTCATCAAAGAGTTTTAAACATCGAAGGTCACAGTGCGCTTTAAAGAATGCCTACCGCTTAAATAATTTCCTTCAACAGAATGGTGGGGGTAATGTCGGTAATAAAAGTGAGAGCGCTACCATGACGCAGCATGAGTATTACTCGAACCTCCGAAGAGACAACATCTCCGACGGACATTATTATTAACAAGAAGATTAACAATAACATCAAGATGGCATCGCAGAACTTTCTTCAAAATTTGGTTGATCAATTCAACGCTCATTCTAAATCAACAATCTTACCGACGAAGAAATGTTCTGAACTAAAAGAAGAAAAACATTACATCATACATACAATCAAGAAGATGGACACTTCAATTGGTGATGCTATTAATTGCACATTGAGCGAGGCGCCGTATACAGTTGGTGACGAACCGAAGTTTCAAATCTTTTTACCGAAACGGTTTTTACAACTTCTACAAAATGAAGATCTTCGAGTTATTCAACCTGGCGCACTCTATTTAGTTTCACACGGACCAAGTGGAAACAACTCAACTGAACTAACTATTCATGTAACACCTACTACTAACTAGTTTGTACATAACATTGTAAATATATGTGTTTGTAATGGTTTCTCAATAAAGATGATATAAAACAAAAAGAAGCAACATATTGTTATGTCTTTGTACATAGCAATATGTTGCTTTTTTAAAAATTCCACGGGATGACCTTGACCCAATTATGTGTGATAATAAAAGTGAAAATCAACTTGTGAAATTCATCAGTCTACGACTACCTTTCGTACCGTACACATCTCGCTCTCTATAACTAAATACAAAACTTCAACATGTCCCTAAAGGTCAAGTGTGCATCTTACGATACCAACACCATTACGAGTTTTGAACAACTTGAAGATTTAACCAACGAAATGCGAGTTTTACTTACCGGTGGTTATCACTTAACTGTTGATGTTAGTGCTACCAATGTAAGGATGTTTACTAAAACAAAATACTGCGATGATGAAGTATTTCTTTCTACACAACCTACAACATCTTCATCGCCGACTGGTCAACATAACATCAAGTTCCACAAGTACTACCAATGTTAAATAACTTTTAACAAATAAAACTAAGGAATCACGTGATCAATGTCAAGTTGATAAAAAGGGTGTGATACTTGGATAACTAATCATTCGCTTCCCAACTCTCGCTGCGTCAACACCTATTTTTAAAGATGTTATACAGAATGATGATTGAACTTGATGGAAAGATCTATGGAAAAGATTACAACACCGTTGAACAAATGACAGAAGATTTAGAAATATTAACCCGAGAAGGATATCAGGCTAAATTAATTTTAAAGTTTCCTGAAGTACATCCACTATCGACTGAAGAACTTATCGCTATGGCTAAAGCGGAAAGAGAGAAAAAGTCTGAAGAAAACAAACAGGAGAGAGAGAAAAAGTCTGAAGAAAACAAACAGAAACAAACTTCTTAAGCATCAATTTTCCTTACATTAGTAAGGTATAATTTTTTAAAACTTCGTTTGGATGACCTTGAAATTACCCCCACCACTTTTTGTAGTACATAAAATTGACTATTCAACACTATACACTCTTATTCTTTCACTGGACTCAGCAGCGTCAACATGGAAGAACAAAAGTACAAGTACGAACCTCGTTACTGTTGTGAACAACAATGTACAGATTTAGGACCAATGATGGTGGACGGGTTAGCTTGCACTAAATGTGAATTTTTTGGATCTTGTTACTGCAAGTGCAAAACAAAACAACTACCGCCACCGGAATTGCGAACTTTCAAATTTTACAAATCAAGATATTTTCATACATGCTGTCCTCAAAGATGTTTCAAATTTCATCCTCTCGATTTAGCTTATTGTCAACGCACCAAGTCTCATCAAGATGATTTTTGTACACATATGATAAAAAGATGTAAATACAGGTCGGATTGGTATTCAGATCCTGTTGAACCATCGAATGTGTAATTTCAGTTTTACACTCTTTTTTAAAACTTCAATTGGATGACCTTGAGATTTCCCCCACCATTGGTTTTTTTTTTAGATTTCCCCCACCATAAGTCTTTTAGATTTTCCCCCTCCATTAGTTTAAGTTTTGTATCTTATTGAATCCACCTTTGAATTATTTCACTTCCAACATTCTAACTAACAACATGGGAACACCTTTCGTCAGGTTTCAACATATAATAACTGAGAGGGAAGAAATGGAAGAATTGTTTCAAAACTTGCTCGCTATGATGGATAGATATTATATGAGATGGATCAGAATTGATGTTCAATATTTACGTCCTGGTGAATTATCTTCATCATCACAGAGTGAGGAGGACGAGGCAACTACTCCAGCTAAGATATTTGAATTAAAAGACGAAGAAGAAGAACTTAGCTTTTTATTTAATCATAAGCTCGCCGTTAAATAAGCCCCCTCCCTTAGCGGCGTTCCTCATTTACTCGCCGACTCTCCAACGATGAACAACTCTCCATTGGCACGGATGAATTCTAGTTTTGAAATAAACTCTAAAGAAGAGTTACAAGCTATTTTTAATATTTTACAAGAACTTGTAGATAATTATACAACTATCAAAATGAATTTGGAAATAACATACGATTGTCCTATTTGTGATAAGGTTGAAAGTTCGGACGAAGACAGTTTACTAAATCTAACTCCTGCACCATCTGACACTACTGACGGTAATAATGAAGAGCAAAATCTTTCCCCCACCACTTCTTTGTAATTCATCTTTCCCCCCACCACTTTTTTATTTAACTAACATTTCTTGCTTTCACTCCTCATTCCGTCTTCGACTTTTGAACTATCAACATCACTTCTTTTAAAATTTCAAACACTAACACAATCATGATGGATGTAGTTCCCTTTGTAACTAGAATGGAAGAGGATAAATTGAAATTGGAAATTAAACGATTGGAAATGGAACAGGAACACCAACTCGGAATGTTACGTCTCTTCAAACTTTTCAAATACATCATCTGGGGACTCTGCGTTTACCTTTTTCTCGTCGTCGGCGTTTGTTTCTACAACTCCATAGTTCATCACAAAAATTCAACCTGTATAGTTCCTGGTATTGCACATTGATTGTATTTGTTTTTACGAATAAAGTTCAAAAGAGTCTTCTACCTATCCCGCTATCACCGGGTAGTTCAACTCTCAGAACTATGTCCTGTGGTAGCGGGGTAGGTTTTTTTAAAACTTACTCAGGATGGCCTTGACATACTTTCCGTACCCCCATTATCAAGTTGAATTTCAGTTTTGAACCAACTTTTAATTTATGCGCAGTTTTAGTTCAACCGAGCGCCATCTCCACTCCCCCCATTGATTAATTCACCATCTGACAGGCCGGAAGCTCTAGACCCTCCATTAACTGACATCCACAGTCACGCATATATTTCGACGCGTCATGTTTCATTCTTCATTCTTGTTCTATCCGCGGAACTTAACACTTCTATTTACCTTCTCTCTCTCTTGTTATGACTGCGCTATGTTTGAACTGACTTTTATTTTCGTTCAACTATTAGAGTTTTTATTAACACCGTCGAATTACAATTTTGAACTAACTTTTAATTTGTGCGAAGTTTTAATTCAACCCCGGTTAATTTATGCGCAAAATTAGTTCAACTCCCAGTTGTTGAATTTCAGTTTTGAACCAACTTTTAATTTATGCGCAAATTTAGTTTAACACCCCGATTGTTGAATTTCAGTTTTACACTAACTTTTCGTTTCGTTCAACTATTAGAGTTTTTACTAACACCGACGAATTTCAATTTTCAACTAACTTCTATTTTATGCGCACTCTTCGCTCAACCGACCGCCGACGCTCTCGCCATCTCCACCCCGACATCTATTGTCCCCACTTCTGGCCCACCGGAAGCCACGTGCCGTGGCATGTGGCTTCCGGTGACGTCACTTCCGGGCCAGGAGTGGCTTTTCTACACTACTCAAATACCTTTCTTAACTTTCTCTGAGAATAAAAACTTGTTCCAAATAATGCACTATTATAAAAACATATCGTAAATCCCCTACGTATTTGAATAATCGGTATTAAACAATTCCAATTAACCCGTGTATACTAAATGATTGATTAGAGACAGATTTACTAACGTCATATCCATTACGTTTATGTCGATTACAATCACGATTCAACGTAATATCTACTACGTCTATAATAGATATTCAGCATAAATAACATTATGTCTGAAAATACCTTTAGATAGTTTTCCTAGATAGTTTTCAATCAATAAATTAATTTACTATAATTTTTATACCTTAAAAATGTGTATTTTAAAATAAATGTTAGGGCCAACTGTATTTGGTCACAAGATCTATGTTAAGAAATTACACATGAGGACGAATCGTCGTATGACCGCTCTTATGCCTTATAAATTCGATCGCAAAAGTATAAAAACTGTATACTCTCACGTCAGTTCTTTATGGTAAAGTTTGGTATATTCTATTTTTATAAAACTTACTGATCTTAGTTGAAATTGTTATTAATCTTTACTTTATAACAAATACATAATACTCGAAACAGATTTAGATGATGGGTTTGATCAACTAATATTTGTACAGAAGATTTTCTTTAATGAAGTTTTTCCTGAATCCAAATGTGACTTAAAAATATGAACTCAAATTGATGATTGTTGGAAAAAAAGCTTGTGAAAAACAGAAATATATCGTGGTTTTTGTGTAATATGCCTATTTGCAAATATATAAAAAAATATTATACTGCTAAAGATTTTCAATTATCTTTTTAATTTGCCTTAGCAAAATATTTTAAATGTTTTTTTTGTTAGACGATTAAATTTAATATTTGTTGTTAGCAATAAATTTTTTCAACATATAATGGCTATTTTATTGTTATGTTTTTCTAAATTTAATTTATTATTACTATAGGTCTATTATGATCTGCCTAACCCAACAAGATTTTGGATTCAGTCAAAAAATCGTAAAAATACGTAAAATTTACTCCGTACTCCAATTTCTCAGTTTTATATAAAAGTATGCAAATTATTTTTTTAAATAATCCATAGAGGTAAAATGTAACTGTCAATTTGATTATGAAATATTGTACTATAAACTACTTGTAAATAAATCTATTATTGTGAAAGGATATCTTAAAGCTTTTTTGAATCCTTGATGAGGTGGTATTTCGCAGTACAATATATAATATTAAAAAAATAAAATATGAAATAAAGAGCTAATTTTTTTAATTGGGTCGCCAAATCCTGATTCCAGTTTTCGGTTCATTAATTAACGTGATTTCTAGCGCAATATCATTAAATCATTGCAGATGAGCCAACCCGAATGACGAATCAGGCATTCATTTTCACGTCGATCGGGTCGGGGGTTTTCAATTTATTCAGTTTACTCGACGACTGATCATGTCGATAAACAATCTTGACCATTCGTATGAAGTGATGGATAAATTTGGGATTTATGTAATACTGCTTTAAAGGATTTCAGAATTAATTCATTTTCTGGTTTGGATTTTTTCGTAAAATACAAACTAAGGTAAATTGAAATGCAAAATACTGTAGTAGGCACCTATAATAGAGTAATTATCACAAATTCAGGTGGAAAATCTTTTTAATTTCTTTTTATTTTTAAATAAAATGGTTATTTTTAAAATTTTTTGCAAAAAAATTATTGGTGTGTTTGGCATTATATGAAATACTCGCCTATGGCTACAAAACGTGTACATACTCCAAAGTACTACTAAGAGTAAATAATTTAAAGCAAGACTATTAATTTTCAATATTTTCAAATTATGTAAATCTTAATAATAATACGTTTTATAATTAAATTAAATTCCATACAATTGCAATTTTGAAAATATAATAACATTATTTACATAACAATATTAATCTCAAAATTAAAATTGCTATGACAAAAATTTTCTAAAAATACGCAGATTCAATCAAATAAGTTTAGAAATAAAGAAAGTTTAAAAGCTTAGGCTTATCTGTCATAACCTTTTGTACAAAAACAACTTTTTGTTTGGTGAAATAACACAAAAAGCATTACCAAAACTTATGGATTTGGAGAAATACATTACAGAATGTGGCCATGTATTTCGTGGAACGAAGGAAATGGATTCTGAATGCAAAGTGGCTGCCCGACCATCCCGCAAATTTGCTGCGATTGGATCCGTGGAGCAAAAACCCATCATTCGTCTCCGCGAGTGTTTCCTTGGAAAACCAAGCCATTCCAATGATATCCATACAGTTTCACCATCATCAAGCTATAATTTCTTTTCTAATTTATCATAAAATTTCTTAAGAATAACAGATTTCCTTGAGGTAAAGTCAAGAAAGACAGGGAGAAACCATACTGAACCAATAACATTTTTATGATAAAAACACCTAAACCTAAAATATGTTTTATAATGATAGAAATAATTTTTAATTAAATGGTAAAACACTTTAACTTTGCATGTTTTACCCTTCCTGATAAAAAGGATAATTAATATACAATAATACAATAGACGACACTGAAAATAATCGTACTTAGTGCATTATTAAAAGATCTTATGATGATGTTTTTTTGTGAGATAAAGCATTAAATCTTGTCTTTAAATAACAATAAAAGGAAGCTTTCATGAAAAGGTATATACAACAGCGAAGATATTAAATTTCATTCTACGGTAAAACTCATGGAAGACTGCCATACGGCTTTGTTGCCTTTGGAAAAGTTTCTTTAATGCTTGTCTTGTCGTTAAGAATTTATTAGTTTTTATAATGAGCGTGAAAATCATTGTTATCTCACAACAAAGGATATTTTTATACACATAGTTTATGTATATTACTAAATAAAAAATTACCTAGGATTATTTTTCTCTATAAGTTTAAGTTTAAATGCTTTTATAGCTTTAGATTATGCAAAAGATTAAAAAAAATTGTAATACAAAATAAATAAATATATTAGTATCTATAAACTAGTTTACAAGTTGTGAAATTTTTGTAATTGTTGTTTTGAAAATTGACAATGTTTTGGATTAGATTTACAATTTGAAACTACTTCAGTTTGTAAACTTTACAATTTATTAAAGCCAAAATCAATTTACATTTTTGTCTTAAAACGCTTAACAGTTGTGTCAATTTTTAATTCTGTGCTTTAAATAGTTTCAAAGATATAATTTACAAACACATATTACAAGCAGATAAAGAACGGTTAGATGAGACATGTTGTTATTTGTACCTTACATGAAGGTAGAGAAAAGTTAGAGATGAGACATATTGAGACATGTGGCTATTTTTTTGTTTGTTGTGACCTTCTTAAGTTTGTTAAGGTTAAATCTGGACACACTGTATATTTAACTATTAGTATCACAGGCACTGATCTAGTGGATCGCACCTCCCGACACATTCTCGTGCCGAATATTTCACGCCTTCATAAATAGCCTCCCCCTGCCCGGGGACACTTCCGGTCTGGACTGTTTAAACTTTCATGTCTCGCAGGAGGAAGCTGTGGCCAAGTCGAACAAAGTTGGAAATAGTTCAGGAAACTTCGTATTCCCTGGAAGCTAAAGCTATCAAAGTTTAGCTTTATACGGTAACCTTAAAACAACATTAAAAATAATTAACTAAAAAACGAGTTCAGCCTTTAATTGCTGAATCAAACATTCACATTAAAAATAAATATTATAAGCTTAAGCTTGTTTTTGAACTTCAAAAATTTATAAATCCTTAAACTACACTATCACATCATTTTTATCAATATCATATGCTTTATTCACGTCCATAATCTTTTGCAGTGTTATGGCGGACACGGTATTTCGACTGCGTCAGCAAAGACGTTTTCAGGGAGGTTATATCTAATAAAACTCTTGACGATGAAGCTGTGTCAAACTATAACACGATACCCTTGTTACAAACCAAATATATCTAAAATATGCAAGACATTGCCAATTGTTTCCAGAATGGTTATACTCTCGACACTCTTGCCACTGCCGACGAAAAATCGTAAAAAATAATAGCTTATGTAAAGTCCCAATATAACTATTCAAAATTAGTAAATTAGAGTAATTCCAACTTTATGGTATGGTTGCTAAATTAAAGTACAAAGAATTGAGTGAATTTTATTTTACATATATTTCAGAGTGCCTGCCAACTCCACAAAAATAATTTAATTTCAATCACTTGGATGCGTTTTCCATTAGCGTATTTTAATCAATTTGAATATTTGAAAAAGTTCTTTTATTTCGTTTTTTTTCAGCCGGAAAATGAATGAGAGAATAAAATCATTAATCGTATTAATGATTAATTGATTGGTTTTAATTTCTGTGATTAATTGTATTTTAGAATATAATCATAGGTGGTATAGTTATTATTGTCAATCAAATAAATAATTTTTTAAGGAATATTTCTAAAAATAATTTTTTAATGTAGTTTTTTTATATTTTTAAATATGACAACTTACGATATATTTTTTAAAATGGCAATGCAACTCAATAACGTATTAATTTCTACGTATTTTATTGTTCTAAATATTTTTAACATCACCATACCTAGCCTTTTACTGATGACCTTTGGATCTGAACACACAAGTAGATTTTTATCCCAATATAGGTTAAAGATATTAACCTTTCATTTTAATTAATAAGTTAATAATTTACTTAAAGTGTCAGATATGTTTGTGGTATTATTTTATGTCTTCTGTAACCTTGTTTAACATTCACTTTATTTTGTGTAATGATATGAAATTATTAACAATCAAGTGTTATATACACTAAAATTAACTAAATACTTCGGCCAATTGTGTATCTTAATTATTTTAACCTTGTAATAATGATTTATTACTGTTCACGTAATTCAAACTACAAATTAATACAAGTAAATTATTAACAGTTAAAGTACCTATTGCATAACATTTGTGACATTATCAGTATAAGTGTATAAGTATGTGTGTTTTTTAAGTCCTATGAATTGAAAACTAGAGATATGCAATATAAATTTGGATATATTAAAAAAAGTTACAAACAATTTACCAAATACCAAATTCAATGATGGATTAGAGCCTTTATTTTGAGTCTGATTTTCATATCTTTGGCAAAAGTTACTCCAGCCAAGCCCTATCCAACGACACCAAAAATTCGTTTTAAAATAGATGGAATATTGTAGGATAAATTCTAATTACAAAGAAAAAAACCTTAGCGTATTAAATAAGTGTGGATTTGAAAATAGCTTCAAGGTCCTCAGTTGAACCTTATTTAAATAGTTTCTATCTTTAATCAGTGTTCCAATCACAAATAAATATTTATATTAGTGTGAAATTTAAAATGACCGTACTGTATTGTAATTTTAATGTTGGTTAAGATTAATATCCATTGGTAAATAAAGATTAATATTTGTCAGAAAACACATGGTTTCAAATTACATGAAAATACGAAATAAATTCTTTCCTTTAAACGTGAAAGGATAGTTGGTTCTAGCATACTATTCTACTGTCATGAGTGCGTCATAGACAGTGTGAGTGTCATAGACTGGAACTCACAAAGAAATAATTCAAACTTTTAAACTAGAGAAACTTTAAACAAATTATCAATTTTGGATCGGACCCCCCTTAATTTAGAAAACCCCATCTAATTTAGACTTTCCCCGAGCCTCAGGCCTTGAGCCCTATGGCCCCAAACTTAACCCCCAAACCTATTCACTCACATCACTGCACTAGACACACTCCCCCGAAACTAAGTCTGCTGACCTATTTAAGCCAGAGCTACCAATAGGTCAGCATAAACAAAGCTATTGTTTAATAACAGTTCCAGTCTACTCATACAACAGCAAGCTCAAATACTTCCTTCTTACATTACTTCTTTGACCTCACTCGAAACTAACAATTTATAATCCAAACAATCAATAATTATTAATTAAATAAAACAAATTTAATCCAGTTCCTCCCACTACAAACTATTCACTATTCAGTAAATGGGAACAGCTTGTAATATGAAATAGCTAAGTGGTTGAACTAAAGCTCAGTGTTTGTTTAATCTTTATTAGCTTAAATCTTGTTATTTACATTCCCTATCAGTTTGCCCAACAATAACGTTGTTTTCAAATTGCGTTGCGGCGGCGGAGTTATAGTACTTAAGTGTTTTGCAGTGGTTATGCCATCTTGGAAAGATATAAACTAAAATTAATAGTTGTTTCAACAAGAGATTGTATAAAAATTAGTACGAACATAGTTTCGAGTATTATTTCATCAAATGGCATAGACGTAAATTAGGCTTTTTAATTGATTCAATTGATCTTTTTGATCATCCAGTTTTTTTCCTACGAAAGCAAATAAATTATGTATTAAAAAAATCATGATTTAGATTTTTAATTTAGAGTCTGCAGTACCGGCCACCTATACACATCCGCTATGCCTTTAATAATGGGCGAGAAAGATTCGTCTTTATGTCATTTTAAAGGAAATTTTAATACCTACGGCTCTGAAATCAAAAGATATCTGTAATTGACTGTTTGATTTATAAATAAATTTTTTTTTTTCGAAAATGGACGCAATTTTTAGTACTTTTATTTCATAAATCGCTCTATAATCGTGTTTTTTTCATAGTGTCTTGCTATTAAAAAATCCTATGAAATGGTCTAAAGATGAATCAAGAGCAATATCAAAGTGTAATGGATGTTTGAAATTTAACATTAGTCTTATGTGTATGTAGATCCTAGGAAGCCGGTACTACAGTTCCTTAAGTGTATTAGCTGATTTACTTGTTGTGTAATAAGCCTAATAAAGGAAGTAACTAATAAATCTTAAACCATCGAATACTCACCCAACCATGGAAATAAAACAAATGTGAAACTAGTCAAGTGAACTTTCGCTATTTTATTTTACATGGAATTCAAGTCCAAGTAAGCATATATAAAGATGAGTCATCCAAATCAATCGACAACTTTCAAGTAAAAACAATTGCTAGTTGCTGTACAATGGAAAATTTAAGTTTAAAATGATTGACTGCATTTTGTTTTTATTAGAGATAATTCAATCTGCCCAGTGAAAGCATAAACACCAATGAATACTTCCAATAACACCAATGAATACTTCACACAATAATCACACGATGGCCGGAAGCCGTGCCCCTCGAGAACATAGATGCAGAGACTGTAGCCCGAGCATTTTTTACTAACTGGGTATCTAGGTTCGGTACTCCGCTACGCATAACCACAGATCAAGGTCGTCAGTTCGAGTCCAATCTTTTCGAAAAGCTAAACATATTGTTAGGTTCCACTCGTCTTAGGACAACAGCCTATCATCCCTCATCCAACGGTCTTGTGGAACGTCTTCATCGACAGTTGAAAGCAGCCATCAGGTGTCATTCTACTACTGGACGTTGGACTGAAGTGTTACCCATAGTTCTGTTAGGTATTAGAGCTGCTTGGCGCGACGACTTGCAATCATCTTCTGCCGAACTCGTATATGGACAACCACTTCGACTGCCCGGAGAATTCTTAACGCCTGCCAAATCCGACCACCAACTCGATCCTCCAAGCTTCGTGAAAGACCTCCGTCAGCACTTCAAGAATCTTCGTCCAGTCAGTGGAACACGGCACGGTCAACGGACTACTTTTGTCTTCAAGGACCTGGCTACATGTACCCATGTTTTCGTCCGGACAGATGTCTCCAAAGGGTCACTGGATCCTCCCTACTCGGGCCCTTATCCTGTAATAAGCAGGACCAGTAAAACCGTCACGGTCCAGATCCATGGTTCTGATGTGACGGTTTCCATTGATGCCATTGAAGCCAGCTTACTTCCTGTCACCTGGCGAGAAGCTTTGCAGCTCCCTGGAACCCTGTCCAAGAATTCTACAACCTTGATTCCTGCTCCTACTCTTGCCCCAAGCTGCCCTACTGTTCAAACACCCAGTACCCCGTCCGGGGAGAGAAGGAGGCCTGCTATGAAAAAAACTCTCTCTGGACGTCATGTGCGTTTGCCTGTTCGGTTTCAAGATTAGTGGCCACATCACTGGCAGGGGGGTACTGTAGTGGCTAACCCACTACACCTAAACTTAGTAATTAATATAATTTATTTATCAGCTGATTAATTGGAATTATAAAATGTTTGTTTACTTTTAAGTGGATATTTTTACATCTCTGTTCATAAAGTGGTGTTATGTTACCTTAATCGTATCCAGTTCTTTCAGAGTTGTGTGTCTACAACCAGGTTTCAACGCTTGTTTGCGCCATGATCACGTAGATAGTCTGGAGAAGTCAAGCTGTCATTAAAATATTCGGTCCGATGGACGTCGTTAAGAGTTTTAAAAGTTTCACAGATACACAAACACACACACGTAGACAAAAATGCATATCGGCACCGGGTTCGCACGGATGGTCAGCGGGCGGTCGTCAACTTGCGCGTACGTTAGGCCTATTCGTGTCGTCGCGGTAGCCGGCTCGAGGACACTGTAGACGACGGCGGCGAAGGTGACTTGACCTCTGTACCCCTAATGGACTCGTCCTGAGGGGGTTATCAGCTGTCATTGATAGACTCGTCTGTCGAACTTGGGATGTTTCAATAATTCTATTAAAAATGATGTGTGAACTATAATTCAATTTTTCGTTCAATACCAAACTGTCATCTTGTTTATGGGCCTTATAAATGTGGAATTCTTCTAAGGTGTCAAGGGTAGGGCCTTTTTTGCAAACTTTAATTATTTCTGTATTATTTTCGATTTTTCGACACCATGGCTTTCGTCAATTATGTGTTGAGCGAAGCTTGATTTTTGGGGGTTTATCCGAGGATTTGGTTTATGTTCCTTTATTCTTTTTGAGAAAGAGCGGCCAGTTTGTCCTATGTAATATTTATCGCAGTCATTACATTTAATCTTATAAACACCAGTTTTTTCAAGCGGATTTTTTTGGATTTTTGGTTTTGGTTTCAATAGGCGTTCAATCTTATTTGAGGTTTTTGGAGCAGGTACGATATTAAACTGTTTCATTTCTTTTTGTAGTAAGTTATGGAGTCTATGCCCGTATTCGACTGGAACATATTTTGGCGGCGTTTCATTGGGTGAACAGTTATCTTTGGTAACTTTATTTGAATGTTTTATCACAAGTTTATCTATCATTCGGGTTTCATATCCGTTGGAACGGGCGATATGTTTTATGGTGTTCAACTCCTTGTTAAAATCCTCTGGTGTTAATGGTATTTTAATTAACCTATTTACCATGCTATTGTAAGCAGCTAATTTATGACTGAATGGATGATATGATGTTATGTGAATAGTTTGGTCCGTAGTTGTTGGTTTCCTGTAAACATTATATTTAAATCTGTTGTTGATTTTTTCAATGGTGATATCAAGGAAATTAATCTTATTGTCAGATTCAGTTTCTAAAGTAAAGTGTAGTTTTGGGGCGATGTTGTTCAAGTACCTATTGAGCAGTTGTAATTGGCGGGTATTCCCGTCAAATAGAACCAAGGTGTCATCGACGTAACGGAAGTAAAATAATATTTTGGCATGTTTTGGGTTGTTATCTGAGAGAATCTGTGTGTTTTCAATGTGGTTCAGGTAAATTTCGGACAATATACCTGATAATGGGGACCCCATCGCTAATCCATCAGGTTGTAGATAAAATTTATTATTGAATTCAAAATAGTTTTGTTCCAGAGTTGTTTTCAACAAATATAATAGTTCTTTTCTTGCTTCTGCTGTAATACTTTGTTTCTCTTTAAGGTGATTATCGATGATACTTAAGGTTTCTTGGATTGGAACATTAGTGTAAAGGTTGACGACATCAAATGAAGCTAACGTGTAGTGGTTTCTCACATCTATGTTTTTTGTTTTTTCAATTAGTTCTAAGCTATTTTTCAAACTGTGATTATCTGTAAATTCGTAGTAAAATCTTAGTATTTGATCAAGTTTTTTCGCAATTTTATATGTTGGTGCTGATGTGAAGTTGACTAGGGGTCGTACAGGCATTTTTGGCTTGTGGATTTTGGGGAGCCCTCTTAAAGAAGGGGCTGATGGATTCATCATTTTTGAAAATCTGATTTCATCAGGGTTCAGAAGGTTCTTACTTGAACTAATTGCCTTATTGATGATACTGCTAAATTTTAAAGTGGGATCTTTATCTATATTTACAATATTGTTTGATTCGATAAAGGAGTTGACTTTATTTATATAATCATCTTGGTATAAAACAACAATTGAATTTCCTTTATCGGCTTTGGTGAGGATTGCATTGTTGTGGGATAGTTTTTCTCGTATACTATTCAGTGCCTGTTGTTCATTGTTAGTTGTCCTCACATTTTTAAAAACTGTTTTACTCTGAAGTTTTTTTATTTTGTTATTTACAATAGCACGTATAGTGTTGCGATCATCTGGATTTGGGATGTTTTTTATTGCGGACTCTGCAGCAATTAGTTCATTAAAAATTCCCTGTTTGTTATTTTTTGAAAAATTGTATTTTAGGCCTTTGTTTAAGAGATCAGTTTCACGTTTGTCAAAATTGATTTCTGTGTTGTTGACCAATCTAGGATAGAAATCAAAATCAAATATTAATATTTCTTCACGGGGTTTTTGTTCATTCATTAGCCTAGTGATTTTTTGTTCTTGTTGTTTTTTCTTTTTGAAAACTTTCTTACCAGTGCGGGATTCAATAAGTTGTAAATGTTTTTCGAATTGTAGTGGATGGAGGGTGTTGGCAAGCTCTAAATGTTTTTTGTACAGTAGTGTATTAAGCATGCTCTTCTTTTTGTACTGAAATTTAATTTCGTTTTTTATCCAGGAAATTTCGGCTGTTTGTTTGGCTTTTTTGGCAGCAAATGAATGGTTCTTGATTTTTACTTGAACATAGTTAGGAATGATTTTATGATTGATGCATGCTTTATTGAACTTGATGTTACAGGTTGTGTATGCAAGTTTTAGCTTGACATTCTCGAGTTGACTGGCAATGGTAGCCTCACTGGCATGAAATAATTTGCTCATTTTGTGTTTATTGCCCCTGAACTGGTGTGATAAATAAAGTGGTGTTATGTTACCTTAATCGTATCCAGTTCTTTCAGAGTTGTGTGTCTACAACCAGGTTTCAACGCTTGTTTGCGCCATGATCACGTAGATAGTCTGGAGAAGTCAAGCTGTCATTAAAATATTCGGTCCGATGGACGTCGTTAAGAGTTTTAAAAGTTTCACAGATACACAAACACACACACGTAGACAAAAATGCATATCGGCACCGGGTTCGCACGGATGGTCAGCGGGCGGTCGTCAACTTGCGCGTACGTTAGGCCTATTCGTGTCGTCGCGGTAGCCGGCTCGAGGACACTGTAGACGACGGCGGCGAAGGTGACTTGACCTCTGTACCCCTAATGGACTCGTCCTGAGGGGGTTATCAGCTGTCATTGATAGACTCGTCTGTCGAACTTGGGATGTTTCAATAATTCTATTAAAAATGATGTGTGAACTATAATTCAATTTTTCGTTCAATACCAAACTGTCATCTTGTTTATGGGCCTTATAAATGTGGAATTCTTCTAAGGTGTCAAGGGTAGGGCCTTTTTTGCAAACTTTAATTATTTCTGTATTATTTTCGATTTTTCCGACACCATGGCTTTCGTCAATTATGTGTTGAGCGAAGCTTGATTTTTGGGGGTTTATCCGAGGATTCTTAACGACGTCCATCGGACCGAATATTTTAATGACAGCTTGACTTCTCCAGACTATCTACGTGATCATGGCGCAAACAAGCGTTGAAACCTGGTTGTAGACACACAACTCTGAAAGAACTGGATACGATTAAGGTAACATAACACCACTTTATTTATCACACCAGTTCAGGGGCAATAAACACAAAATGAGCAAATTATCTCTGTTCATGTTCGTGTTTTCTGATTTTTACTATATGCATTAAATTTAAATTGTTATCCACTCGAGTTTTCATTAAATACAGCAACATAATAAATGTACTAACACATCTACACTTCCAATAACACCAATCGTTACAGTATTGGATATCTGCAAATCTTATTTTCCGATGTACATTGTGTTGTTAGGAAAGATATTGTGTCCAGAACTGCATTGCAACATGTTTATGTGCGTCCTAAATGGAAATAATATTTTAATCTTTAGTACAACATTGTAAATTATTGACTTCAGGAATGTAAAATTAGAAAAAAATACATAGGTACGTAATAAATTCTTAAAAAGAACGAAAAAAAACATAGCCTATTTTTATGTTTTTTCTATTTATTGAAAAATATGTTATAGATCAAGGGAAGCTTTTAACAGACTTAAAATAACAGTGAAAGGGGCTCTTGTAAATTTTTCTAACCAGCATGTTTCTATTATATACTCTGAGAAGTCTTTCTAAAAGGTTGTAAGTAAAACAAGGATGAGATGGGGCTAAACACATACATTGAACTTTTTATTCAGCCTAATAATGAAAGCAAAAACATTATACATTCGAATTAAAAATAATCTTAACACAACATAAGTATCCTACTAGTAAACTATAGCGTATATTAACCATTAAATACCCATTCAAGATTAGACAGACCATTTGACTTTTCACATAGTTTTTTGTATATTGCTTTTATAATGACACTGACATAGTCCAGGGTCACCTTATCAATTAATTAATTGAGGCACCTTCAAAATAGCAGTTAGAATGTGCATTTTGTTAAACACTACTTTAGCCGGAGTTTATATTTTTCAACGTATAATCAGCTGAAAACAACTTGGTGAAATAAACACTAAACAATTGATTTATCTACACTGTCGTAAAAATTTTACTTATTTCTTATATTCTTGATAGTATTCTAAACCATTTTTATTTTAAGTGTAAAGCCATTATTATGTGTTCGAGAATACACAAACAAATTAACTTATATACATTTATCGATGGAGACGGCTGATTTTGTTTACCTCAATGTATTAGATAAGGTTTTGGCGATAACACCAAAGGAAATAAAATTTCCGGAGGACTTTTCTAAGCCTAATAAAATTACAGGGCCTATGTGACACCTGTTGAGCACTGTGTAAGCTGTGTAACAATTTACAAAGTAAGGTTTAAAGATACCTATTACTCTTTACTAATAGGTCTTACCCTGAAAAGTTTACTGTTAGACAACATATAATTTATTTATTACATTATTATTTTATTCGAAAATTATACTGTTAAGTAAGAAGTGTCTACATATTGCCAATAGTATGATTTATGAGTATATTATATTTCATAATATTCATATTAAATTGTAGTTGAAATAAAATAAAGGTAAATGTAAATTATTGAAATAACTTGACAAGTGCTAAAAGCCACTGCAACTACGAAAGCTCACAATGTATTCAGTGAGGTTTTGGTTTTGAACCGGTAATTGCTTTTGTTTTAAAAGCTTTGGGCTTTCGTTTCTCTTTTGTCATTTGCTCTTTTCAGTTGTGCTTATATGTTTTAGAGGCGGTTCAGTCTATTGTGATAAAAATATTAATATAAGGGGGCATATCTTTCGAGAAATAGCAGTATTATTTGAATAATTCAACTGGAAGTAGATTATGTATTTATGATTTCTTAGCTAATAAGTAAATAAAATCGACTAATTAGAAAAAAAAATTAAAATATAGGTATTAGAAACGAGTATGTATCATGCATCTTGCATTAAGTAGACCTCTCCTCAGGGCATCTGCATGTAATAAAGCTATAAGCATGTCTTGCTTTAATGGCATGGTGTTATAGCATCTAGTTTCAAATTGCCAAATAATTTAACTGAAATTAAGTAAAAGGTCAAAGAATTATATTTTGCTATTATTTGAAAAACTACGATAAATATTATAACATGTTTGACTTGATTTAAAAGATAAATTAGGTCTTACGTGACTATTATGTATATTTTAGCTTTTATGTGGCCACGTATTTGTTTAAACGCAATGAACAATTAATTGTGGAATACAATGTAAAAATAAAATAATAGTAAAAGGCTGACTAGTGACTCATCCTTAAGGATTCCTACCCTCATAATAATAATGTGTTATCCATTATGACATTAACAATACTACAAGAACGAGTAATGACTGTCATTATAAATTAAAAGTTTCTATTGACTAAGAACCAAGAAACCTTTTGAAAGAAGCTTACAAGTCCCAGTTCAACGTTCAAGTGGATTAACAAGTACATTAATGAAACATTTCCTAACAATGAAGATTGGCATTCAGCTAAGAAGTCTCGTCTCTAGATGACTAGCCTCCTGTTATTTTTTATTTCACACTTTAATTTAACTAATTAGATTCAGGTGAAATTTAGAGATACAATTCCTTTATAAACACACAATTCAACTTAAGATTCTGAATATTTCATATCAATCTTTAATTTAAGCATCAACATACAGACCATTTGTGATATTTTTTGGATTTGTTTTACATACTTTAGTAACCAAACAACAAATTCGATCAAGAAAGAACGATGATTATACACTATTGTCATAATATTATTTAGTCTTTGAAAAAAAAATTCAAGATGCATGCATCTCTGGTATTATTTAAATTTTCTAAAATAGTTCAATGAACATTATTTTCTTTGGTATGACTTTTTTCTACACCAAGATAGGATAAGTACATGATAATTCGGTTGGATATTTATCACCACGCTAGTCTCAGAAAGAAGCAAACTAAACCAATAAAATAAGTTTTAATGTAAAAAGCGGGCAAAGTAAGTTCCATGAGCGTCACAAACTGATGGAAAAGGCACAAATAATTTTTGGATTCCGCGATATAAATAACCTCACATTTAGTCTAAGCAATGAGCAGATATAACTCTAAATTTATTAATGTAGATAGATCATTTGTAATTATCAGGCCTAAATTACGCGTACATTGATGTATTAAACATAAATTATTATTAGACATAATGATTTATTTTACTATTGCCTAAAGCTATATGAATATATACGGATATTACCGTAAATCGTAGTGGCAATGAACATTTCATGTCAACGGAAACTACCCTTATAAACCTGTCTGTGGTAAATCGTTTAGTTTATACGTCTGCAATGGAAAAATTCTCATACTGCTGCCTTCACTACCGCATGTCAGCTGGTTTTGATATAAAATCAAATAAAACACATTATGTGAATACTTTTTTATGAGGATAAGGAAAAAATAACCTTAGACTAAACATAAAGACCTGTGTTACGCTAATGTCCATTGCTGAATAAAACACGATACATTTTGACAAAATTAATCAATGTTTTTATAAAACATTAATAGGAAAATCCAGAAAATATAGGAACATACTTGAGATCAAAGGTTGGTGAACATAAAATTAAATGCCTCGCATGGTTGAGTACCATTCAGCAAATCCGACCTCATATGGATAACCTAATAAAAAATATCAGGTTATCTAACCTTTGAGTTGAAATTATAGTTGTGAAATTTGGAAATGAGATAATGGCGTATGGAACCTAGAACATTTGAGTTCGAAAATACCCTCTAACTTTTCGGTGGCTGAATTAGTACGAGAACGCTAACCACTACACCACCAACTGGTCTGACAACCGGATTTTACAATTAATCGTGGTAAGAATCAACATTTGATGTCAAATATAGTATATTTGAAATCAAAGGTTGATGAACATATAATTAAATGCCTCACTTAGTTGAGTACAACGCTACAAACCCGACCTCAAATGGACACAAAATAACAAATAGCAGGATGTCAATTTTTTATTTAAATAATATTTGTGACTTTTTAAAATGAGATTTCGACGAATGGATGTTAGAACATTTCTGTTCGGAAAATATCCTCTAACTTTTCTGTAGCCAAAATAGAGCGAGAACCCTAACCACTATGCCACCGACTCACCCCTTATAATTATCACCCTTATTAAAATAATATGTTATCCAATAGGATATCAAACAATGCAATAACAACGAGTAATAGCTGTCATTTTAAATTAAAGATTTATATTAACTAAGAACTGAGAAACGCTTTTGAGAGAAGCTTACAACTCTTAATTTCAAAGTGGATTAACAAGTACATTAGTAAAACATTTCATAAGAAGGAAGATTGGCATTCAGCTAAGATATCTCGCCTCTAGATGACTAACCTCCTAACTTTCTGAGCTCTGCTTTTAATTACACTAATTAGATTAAGACGAAGTTTAAAGAGATACAATTCCTTTACAAACACACAGTTTCAACTAAAGATTCTGGATATTCCATATCGATCTTTAATTTAAACATCGACATACAAACCATAGTGAAATTTGGTGAATAACCAAACAAAATCCTTCTTAATACTATAAATGTGAATGTCCTGTTGTTTGTTAGACTTCAACGTGAAAATTACTCAACCGATCATCATGAAACTTTGTACACTTATTCTTGGAAGTATCAGAAGTAACATAAATACTTTTTATTTTAAAAGAATTATTTTTTATGAAAGATTAAAAACAATTTTTGTATAACACACCTGAAAAACGATCTTTTATTTTTTAATTGGTAGCTAAGAAACGAATTCAATGAAAATTTCTAATATTAGCCAATTTTTTTATGTAAATAAATAATCAGCTGTTTGGAATTTTATGTGTAAATGCCCCATCTGTTTGTATTGTTTTAAAATTTACCAAGGCTCAAGAATTCGCCGCATCTGTACAAAACATCACCGTAAACCTGAAGATGGGGAGTGCTCAGTAATAACATTTTAAATAAACAATAATGTTGATGATATTCCATCCAAGATAATGTAACCTCTGCAAAACACTTAAACAGTAGAACTCTGCCGCCACCGCGCCGTTTGAAAACAACGTTATTGTTGTGCAAACTGCTAGGGAATGTAAATAACAAGATTCATGTTAATAAAGGTTAAACAAACACTGAGTTTAATTCTTCCACTAAGCTATCTCATATTACAAGCCTTTTCAACTTACTGGATAGTAGAATAGTGGGTTAATTCAAAGTTTTACAACTTACTATGCCAGTTTAAAGAATAAGAACTATTTCATAAAGAACTTACATAAAATTTTTATTAAATTATGGAATCTTCATGTAATTTGAAATAATGTGTTTTCTGACAAATATTACTTTTGAAGATAACTAGGTAAGTCTAAATGTGTGTTAAACTTAACCAACATTAACGTTACAATACAGTATGGTTATTTTACATTGCACACTGATATAAAATATTGATTTGTGATTGTAACACTGATTAAATATGTCAACAGTTTTAGTAACATTACACTGACGACCTTGTAACTATTTTGAAACTCACACTCATTTAAAACACCCGGGATAATTTGCAATTGAAACTCATCCTAAAATTTTCAGTCCATTTCATAACCGATTTTTGGTGTCATTGGATTAGGCTTGTGGTTGTTTCTGCAAAAAAATCTGGTGAGAATCAGACTTAAGTGCGCTATTCATAGTTGAATTTGGAAATTTATTCATTAGAATAACATTAGGGTTGGATTTGGATTGAGCATTTAAAAAATCTGTCTATGAACAGCTGTAAATAAGTGTCCAGTAGTTTTGAGAGATAACCGATAACCCCTTTTTTGTAATGGGACTAGGAGCACGCTTGTTCCACGCGTATGGGGATGAACGGCAAAAACCAGATAATCCTAGTTCCACGATATTAAAAAATAAATAAATAATAACACATCTATCTAATTACACATATTAACTACACAAAAAATGGTTTTAAGTTTTTTGTTCATACCAGATATTTGATTACTAGTAGGTACTTTTAAAAAACTTTATTATATTACTAAATACTTTTTTATTATTGTTTGTTAATACAAAATATATCTTTCTAGTTTTCATAACCTATTTTAAAAATTTCATAAATAACAAATTGTATTACATTTAATGCAGTTACAGTACAAAAGGCAGAAAATAGTTTCCATAACACATGCTTACTCTATGTCTGACAACAAACAATTCAAGCACCTTTTAACATAGCCTTAAGCAACATTATTTACAGCCCACAATGCGTTTCTTAAGGGAAATTTAATTACGTCTCGTTGCTTTATTACTTAACAGAATAACGTCACAAACGAACTACACCTTACAAATTACGCCTAAAATCTACTGTAAAAGTTTGAAGTAAATCTGAGGCTTCTTGTGGACGTAATCGTCGGTCAATGAAATCGGGATTTATCACTTCACTGAGCGACCAACAGTCATGTATGAGGATTTCACTCCTCTTCGATCCGTTCATCAGATTAGAACTAAACGTAACATTTACAGCAATGACATGCGATAGTCAAAATTGAATTACTCGATTCAAAATCGAGGAATTTAGTTTTGACTATCAACACACTAGGTTTAAAAAAATAAAAGATATATGATCCATACAGTGCTGAATGGTCTTTATTCCAATTTCGTTTACATTTAATGGCAGCAAGCTAAGCCTTCAGCTCAATGAGTTGTTGTTATGTTTTATTTTTGGATTAAAAATTGTTTGTAACTATGTTTAATAATCCAAATTGATAAAGTATGTCCAGTCTACAGTACGTTTTACTTTTACAAAAACCTTTTTTTTATTATCAGTGAATTGCTCGCAGCTCTAGGGAAAACGAAAATAGGATATTTAGCTGTAAGATTAAGTACACTTAGTCTGCTCACGTCACAAATATTATAATATACTTACTGTTAGTAATTTAGCCTGTATTAATTTGTGGATTGAATTACTTGTTCAGTAATAAATACAATTATTAACAGGTTAAAAATAATTAGATATACAATTTACAAAGTAATTAGTTAACTGTAGTGTGTATAATACTTGATTGTTAATAATTTCATATCATCAGACAAAATACAGTGAGTGTTGAACAAGGTTATAAAATACATAATATAACAACACAAACCTAGTTGACCCTTTTAAGTAAATAATTTACTATGTTTCAAAAGATAGTCGGGAAATATCTTTAACCCTTTTAAAGGATGAAAATCCACAACAAGTGCGTTCAAATTCTAAGATAATCAGGCCAAATCTAGGTATGGTGATGTTAACAAGAAATATAATACTAAAATTGTTGAAAATATTAAGTTATTGACTTGTATTGCCATTGTAAGAAAATTAGATCGCAAGTTGTCATATTTAAAATGTTGAAAGAGTTACATTTAAAGAAATTTTTGTTGTTGAAATATTCATTTTAAAAAGCTATTTATTATTGACAGTAAGAACTAAGGCCTCTACGATTAACTATATTCTAAAATACAGTTACTCACAGAAATTAAAACAAGTCAATCAATATCATTAATACGATTAATGATTTTACTCTCCTACATTGCCTTTTATTCCGGCTAAAAACCTAATAGAAGAACTTTTCCAAATATTAATATTTAATAAAACTCGCAAATGGAAAACGCATCCACCTGCTTGAAATTAAATTATTTTTATGGAAATGGCAGGCACTCTGAAATGGATGTAAAATAAAATTCACACACTTCTTTTTACTTTTATTTAGCAATCATAGCATTTGTTTAGAATTATATCTACTCTAACTTACTAATTTGGATTAGTTATATTGGAACTTTACATCAGTTACTATTTGAGACGACAGTCTCTCCTCGACCCTCCTTTGGTGTCAAGAGTGCAACCAGTCTGGAAACAATTTGCAATGTCTTGCATATAAAAAAATATAGTTTTTAATGAGGGTATCGTGTTATAGTTTGATAGTTTGATATATAGTTTCCTAGTTTGATATCGTGTGATAGTTTGACACAGCTTCATCGTCGGGAGTTTTATTATATATGGCAATCTGCGAGGAAACGACGGTGCTGGCGATAGCTTTCAGCCGAAATATCGCGTTTATTATAACACTTCAAAAGATTATGGACATGAGTAAAGAAAATCTTATTTATGAAAATGCTGTGAATGTTCTAGTTAAAAGCAAATTTGAGTTTATAAAATATATTTTCATTGCTGATGGAAAGTTTGGTTGAGCAATTAAAGACGTTAATTTGTTATTCTTTTCACAGTATTTTTCAAGTGAATTCTCTTAACAATTGCTTTATTATTACCGTATAAAGATAAACTTTCATTGTTTTATTTATAATGCTACAAAAATGAAACACAATATCCAGGGATACGAAGTTTTCTGAACTATTTCCAACATTGTTCGAATTGGCCACAGCTTCCTCTTGCGAGACATGAAAGTTTAAACAGTCCAGACCGGAAGTGTCTCTGGGCAGTGGGAGGCTGTTTATGAAGGCATGAAATATTCGGCACAGAATGTGTCAAGAGGTGCGATCCACTAGATCAGTGGTTGGGATACTAATAGGAATATATACACTATATATACACTGTGGTATCATACACAGGGTGTCCAGATTCAACATTTATGAAATTCAGAAGGTCATAATCAGCCAAATATAACTAGGTGTCTCTTCTCCAACAGTTTTCTGTCTACATGTCATTTTGAGGTTATAAATTATATTTTTTAAACTATTTAAGGTATGGAATTCGAAATTGACACAAAGGAATTTTGACTTTAATAAATCTACGATTTAAAAACTGCAGTCATTTTAAAAAATAAACAAGTTTAGCAAACTTTTCACGAGACGTAAAAAATTGCTAAATGTAATTAATGACTTAAAAATTAGAATTTTTTGTGAAATCACGGTTTTCTCAACGTTTGATCAAGATCAAAACAATCTTAGTATTTTTGATTAAAGAGCTTAATTTGCAACTTTTGAGTCTTTTAATTTTTTTTTTTATATTTCAAGTTTTGAAGATATTTTGTTTAACCGGATATCCGGCAATAGCCGCTTCTAGGGTTAAAAAAAATTAAAATTTAGAAAATGTATAAGTTGAAAACTTATACTCATGTTTTAAAACACACTTAACAATTGTGATAAGTTTAAATCCCGTTCCTTAAAAAATAGTTTTAATTCATGGATTAATTAACAGTTACATACATACAGGTAGAAAACCCTTCGAGAAAGGACATATTTTGTCTTGTTTTTGTGCTTATTTTGATCTGCTGAATAATCTGATAAAGTTTGTAAAAAATTAAGTTTGACATTCTTATATGTAGATGAAATGTTTTTGATAATTTATTTCTACTTAACGTAAAAATCATAGTTCCAAAATAATAATCATTTAAACTCCTAGGTTTTCTTGTATTTTTTTATACATAATACAAAATGTCACCACATAGCTGATTTACAAAGGACGTAGGCGACGAAAAATCAAAAGTTGATAAAAAAATTTTCTAACTCTGGTAATCTAATTTATAAATCCTATTATATTTATTTATTTTGTAGCGGAAGTTTCTCTTAATCTTTTGCATAATCTCAAGCTATAAAAGCATCTAAACTTTAACTGATATAGAAAAATAATCCTCGGTAAAATTGTCAACTTAGTAATATATTTATGTACTATTTTTATGAAAATACCCTTTATGCAACATAATAATATTGATTTTTGTGCTCATTGTAAAAATTATCAATTAATAAACAACAAGACAAGCATTAAAGAAACTTTTTTCCAAAGGAACAAAGCCGTGTGGCAGTCTTCCATGAGTTTTACCGTAGAATGAAATTTAATATCTTCGCCGTTGTAAAAAAAACCTTCTCGTGAAAGCTTCCTATTATTATTCCAAGAATAAAGACAAGATTTAATACTTTATCTCATAAAAGTACATCATTATAATATTTTTTAACATCGCACTAAATATGATAATTTTCAGATTCGTACATTACATTTTTGCATATTAATTATTTTTGTTATACGCAACTTACGGTACCTAATTGCTTACAACAAAATTACAATTTCGTTGTACCTTTATAAAATATATTTTGGGTTTAGGTGTTTTTTTATGTTTTGAATATGAGTAGTGGGGTTTGCCCACTCCTGGCTCAGGTCAAGGTCACGCAGTTGTAACGGTTGTAGGGGTTGTAGGGGCTGGGGTTTTTTGACAGTGATGGGTGGGTTTTGGAAGTGGGTCAAGGTCATCTGGAGGGGTTTTTAAAAAAGGTGAGCCCCGAGGGGTTAGATTGAAGGTGGGTATAAATTTATTTAATCAAAGAAAAGTAGTGGTTTTATTTGAGGAGGTGTTGAAATGTTGTTTACTGGTGATGGAGTGGTAGACGCCAAAGGTGATAGCGATGAGAAGATAAAAACATACTATCCACAGTACGCATTTGAATAGTTGTAAAAGCTGAATCAGTTCTTCTTGATTCTTTGTTTCCAATTGTAGTCTGTTGATTTCGAGTTTGAGTTTATCCTCTTCCAATCGTGATGTAAATGAAAAATCATCCATCATCTTCGTGTATTAAATGTGTGCAGGTAAAATGGGAGCGGTGTTGACGGTCAGAAAGTTGGCGATGAAATGAGAAACAGAGATAGGGACAGGTTATATATTACTGTAAAAATGGTGGGGGGTAAAGAAAATAATTGTAGTCGACTAAACATCATTATTAGCTGTGTCGGGTGTTGCAGCTTTGGAAGATGGAAGACTATTGTTTGGCAGCTGTAAAACTTCGACGTCTTCGCTTTCCATGTTTTCGTAATCAGAAGAATTCTAGGAAACATCCACAGTGATAGTAATGGTGTTATTTGGAGTGTTTATTATATAACTTAAAATTTGAAAAATATTTTCTAAGTCTTCTTGTGATTGAATAAGAAAAGTACATTTACTTGTTGTTAAAGGAGAGGAGCTCATTGTTCGGAAGTTGGCAAACAAATGGTGAGCGATGGTCAGAGGGTTGCTTATATGTGGGCAAGGGCGGTGGAGGGGGAAGTAGAGGGGTGGGGGTGGTAGAGTGGTGGGGGAAGGGTGATATACCCATATGCGAACCGGCGGCCAGAGCATTTTGCCGCAAAATCCCATTTGGGTAGGTTATGGGTGGTGTGTAGAAATAAGTATTAGCTGTAATATAAATTAGAAACACTAATAATTTTTAGAAATTAAATATTAAATTTATATTTAACCAGAGCTTGCATTTCTTGTTCCTCGTTGTTTAATTCAACAAATTTAACACCATTAGTTGTCTGCTCCTCTTCCTCTGCACATTGCGACGATGAAGACATGGAGGTGGCAGAAGAAGATGATGAGGATGAAAATATTTTGGTAGGATTGACGTATTGCACTGTGATTTTGATCCATCTTAAAGGATAGTTATCAATGAGTGTGAGTAAGTTTTGGAATAGGGCTTCCATCTCTTCTCTGTCGGTAATTAAATGTTGAAAGGAAATGAATTTATCATCCATGTTGTTGTCAGTGCGAGTAATGAAATAAGAATGAGAAGCGTATCGAATGATCCGTAGAATATATGTTGTAAAAAATAAGTGGTGGGGGTAATCTCAAGGTCAACAAATGGAGTTTTAAAAAAGGGCTGCAGTCAGTGACTACAGCTATACATCTGAAGCATCAACAGGATCAGTAGACCAATCAGATCTGTACTTGCA
The DNA here is from genome assembly GCA_030545055.2 of Neoaliturus tenellus. Taxonomy (NCBI): domain Eukaryota; kingdom Metazoa; phylum Arthropoda; class Insecta; order Hemiptera; family Cicadellidae; genus Neoaliturus; species Neoaliturus tenellus. Next base: position 327,192,090 of record CM061531.1, on the reverse strand, counting down.
CGCATTTATGATGCATGTACAAAAGTCGTCTTTATAACATGCATTACACTCTCGGCAATTAACAATTTTTTCTGGATGAAATTTGATACATCTCTGGGGACAGCAAGTGTGGAAGTATCTTGATTTATAAATCTTGAAGGTTCGCAATTCTGGTGGTGGTAGTTGTTTTGTCTTGCATTTGCAGTAACAAGATCCGAAGAATTCACATTTTCTACAAGCTAATCCGTCTACCATCCCTTCCTATATCCATCTTCCTATATCGGTACATTTTTGTTCACAACAATAGCGTGGTTTGTACTCGTCTTTCTTGTTTTCCATGTTGACGCTTCTAAGTTTAGCCAAGAAATGAAGGTGTATAGTGTAGGATATAGCATGTTTTATAGACTAGAAAAGTGGTGGGGGTAATCTCAAGGTCATCCAAATGGAGATTTAAAAAAGAACATCTTACAAGTGTAAGATGTATTTATTTAAGATAGGTAGTGAGTTTTCTTCCTCTTTTTCTTTCTTTATATCTTGTTTGTATTTTTCTTTTTCTTTTTTAGCCATAGCAATGAGATCTTCAGTGGATAGTGGATGTACTTCAGGAAATTTTAGAATTAATTTTGGTTGGAATCCTTCTTTAGTCAATACTTGAAGATTGGACGTCATTTGTTCTACACTTTGATAGTCTTTTCCGTAGATTTTTCCGTTGAATTCAATCATCATTCTGTACAACATGGTAGTGGTAGTTGTTTTCGCTGCGTCAGTTGGGAAGCAAATGATGATTCTGTTTAGGTTACGCGTTCCTTTTATAGATGCTACAGCGACCACTCAATACTATTCAACATCAGTAATATTTCTGGAACTTAACATTACTTTGAGTAGATGGTGTTGTAGTTGAAGGTTGTGTGGAAACAAATACTTCTTCATTGCAGAATTTTTGTTTAGGAAACATTTTCATGTTGTTAGCGTAAACATCAATATTTAAACGATAACCACCGGCAAGTAACACTCGCAATTCATTAGTAAAATCGTCGAGTTCTTCAAAAGTTGTGATGGTGGTGGTATCATACGATGCACACTTAACCTTAAGAGACATGTTGTTATTCGTAATAACTGAAGAGCCAACAGAGATGCGTACAGCACGAAAGGTAGTCGTAGACTGATGAGATCCTCAAGAAAATTACGGCCTTTATATACCCTCGAAACTAGGTCAAGGTCACCCAAACGTGTTTTTAAAAAAGCAACATATCGATAGTGCAGAAACACTATCGATATGTTGCCTTTTCTTATTTTTTATTTTTATTTTTTATTTATTTATAATCAGTTACACACATGTACAACAGTATATATAAACTACAGATTAGTTGCTAGTAGGCATAACATGAAGTGTAAGTTCAGTAGAGTTGCTTCCGCTAGGACCGTGAGATGCTAAGTAGAGTGCGCCGGGGTGAATCAGTCGTAAATCTTCATTCTGCAGCAGTTGAACGAAGCGTTTGGGAAGAAATACTTGAAATTTTGGTTCATCACCAGGTGTGTAGGGTGCTTCACTTAGTGTGCAATTGATAGCGTCTCCAATTGATGTTTCCATTTTCTTAATAGTGTGAATAATATAATGTTTCTCTTCCTTCAATTCTGAACATTTTTTTGTCGGTAGTATAGTAGATTTAGAATGTTTGTTGAATTGATCAACAAGCGATTGTAGAAAATTTTGTGACGCCATTTGTTTGAGCATTCTCAAAAATATAGGTTCAATTATTTTTTAATTTTATTTTATTGAAAGAGTTGACCTTTTTATTACATCACATGTACATTAATAATTTTATTAGTATTTTTTATATCCTTATTTCTTTTAAATGTATTAAATCAAAGTAATATTTTATGTTCAAGAAATCATCACACTGTATTTGATTCATACTAGTGGTTAGTGATAAGGCAGTGGCAAGGACTTGGACATCAGCTTATCTCTTGTGTTCGACCGGTTCTGTGTGACTGACCTGTTGAGGACTGCACAGTGGCCGGACTGTGGTGCACTAGTGACACTGCCAGGGTAACGCTAGCCACCCGCTACATGAGGTCTGCAAGCTACAATCTACTATAGGGTCTCTGTATCCCCTCAGTTATTGGGTCTCTGCATCCCATTAATTCAATTCATCATTGTGGTAGTTACCACTTCATTTCTACAAATTTATAGACTCTCATAAACTTTGTGTGCACACAAGAAAGCAAGTGTAAGTTATTCTACTGGACTTTTATTCTACAAGAAATTAAGTTGTGGTCAGTGCATGGACATTTTACATCGCCTTCGCTTCTGAGGTCGTGAGTTCTACCTTTCATCCAGCTGCCTTATCATTATAAGAGATTTATTATAAGAGATTAATTATTATTTTACATGGACTAAATATTCCAGCATTTTTATTTTGTAACTTTGTGCAAACTGAATTTAATTGTAACAATATAGGATTTGAGTTGACAGCATTAGTTTTGATTTTACCATTGAGTTCAGTATAATATTAAGTAGAATCACCGAGGTTAAATACAAACAAACAGATTTAATCTCTGAACCAGTGAATAGTCTTTTGGTTATGTGAAGAGTTAGGAGTTTAAATAAGTAAATTCCCCTTTGCGCATACATTTTGTGGTCCTTCGACCAGGGATTGAATAATATTAAAAATTAATTAAAAAAGGTGATTGTTTTTTTTGTAATAAAATATATTTTCACAAATTAGAGAATTGAATATTTTGCTGGAATTTAGGTTAGCTCATACATTTTAGAAATATCATTCAATGGATTAAAGCTAACATTTTTTTTGTCATACATCAAGTGAATACAATTTTTTAAATATTTTATATTGTTAATATTTTAATTGAATTTTAATTCTATGAATTGACACTTAATTTTAAATAATACTGTGTCAGAGGTATATTTTGCAATTTTAGCTCTTGAAATATTTCATACATTGAATATTGGCCCACTGATTTCTCATGTTCATTTCAGGTTATGTCATGTCTGATTATCATGTATATTGAACTTTATCATGTCTATCATGTATTTTCTTGTGTGTCACCATGCTTTAGGGTTTTAGTCTCTTTTATATTTTTATGTGGGGGATGCTCAGACATATTTTAAGCCCTTAAATTAATTTTTTTGGTACCCATTTCAAACAAAATGGTAGATGAAGAATTCAAGCGCAAAGTTTCCGCTTTGAAGAGGAAATTAGTAGACTGTGCTAAGGAGGTACAATCTATCAATGAGAAAGGTAGAGCAGCAGTGAATGATCCTCAACATGTCACTACATTCAAAGGAATGTTCAAGGTGTTAGAAAAATATTATTCAAAATTTGAATCTTATTGGGACGAATTAATTGACTTACATGAAGAGAATAAGAAAACTTCTGAATTTCCTCTTGAAGCTGAAATAAACTTACAGTCTAAGGCCAAGCGCTACTACTATGAAGCTCACACAAGTTATGAGACTTTGCAACCTGCGGTACCTCCACCCACTTCCCGTCAGAGCATCAATCCCAATGAATCAATGATTTCTACCGAGGTAAGATCAAATAAACATCTACCTCGGATAAATTTGCCTCATTTTAATGGCCAAATTACAAATTGGCCCAAATTCAGAGACGCATTCACATCAATCATTCACAATGATGCCCTTCTATCAAAGATGGAAAAATTCCATTACCTTGTGTCTTCACTTGTAGGCACAGCCTCTGCAGTCATTAGCAATTTGCCCATTATTAAAGATAACTATGACTTAGCATGGAAAGCGCTCAATGATACGTTTAACAATAAACGTATGCTAGCTTCAAACTATTTGAATCAGCTCATTGGTTTTAAGCCTCAGCAAGGCAAGCCCACTGTTGATTCTCTTCAGTCCTTTGTATCTCAGGTTTCTGATAATATAGCAGCCTTTAAACTGCTGAAAATCCCCAATGAGGCAGAGTTTGTACTGTTCCATATGTCGGTCAGATTGTTGGACCCTACAACTAGGGAACAATTTGAACTTCAACATAAACAGACGGAATTTCCTGTTTTTGATGATCTTACAAAGTTCTTGCGTGAGCGTGTTCTAGCCCTGCAGTTGGCTCAAGGTCATCCTAGTCAATCGGCACAGGACAAATCTTCCAATGATTGTAAATCTGCAGGCTCTGTTGCCTCATTTAAAGGTCATAAGTCAACAAGTCGTGGCACGAAAACCACACTCATGGCTAACTCCCAATCAAACAATCCTCAATACAAAGGGAATAAGAAGTGTTTCTTCTGCAATGAAGACAATCATTTGCTCTTCAGTTGTAAGGAGTTCCTTAACTCTACAGTTGAGGAAAGGCACAAGAAATTGAAAAATTGGCATGGATGCAAGAATTGTTTGTATTCTAACCACTCTACGGGCAAATGCAACTCAAGGTGGACCTGCAAGTTCTGCAAGAAAAGGCACCATTCCTTACTTCACATTCCTGCTTCTACTGAAGATGTGACCAAAGACAATGTGGTGCCTGCATCTACACCCTCGTCATCTTTGACTGCGATGTCCCCCCAGCAAAGCAATATTCTGTTGGGAACTGTTGTGGCTGAAATCAAAGATGCTTCAGGCAAATTTCAGTCTGTACGTTTAGTGATTGATTCAGGAAGCCAGCATTCCTTCATAACTCGAAAGTGCCTGACCAGACTTGGTCTACCTACAACTTCATTCCCAAAGAAGATATCTGCAATAGGGCAGACTATTTTTGATGGTGCCAAAGGCAAAGCTGTTTGTCATCTGAAACCAAGAAATTTGGATTCTCCAATCTTCGAGACTGAAGCGGTTGTTATCAACAATATCACTTCTTACCTCCCTAATTTTACGGTGCCATCTAGCATTTGGTCAGAGTATACCAAATTTGAATTGGCTGATCCTGAGTTTTGGAAGCCCAAACCAGTTGACTTTTTATTGGGCTCTGATTTATTCCCTGATATATGGACAGGAGCGCCACTCACTCTACACGAGAACCAACCAAAGTTGTTCGCATCGGTATTTGGCTATGTTGCGATTGGTCGAGTCCCCGACCATTCATCTTCTTCTTCACACACTGATGCTTCTCTCTTTACTCTTGCCCATCAAGAGTGTGATCTCCATAGACAGCTACAACGCTTTTGGGAACTTGAGGAACCTGTCCCTATCCCTATGAAGGGCGATCCTGAAGACTTGGCATGTGAAAATCATTTCACCAAGACCCACTACAGACTAGATAGTGGACAATATGTGGTTCGCCTCCCTTTCAAAGGCGAAGAACCAGATTTCGGAGATTCTAAGAGGAATCCTATCAAGAGACTCTACTCACTGGAAAGAAAGTTGGCTAAGAATCCGTCATTGAAGTCAGAATATTGCAACTTCATGAAAGAATACCTAGAGCTAGGACACATGAGCCCTACATCATCTGACTCAAAGTATGTTATCCCACATCACGCTGTCGTCAAGGAGGATAATTCTCAAATCAAGCTTAGAGTTGTTTTTGATGCCTCAACTCTCACTGACTCCAAAATCTCCTTAAACAATCATTTGATGATTGGACCCAAACTTCAACAGGACATCAGATGTATCTTGACAAGATTCAGGATGTATCCCGTAGTTTTTGTTGCGGATATCGTCAAGATGTACAGGCAAATACTGATTGATCCTCGTGATAGAGCATATCAACATATTTTTTGGAGATCTGACCCTTCTCAGGCTATCCAAAAGTTTGAGCTGAATACTGTCACTTACGGCACCACATCTGCACCATTTTTGGCATTGCGAGTAATGAAGCAGTTAGCTGCAGATGAGGGGCTACACTATCCCAAAGCTAAAAGGGTTATTCTGCAGGACATGTATGTTGATGACATTGTCACAGGTGCGTCGTCTGTTGAAGAAGCCATAGAACTTAGAGATCAGGTGATTGGACTACTACGTAGAGGTCACTTCAATTTGAGTAAATGGGCCAGCAATTGTCAAGAAGTTCTACAATCAATCGACTCTTCAAACAAGAAGGATAAAATCAATCTCTCATCAAGTGATGATACGAATGTGAAGATATTAGGTCTTCAATGGAATCCCTCCTCTGATTGCTTCACGTACAAGATAGAAGAGTTCGATCCTGTCTTCACAAAGCGTGCTATACTTTCTGCTGTAGCCAAGATATATGACCCTCTAGGATTTCTCTCTCCAGTAACATTGATCGCTAAGGGCATAATACAAGGCCTTTGGAAATTGAATATTGGTTGGGACTCTGAAATCCCAAATCATCTCAAGGTTCTTTGGGAAGATTGCACTACTCAACTGAAAAATCTTCAGTCCCTTTGTATTCCAAGATTTGTTGCATGCGTCAACCAGCCCTATCAACTGAAAATCATAGGATTCTCTGATGCATCTGAGAAAGGATATTGTGCTGCCATCTACCTTCGAATTGTGGGTGATCGCATATCGACTCATTTACTGACTGCTAAAACGAAATTAGCACCGATTAAAGCACTGTCCATTCCAAGATTGGAACTTTGTGGTGCGTACTTGCTGGCAACTTTGTATCGTTCCGTCATGGATATGTTGAGCTATTTACCCGACAGTGGCTTTCAAGAACCTGTCTTCTACACTGACTCTTCCATCGTGTTGGGATGGTTGAATACACCAACCTATAAGCTCAAGGTGTTTGTTGCAAATAGGGTTGCACACATCACAGACCTTACTCCTGTTCATTCTTGGAGACACATTAAATCTGAGGAAAATCCAAGTGATCATGGCTCTAGAGGTCTACTTCCTGATAAGCTCATCAACTGTGACATGTGGTGGCATGGACCAAGGTGGCTATGCACTCCTGAAAATGAATGGCCACAATCATCTATACAATGTCAGCAATCCCTACCAGAACTGAAACCTGAGCCTCAATCTCTTCTTGCAAGTATTTCTGAACCCCAGTTTATTCAGCTCATGGAGAACTATTCTTCGTACTACAAACTTCTGTGTGTCATATCTTGGGTAAGAAGATTTATCTACAATGTGAGATCAAGAGTTTCCAAGACACAACCTCTTCAAGGAAACCTTCAGCAGAAGGAATTGCAAGAATCTCTGTCCTTCGTCATAAAACTCATTCAATCACACTATATCACTAAAAGTGGTGATGGAACGAGCAAGGCTACAATCCCATCCAAGTTTCACAAGTTTTCTCCCTTCTTTGATGCCCATGGAATCCTCAGGGTGGGCGGCAGGCTCAACAAGGCAGCTATTCCTGACAATCAACGACATCCAACAATACTGCCTAAATGCCACTTCACCATTCTATTGGTAGACTATTACCACAAACTATATCTACATCCAGGTCCTTATCTGCTTCAAGCTCTGATTCAGCTTAGGTTCTGGATACCCTCCCTGAGAAATCTTGTCCGCCAAAGAACTTTCAAATGTTTGAAATGTTACAAGCTAAAAGCTGAAACATTTTATCCAAAGATGGCTGACCTTCCTTCTGCCCGCGTAAATAATAGTCGAGCCTTTCTACATGATGGCGTGGATTTTGCTGGGCCTTTGACAATGAGAGAATCTCTGAGAAGAAAGGCTCCCATCTCCAAGGCACATATTTGTGTTTTTGTCTGCTTAGCTACTAAGGCTGTGCACTTGGAGCTTGTAACTGCACTATCAACTGATGCCTTTATGGCTGCCTTCCAACGCTTCATCGCTCGCAGGGGCTTACCAGAACAAATGTATTCCGACTGCGGAACAAATTTCAAAGGAGCAGCCAACCGTCTTCGTGAACTTGGAATTTGGTATTCAAAAGAAGAAACACAGCAAGACATTCTTCAAAGTGCAGCCAAACTTGAAGTGAAGTGGAACTTCAACCCTCCATATTCTCCTCATTTCGGAGGGCTCTGGGAGGCTGCTGTGAAGTCGGCTAAAACCCATCTAAGGAAGGTTGCTGGTGATCATGCTCTTTCCTATGAAGAATTGGCTACTTTACTCTACCAGATATAAGCGGTCCTCAACTCAAGGCCTCTCTGCCCCTTGTCAGCCAGCCCAGAAGAGACCAACTTCTTATCTCCTGGACATTTTCTGATTGGCTGTCCCCTCGTTGCTCCTCCTGAACCTTCTCTTCTTGAACTTCGAGAGAACACTCTTTCAAGATGGCAACTTGTCCAGAAGATGACTCAGCACTTTTGGAGTAGATGGCGAGTGGAGTATTTGAACACCCTGCAAGCCAGGACGAAATGGACCAAATCAACTTCAAATCCCAAGATTGGAGATCTTGTTCTCCTCAAGGAATCCAATGTACCAGTTTTGCAGTGGCCCCTTGCCAGAATCGTCAAGACTCACCCTGGTGAAGATGGAGTCGTCCGTGTCGTAACTGTCAAGACCAGCGACTCAGAACTTCAGCGACCAGTAGTGAAATTGGTACCTCTTCTTCCACTTGAATCAGACTTTTTTCATTAGGCTCTTGGAAATTTCACTTTGAAATTTCGGTGGGCGGTTATGTTTGAGCATTCTCAAAAATATAGGTTCAATTATTTTTTAATTTTATTTTATTGAAAGAGTTTACCTTTTTATTACATCACATGTACATTAATAATTTTATTAGTATTTTTTATATCCTTATTTCTTTTAAATGTATTAAATCAAAGTAATATTTTATGTTCAAGAAATCATCACACTGTATTTGATTCATACTAGTGGTTAGTGATAAGGCAGTGGCAAGGACTTGGACATCAGCTTATCTCTTGTGTTCGACCGGTTCTGTGTGACTGACCTGTTGAGGACTGCACAGTGGCCGGACTGTGGTGCACTAGTGACACTGCCAGGGTAACGCTAGCCACCCGCTACATGAGGTCTGCAAGCTACAATCTACTATAGGGTCTCTGTATCCCCTCAGTTATTGGGTCTCTGCATCCCATTAATTCAATTCATCAGTGTGGTAGTTACCACTTCATTTCTACAAATTTATAGACTCTCATAAACTTTGTGTGCACACAAGAAAGCAAGTGTAAGTTATTCTACTGGACTTTTATTCTACAAGAAATTAAGTTGTGGTCAGTGCATGGACATTTTACATCGCCTTCGCTTCTGAGGTCGTGAGTTCTACCTTTCATCCAGCTGCCTTATCATTATAAGAGATTTATTATAAGAGATTAATTATTATTTTACATGGACTAAATATTCCAGCATTTTTATTTTGTAACTTTGTGCAAACTGAATTTAATTGTAACAATATAGGATTTGAGTTGACAGCATTAGTTTTGATTTTACCATTGAGTTCAGTATAATATTAAGTAGAATCACCGAGGTTAAATACAAACAAACAGATTCAATCTCTGAACCAGTGAATAGTCTTTTGGTTATGTGAAGAGTTAGGAGTTTAAATAAGTAAATTCCCCTTTGCGCATACACCATTATCTTCTTCTTGCTATTGTTCGTCTTCTTTTTCTTGTGTTTGTGCTTCAGAGGTGTTGACTCCCCGGAGGTTCGAGTAATACTGATGCATTGTCATAGTGCCGCTTTCGCTTTTATACCCTTCGTTTCCCCCACCACTTTGCTGGAGATAGACATTTAAACGATATGCGTTTTTTAAAGCACATTGAGACTGTTGATGTTTAAAGTTTTTAGATGAAATACAGATGTTATCAAAGTAGCAATAAAAATCTTTCTCCATTTGCACATTTATTACTTCATGGTTTGTATATGCTTGTATCCAATTTGCTTTTTCCAATCCTCTTGTAAAAATAGTTTTGAACTTTTTGCAGAAATGATTCATAATGTGTGGCATCATATTGTAGGTTATAAAACCTTCATCCCATCTTAGATTATGAAAATGTTTCATCAACCATTTGTTTGTTACTTTAGCTTTGGTTGTTAATCTGTTGAATGGTAAAGGAGGCATAAATAAAAAGTGATAAACAACAGATGTTATCATATCTAGTACCACTAACTCTTTAATTATAAAATTTCCATCATTACCACGGAATGCTTGAAACTCTATGATACCTTGCTTTACTTCCATTAATTCTATCTTCTTAGAGAATGAAACTTGTTTATCCATGATGACGTTCAGTAGGCAACTGGTATGTTAATCCAGATTGACAACCTTTTATACCCCCAATATTCTTCTTTTTACTTACAATATTCTTTATTTGTTCAATTTGTTGCCGATTGTTGATTGTTGAAACTTGATTTGTTTTCCTTGGTTTCTTGCTTTTCTTCATCTAAATTAAAGTTGGTTTGATAGTGGTGTAACTGTCTCCACATATCTACTTCATGAGGTATCCTATTGAAGATTGAAGTATCTACTGGACCATATAGGATTGGAACATATGGTTGTTTATCCAATGCATCAATTAAATAGTCTTTGATAATTGCACTTGAGAATATTAGCTGTTTTAAATATCTTGTTATAGGACCAGTAGCACAAGTTAAAGTGTAAAACTCTTCTTTAGTCAAATGTATTTTTATATTATATTTAGTTAAATCTCTAAATCGAACTAGTTGTTGACCACGTTGTTTAACAATATCGATTTCAATATTTGATTCCAACAAACCTAGTTTTGTTTTTCTTCCAAATGTATTGTTACTCAGATAACATTCCAAAAGATGTATATGTTTCATAAAAGATTTCCAAGAAGTTTCAGTGAAGGTTACCATTTTAGATCCATGATTTAAAATAACAGTAGGAGAGTAATCCAATGATTTCATCACTCCAGTAGATACAGTCTTTGCCATACAAGAAGAAATAGGATAAAATATTCGAAGAAATACTTCCGTTAAGATGTTTGTGGAAATGTTATCTTCAATTTTTCTTTTCTTTGTTTCTTTTTCAACTTCCTCTTCTTCTGTCTTCTTATGTTTAAACTTGAGGAACTCATCCATTTCCTGTTCAACTTGTCTTTCTATATCCAAACTGTTGTCAGCCATAAAAGGTGTAGTTTCTTCATTAGCACTTGATGTAGTAGAACTCATCTTGCGGACGATGTTACCCATACGACAATCAAAGATGAAATGAATTTCCAGCTCTTTTTTCTCACTTTTATACTCGCAGATGACCTAGATATTGTTGATTTTTTGTAAAAACCTTACAAATCGTGCAGATGTTGTATTAATCCTTTTTAAAGTACATTCTTCACGATTCCTGTTAGCGGTGTGTAAGTAACTATTTTGTCATGTAGAATTAAACAGTATGCTGAAGTTCCATCTGGTATTTTATCTTCAAATTCCATTTCAACTTTTATATCTACACTTGACGATTTTACAGATTCATTTTGTTTTGAACAATCGATTACAACAATTGGAGCTTTTGAATAAGATTGTTCTGGTGATAAAAGTGGTGTATTCGTCTTACCATAATATGACGATTGAAATCTTGCATACATGTCATATAGAATGGAATAACGTTTCTTGTCAAATGAAACATTTAAACTGTCATATGGAAAGAACTGAGAGTTTAAAAAAACTTTGCAATTCTTTATCTTGCAATGGTCAAATTGACCAGCGTGCGCAGTTATAACATCTTTTCGTTTAGTCTGAAAACCGACTATTATGTACCTTGCCCGTTCTAAATAAGTAGAGGTTTTAACAGTCCATGTTTGTCTTTCTGTTTGAGGCAATATGGGGTATTCATGAAATTCCCAACTCCTAAATGGTATTACAATATCACGGTCAGATTTTAATTTTTTCAATAATAATACTCGATGTTCATCCGCCAATCTGACATGAGGTACTCTCCACACAACTTTATCCAATTGAAGTTGCCATTCCAAATCGGCATCTTTAGTTCCACTTGGCGCTTGTATTACATCCTTATTTGTTGAAGATCTGAGCAGTACCAGTTCTTGCTTTACGTTTATTATTATTCTCTTGTAATCTTCTGCAAATCCCAAAAGCAATCGTAAAGGTACATTAAAATCAAAGTAACCTTTTGAATTAGGAGTAATAGTGTCTTTATCAGGAGTCACCCATCAAGCTGAGATTAAAGAATTCTTTTCATGGGGTGTTATTTAAGTCAATCCTTTTAAAGTTGTTGATATACCAACTTTTTTTGTTGAATCAACTGTTACTCCAGATATCTCATATCTAATTTCATCAAACAGATATGCCGTTGGGTTATTTATAAAAGGAACAGTTGAACCAGATTTTCCATCCAATGTTGTTACTCTTCCTTCGATATATAAATAACTTTCACATGGTAATGTGTAGATATCTTGTTGTTGAATGGGAATCCTTATTTCATCATTATTATTTAATTTTGATGAAGTGTAAGGGTTGTGAGTGTGATATTCCTTCTCCCATAGGGTTTCGTCGAATGTCGGTCCTTGCGCTATATCCAGTATATCCATGGTTGGCAAGTTTTAGTCCGATCTTCTGTAGGAAGCGTATGTTGTCCGGTGTTAACTCGTCGAATGTTGAGGAGCTACTGAGCTCCCGACTCTTCCGTTGTGGTTTAAATGATAATCCCATGTTGACTTTATGTTGCTGCTCTGATATGTAACCGTATAGTTATTGTTTCTCCTCTAAAGTCAACACTAATGCCGTCTTGATCCAATATGTTCAGTTCGATGTCTGAAATGAAACTGGTGTTTAACGGTAGGTATATCAGGTTTTGTGGCTTCTCAACTATTTTAAAACCAGGAGCTACTGTTTGGTAAAATTTGTGTAATATATGTTGATTTACTCCATCTCTATATGATCCGTGTATAATATTACACGTTACATCAATACTGTTCACCTTTAATATTGTTACTGTTGTATCGCCAGTATAATCATTTCCAGGAGCTAAAATTCCTTTCTTCTTTGAGAATCCGAGCAAATTGCCGATTGAGTGGTCTAAGCTAAAATCTATATAATACTTTGAAGTTATTTCTGCTTTTAATGTATTATTATTACCTTTTATAGAAATATTTTCTTCTCCAAGTTTCTTTTGTAATATTTGGTTTATATCGTCTATTTCATATGCTCCTGTAGATAATGGAATTATTTTTAATTGTGAATAATTTCCTTTTTCATCTTTACTTTAATAATAAAGTAATAAATTATTTTTTCCTTCTGTAACATTGGGAATTGAATTGTATGTAGTCAAATCCAATAATGCTGCTTCCCATAGTTTGTCCGTAGATAAACGTAACGCTGGGAAAAGTGTACTTTTCAATGTTGATGAATTTCCACTCAGCGACACTGTATATGATGACATCTTAAAGCTGACTGACGCTCTTCGCTAAGAACTCCAAACATAAATGTCCGCATATTTCCGTATTGCTAGGTTGCTCTCTTTTGTAGTTGTAGAATATACTATTGCAGTTCCGAAAATAATGTTGAAGTTCTTTTGGTGGCGGTAAATTTCCAAAACTATCAAAGTAGTAAACATTTTCTCCAAGTTTTTTATAACATACCCAATGAGTACCTGGTCCATAATTAGAGTCTAAATTTACTATTCCAGTTTCATTTTTCCACACTCTATTTGGTAATGTATCTTTCATAAAAACTTCTCTGAAGAATGGTATTCTTAAACATGTCACATATTTTGACAATTGATAGTTTGTTAATGCTTCATTTGGAATTATCAATTTATTCTTCTCATTTAATACACACGGTATGGTCTTAAGTAAAGACCCGATCCGTTTTTTACCATTGACCATATGGATGTTTTCTTGACTTTCCTTTTAGGGTTAGTGCGACGTCTTCTTTTAATGTTCCCGCCTCTTTTTGCAGCTTCTTTTTTACTAGGTTTTCTCCCGCGTCGTCTTCCACCACCAAACTTAGCTTTCGTCTTCATGGCTGTTGTCACTGCCAAAGCTGCTGCTTTTTCTGCAATACTGGCGTCACTTGATTTAACTCTTTGCCAAGCTTTTTCCGCTAGCACTCTATCTGCTATCGATCTATTTTTTGAATCTGCAAACTTGGAATACGCTATATCGTGTTCTTTGCAGGCTTGATCCAATTTATTAATTCCAGGATCTCCTCTTGCTAAACGTTTTGCCAACTTAGTTCCAGGTCCACAATATTGATAACCTCCGGGCAGATGAAATTCGTATGGTAGAGCGTCTATTGTTCTATTTAGAACAGCACCAACAGGAATCTGTCTGAGCAGGGATAACGCAGCTGATGTAATACCACGTCCTTTCTTGCCGCTGTCTTGACGAAGACTGAGTGGTGCGATCTTCATTATGTCGTCTTATATAACCAGCGTGTTTACTCCACGAGCTGCTTTACATAAATGAATACCTTATGCACAATTTTTATATTTAAATATTTAATTATTCAAATTAATTACATACTGATTTATGATTCTATTTTTAATCCAAGCTTCTTGTTCATCGGGTTGAATTATCACATGACTCGTTGTACTAGCTATATGATTGTGGGTATCAATAAGTAAATTGCCCACTATTCTTATTAAACAATCTAAAGTTACAGCATCTTTCGGATGTTGAGGATCGTGTAACTGCATAATACGTTTATCATTACACGTGTAAGCGGTCGAATCACTTTTTGATGTTGTTATGACTTGTCCAATAGTAGCAGCATCATTAAAATCTTCACCTGGTGAAATATTAATTATTTTCTTCATTTTAGCATCAAATTTGGTTCCATTGCGTTTATCCCAAGTTATTGTTTGTTTCACTGTAACACAATCATTTTCTTCATAACCAGGTATTATATTTTTTATTCTTCTATTATGACCTTCATATGTGCCTAATAAAGGACCGCCCGCAATTAATGTTTGTGCCATTAAAGGTACATCCGAACTTTTTTGACCAAATCTTCCATTTGTTATTCTTTTACCTCCCGCATCCCATTCATCATTACTTCCTTCATGTTTTACAAAATTTGACGTTCCCCTTTTTAATTCTTTAGATAATTGTTCCATAGTAACAGCGTCTTTTGGTTGAGAACCAAATTTTACATTTGACAATGCTTTTCCATGACAATCAATTTTATCAGCATCTTGTAAAATACAGTTGTCCTTGATGTATTTCAGGTTTACAGCATCGCCGTCTTCCTTTGGGTATCCAATGTCATTTATAATAAACTTATAAAAAGAAAATCCTCGTTGAGTCTTTTCCGGTATTATAGAATGTAAATATTCTTTATTAACTGAATCTTTATCATTTTTTGGATTTGCCACATTGGTTATCCTATGATTTCCAGCATCATATGTTTGTCCATCTTTTAAATTGTTACCCCACTGCAATTTTAAAGTATTTGAAAGTTCAGATGATAAATACACTCTATTAATTGCATCAGAACTGTCAGTTGGTTTACCAACATTAATTATTCTATGTGATTTAACATCGTAAGTATTCTTGTTTAATTTCAATGATGTTGAAGTTGCTTCTTTTACTGTTTTTAAATTTGCTCCATCAGTATCTTCTTCTGGGTCTTTAACAAATTTTAAACGTTTGTTACTCATATCATAGTCACCTTCAGGTGTTTGCGGCAATCCACTTCTTTTTCTGTTTTCTCCTCCTTGCACTCCTAGCCTGGAGTACCGTCCGAACTTGTCGACACTCATGATTGAACTGATCCACTGTATACTCACAGCTCTCTTATATATCCGTAATGATTTATACAACTATTCCACGATTTCGAAGTTCGTCAACTAAAGCCACCCATTCATTATTTAAACCTGTATGACCAGCTTCCATGGCTTCATGTAATAGTCTCATTCTATCGACCAATTTGTTTATATCATTATAGTAAATCACATTTGTATTATATAGGTTTTTCATTAAACCTTTACCAGACGTTGAAGATTCTCCTTTTTTCTTTTTACCATATTCATCCATAAGTGATAAGTCCATAAGTGATAAAGATTTCCTCTTTAGCGGTTTCTTCAATGCAGGCGCAGTTCGTAATGTTGGTAGTTTTCTCAGGGGAAACAATCTTTTTATTACAACTGTATATTTAGTTGCGCGTGTTCTATTTATCATTGAATCTTTGGAGTAATTCTTCTTATGAGCATTAGTATTTTGCAAAATTTCTTTAAAAGTATTTAAATCTTGTAGTGTACATTTTATAGGTATATTTTTAAAAATCAGTTCAAATAATCCTTTTGTTCCTTTATATTTATGCTCACCAATAACAATGTCATCATCTTCAGTCAAATGTACTTTTGAATCTCCTATTTTTAATTCATTTCCATCAATTCTCGCTCCATATACATGTGACTTGTGTAGTTTCGGGTTAGCTTTTATTTCATGTAACATCTTCATGATATACTTTCTTCCAAGAGGTCCTTGTTGCAATATAT
The DNA here is from genome assembly GCA_030545055.2 of Neoaliturus tenellus. Classification (NCBI taxonomy): domain Eukaryota; kingdom Metazoa; phylum Arthropoda; class Insecta; order Hemiptera; family Cicadellidae; genus Neoaliturus; species Neoaliturus tenellus. Next base: position 327,175,876 of record CM061531.1, on the reverse strand, counting down.
CACTACTTAATTTTGTTAAATTTGGAATTGATTGTTCTGCTTCATGTATGTGTTGTTCTTGTTCTTCTTCTTTTTGAACATTTATTTCTGGTTCTTCTTGTCTTGTTTCTTCTTCTTTTTGAGAAACTTCACTATCACTTGTGTAAGAATCATCATCTTCTTCCTTTTTCAAAGTCTTTACTTCAAATTTAGAAATAGGTAGTAAAACATCTCCTTCATAATGCGGTTTACCAATTGTTTCTGTTATCTGTTTTAAAGGTTCTGTAATAGGCTTAAATGTAGTCTCCAGGAGTAGTGTGTTTTGGTCACTTTTAAAACCGGCCACGTGCCCACGGAGCCACGTGCCGCGGCAGCTGGCGCCAGCTGCCATGTCACATAGCTTCCGGTGGGGGTTAGAGGGTATATATGAGATGCTGTAGTTATATTTTATGTCATATAGGTTGGGGTGGAGATGGCGATAGTGTTGGCGTTAGGGTGAAGTGAATTTGCGCATAAAATTAAAATTAAAAGTTAGTTCAAAATTGAAATTCGTCGGTGTTAACGAAACTCTAACAGTTGAAGAAAAATTAAGAGTTAGTTGAAAATTGAAATTCAAACTTATAACTGAGATGTGGAAAATATGTCAAGGTCATCCAGAGTAAGTTTTAAAAAATTCTATCCAACTATCACCAGAAATAGTTTTAAGTTGAAGTAGTTGGTGATAGCGGGATAATTGATTCGTGCCATGGGAGAGGTGTTTCTCGTTTGAAAGTTGGCGATCGAATGAGAAGCGCCGCCTAGGGAGAGGGCTTATAAAATGGCAACCTTCCCCCCACCACCCCTTCCCCCACTCCTTTAGACCAATAACCGGTCGCCGACTCTATGTGGTGAAACTGAACTAGACATGGCGGCCGCCATGGATAATTCTAACCTCAAACCTTAGTTTTGCATTGGTGAGCATGAGCCACCCCCACTCCTTTACCTTTCTTTTATATTTTTAAAACCGAACAGATGTTCGGGCAGGTGTTGGGGGCAGTAATGTTAAAATATTGGGGTGGAGATGGCAATAGCGTTGGCGGTTGGTTGAACTGAATTTGCGAATAAAGTAACTAGGGTTGAACTAAAAGTGTACATAAATTAAAAGTTAGTTGAAAACTGAAATTTGACGGTGTTAACAAAACTCTTAATAGTTGAACAAAACTAAAAGTTAGTTTAAAACTGAAATTCAAATTTATAAATAGGATCTGGAAAGTATGTCAAGGTCATCCAGAGTAAGTTTTAAAAAAGCCTACCCAACTACCACCAGAAATAGTTCTAAGTTGAACTAGTTGGTGATAGTAGGATAGGTTGAAGTAACTTTTGAATTTTATTAGTGAATATACAATTAATGTGCAACAGCAGAGTTTAAACAAGTTGAACTTTTGTGATGAATTACAGAGTTGTAAATGCAAACACCGACGACGATGAGAAGGTAAATGCAGAGTCCCCAGATGATGTATTTGAAAAGCTTGAACAAATGTAACATTTCGAGTTGGTTTTCCCGTTCCATTTCCAATCGTTTAATTTCCAATTTCAATTTCTCCTCTTCCATTCTAGTTACGAAGGGAACTTCATCCATCATGATTGTGTTAGTGTTTGAAATTTTAGTGATGTTGATAGTTCAGAAGTCGAAGAAGGAATGAGAAGTGAAAGGGAGAAATGTTAGTTAAATAAAGAAGTGGTGGGGGGAAGACGTTGCTCTTAATTATTACCATCAGTAGTGTCAGATGGTGCAGGAGTTAGATTTAGTAAATTGTCTTCGTCCGAACTTTCAACTTTATCACAAATAGGACAATCGTATGTTATTTCCAAATTCATTTTGATAATTGTAAAATTATCTACAAGTTCTTGTAAAATATTAAAAATGTCTTGTAACTCTTCTTTAGAGTTTATTTCAAAACTAGAATTCATTCGGGCCAAAGGAGAGTTGTTCATCGTTGAAGAGTCGGGGATGGAATGAGGATTGGCACATAGGGAGGGGGCTTATATAATGGCGACCTTGAGCAGGCGTCTAGGGAGGGGGGCAGTCTAGGGAGGGGGCTTTTATATGGGGAACCTTGAGCTTATGATTGAATAAAATGTTTAGTTCTTCTTCGTCTTTTAATTCAATTATTTGAACCGAAGTAGTTGTTTCATCCTCTTCACTCGATGAAGAAAACAATTCACCAGGATTTAAATATTGAACTACAATTCTGAACCATCTTATAGGATATTCGTCAATGATAGAAAGTAAGTTTTGAAACAATTCTTCCATCTCCTCCCTGTCAGTTATTATATGTTCAAACTTGATAAATTTGTTTTCCATGTTGTTAGTTAGAGTGTTGGAAGTGGAATGATTTAATATTATATAAAAATTAGAACTAGTGGTGGGGGAAATCTCAAGGTCATCCAAATGAAGTTTTAAAAAAGAGTGTAAAACTGAAATTACACATTTGATGGTTCTACAGGATCGGAATACCAATCTGATCTGTATTTACATCTTTTTATCATATGTGTACAAAAATCATCTTGATGAGAATTGGTGCGTTGACAATGAGCAAGATCTAGAGGGTGAAATTTGAAACATCTTTGAGGACAACATGTATGAAAATATCTTGATTTGTAAAATTTGAAAGTTCGCAATTCCGGTGGTGGTAGTTGTTTTGTTTTGCATTTGCAATAACAAGATCCGAAGAATTCACATTTAGTACAAGCTAACCCATCCACCATCATTGGTCCTAAATCTGTACACTGTTGTTCACAACAGTAACGAGGTTTGTACTTGTATTTTTGCTCTTCCATGTTGACGCTGCGGAGTCCAGTGAAAGAATAAGAGTGTATAGTGTTGAATAGTGAGTTTTATGTACTGTGAAAAGTGGTGGGGGTAATTTCAAGGTCATCCAAATGGAGTTTTAAAAAATTATACCTTACAAGTGTAAGGATTATTAAAATTTAGGAAGTTTGTTTCTCTTTGTTTTCTTCAGACTTTTTCTCTCTCTCCGCCTTAGCCATAGCAACAAGTTCTTCTGTTGATAATGGATGTACTTCAGGAAATTTTAAAATTAATTTAGCTTGATATCCTTCTTTAGTTAATACATCTAAATCTTGGGTCATTTGTTCAACGGTGTTGTAGTCTTTTCCATAGATTTTTCCATCAAGTTGAATCATCATTCTGTACAACATTTTCTTAAATAGGTCTTGTCGTGGTGAGAGCTGAGAAGCAAATGATTATTTATACAAGTATCACATCCTTTTTATTAACTCACATTGATCATGTGATTCTTTAGTTGTAGTTTTGTCTGTCAAAAGTTATTCAACATTGGTAATACTTTTGGAACTTGATGTTATGTTGACCAGTTGGCGATGAAGAAGTTGTAGGTTGTGTAGAAATAAATATTTCATCATCGCAATATTTTGTTTTAGTGAACATCCTTGTATTAGTAGCACTAACATCAACAGTTAAGTGATAACCACCGGTAAGTAAAACTCGCATTTCGTTGGTTAAATCTTCGAGTTGTTCAAAAGTTGTAATGGTGTTGGTATCATAAGATGCACACTTGACTTTGAGAGACATCTTTTAGTTTTTATATTAAGCGATAGAGTGAGCGAGATGTGTACGGTACGAAAGGTAGTCGTAGACTGATGAATTTTACAAGTAGATTTTCGCTTTTATAATCACACAAAAGTGGGTCAAGGTCATCCCGTGGAATTTTTAAAAAAAGCAACATATTGTAATGTACAAAGACATCACAATATGTTGCTTCTTTTAATTTTTTTTTTGTTTTTTCTTTATATCATATTTATTGAAAAACAATTACAAACAAATAGTTACAATGTTATGTACAAACTAATCAGTAGTAGGTGTTACATGAATAGTTAGTTTAGTTGAGTTGTTTCCACTTGGTCCGTGCGAAACCAAATAGAGTGCGCCGGGTTGAACTACACGAAGATCTTCATTTTGAAGAAGTTGTACAAAGCGTCTTGGTAGGAAGATCTGAAATTTTGGTTCATCACCAACTGTATATGGAGCCTCGCTCAATGTGCAATTAATAGCATCACCTACTGAAGTTTCCATTTTCTTAATCGTATGAATGATGTAGTGTTTTTCTTCTTTTAGTTCAGAACATTTCTTTGTAGGTAGAATTGATGATTTAGAATGAGCGTTGAACTGATCAACTAAACTTTGAAGTAAGTTCTGTGATGCCATCTTGATGTTGTTGTTAATCTTCTTGTTAATAAGAATGTCCGTCGGAGATGTTGTCTCTTCGGAGGTTAGAGTAATACTCATGCTGCGTCATGGTAGCGCTCTCGCTTTTATAATCGACACTACCCCCACTACTGACACTACACCCGCCACTTTGTTGAAGGAAATTGTTCAAGCGGTAGGCATTCTTTAAAGCGCACTGCGACCTTCGATGTTTAAAACTTTTTGATGAAATACAAAGTTCGTTGAAGTAGCATTGGAAATCTTTATCAATTATTGCATTAATCACTTCGTTGCTTGTAAATGATTGTATCCAATTTGCTTTTTCCAATCCCCTTGTGTAGATAATTTTAAACTCTTTGCAATAATGATTCATAATGTGCGGCATCATGTTATAATTAATGAAACCTTCATCCCATCTTAAGTTGTGAAAATGTTTGTTCAACCATTTGTTTGTAACTTTCGCTTTAGTTGTTAGTCTATTAAATGGTACTGGAGGTTTGAACAAATAATGATAAACTACTGATGTGTTCATGTCCAAGATTACTAATTCTTTAATAATAAAATTACCATCATTTCCTCGGAAAGCTTGAAATTCAATTATACCTCTTTTAACTTCCATTATATGTTGCGCATTAGAAAACGAAACCCGTTTATTCATGATGAAGTCTTACTAACAACTGACTTAAAAATTGAATGAGCCGATGTTTATAACAGACAGGATTGTTCTTCTTCTTTCACTTCTTGTGCCACTTCATCAATATTAAAATTGGTGTGATAGTTGTTTAATTGTCTCCACATTTCAACTTCTTGAGGTATTCTATTAAAGATTGAAGTATCCACGGGACCGTATAAAATTGGAACAAAAGGTTTTTTGTCCAATGTATCAATTAGATAGTCTTTAATTATTGCACTTGAAAATATTAGTTGTTTCAAATATCTGGTGACGGGACCGGTAGTACAACTTAAAGTGTAAAATTCTTCTTTAGTGAAATATAATTTAACATTATGTGTAGTTAAATCTCTGAAGCGAACAATTTGTCCTCCACGATGTTTTACTATATCAACTTCAATATTTGATTCCAATAAACTTAATCTTGTTCTTCTTCCAAATGTGTTGTTACTTAAATAGCACTCCAAAAGATGTAAATGTTTCATGAGAGATTCCCAAGTAGTTTCACTGAAAGTAACCATTTTGTTTCCATGATTTAAAATAACAATTGGTGAATAATCCATTGATTTTAAAATTCCAACTGATATACTTTTTGTCATGCATGAAGAAATTGGGTAGATAATCCGAAGAAATACTTCTGTTAAAATATTGGTTGTAATGTTAACTTCAACCTTCTTCCTTTTTACTTCTTTTTCAGCTTTTTCTTCTTCTTTCTTCTTATGTTTGTTGAATTTTAGGAACTCGTCCATTTCTCGTTCAACTTGTTTTTCTATATCTGAACTATTATCATCCATTAGAGGTGTAATTTCTTCTCCGTTAGTAGAATTCATCTTGCGAATGATGTTTCCCATACGAAGGTTGAAGATAGAATGAAGTTTCTACTAATTATTTTCTCGCTTTTATATTTTTCGTAAAATCCTTGAAATTTATACAATTACATAATTGTTTGTTTTCAACTTGTCTTTCACAAATGAAATTCTAACCTCAAAAATTAAAGCAGATAATTCTAACCTCAAAAATTTGCAGTTGTTGTACAATTCTTCTTAAAGTACATTCTTCACAATTCCGGTCAGCGGTGTGTAAGTAACTATTTTATCATGTAGAATTAGACAGTATGCCGAAGTTCCATCCGCTACTGGTTCTTCAAATTCCATTTCAATTTTTATATCCACACTTGATGATTTTACCGATTCATTTTGTTTTGAACAATCGATTACAATTATTGGAGCCTTGGAATAATACTGGTCAGGTGATAATAGTGGTGTATTAGTCTTTCCATAATATGATGATTGAAATCTTGCATACATATCGTATAAAATGGAAAAACGTTTTTTGCTGAACATGACATTCAAATTGTCATAGGGAAAGAATTGAGAGTTTAGGAAAACTTTACAATTCTTTATTTTACAGTGATCAAATTGACCAGCATTTGCAGTGATAACATCTTTTCGCTTAGTTTGAAAACCGAGTATTATGTACCTTGCTCGTTCCAAGTAAGTTGATGTCTTGACGGTCCATGTTTGTCGTTCTGTCTGAGGTAGTGTAGGGTATTCATGAAATTCCCAACTTCGGAATGGCATCACAATATCACGGTCAGATTTCAACTTTCTCAATAATAGGATTCTATGTTCATCAGCCAATCTTACATGAGCTACTCTAAACAACTGAGGTACTCTCCAAACAACTTTATCCAACTGTAGTTGCCATTCCAGTTTATCTTCCGTAGTTGCAGGGTCTGCAAGTATCAAGTCCTTATTAGTTGAAGATCTGAGTAATACTAATTCTTGTTTGACATTTATTATTACCCGTTTGTAATCTTCAGCGAATCCCAAAAGCAATCGTAAAGGTACATGAAAATCAAAGTGACCGTTGGAAGCTGGTGTTATAGTGTCTTTATCGGGGGCAACCCATCCGGCAGTGACTATTGAATTCTTCTCATGCGGTGTTAATGATGTTAATCCTTTCAATGTCGTTGTTAAACCAACCTTTTTTGTTGAATCAACCGTCACCCCTGATATTTCATATCTTATTTCATCAAAAAGATATGCCATCGGGTTATTTATAAAAGGAACTGTTGAAGCAGTTTTTCCATCCAATTTTAATACCCGTCCTTCGATGTACAAGTAACTTTCACATGGTAAAGTGTAAATATCTTGTTGTTGAATGGGGATCCTTATTTCATCGTTATTGTTTAATTTTGATGAAGTGTAAGGGTTGTGCGTGTGATATTCCTTCTCCCATAGTGTTTCGTCGAACGTTGGTCCTTGAGATATATCCAGGATATCCATCGCTGTTAAGTTTCAATCCAATCTTCTGTAGAAAACGAATGTTTTCCGATGTTAACTCTTCCAATGTTGAGGAGCTACTGAGCTCCCGACTCTTCCGTTGCGGTTTAAATGATAATCCCATGTTGACTTTTATGTTGCTGCTCTGATGTGTATCCGTATAGTAATTGTTTCTCCTCTAAAGTCAACACTATGACCGTCTTGATCCAATATGTTCAGTACGATGTCTGAAATGAAACTGGTGTTTAACGGTAGGTATATCAAGTTTTGTGGCTTCTCAACAATTTTAAAACCGGGAGCCACTGTTGGATAAAATGTATGTAAAATATGTTGATTAACTCCATCTCTATACGATCCGTGTATAATGTTGCACGTGACATCAATACTATTTACTTTCAATATTGTTACAGTTGAATCACCTGAATGAGTAGTTCCAGGAGTTAAGATTTTCTTTTTTGTATCTGTAAATCCAAGTAAACTGCCAATCGACTGTTCCAAGCTGACATCAATATAATATTTCGAAGTTATTTCTGCTTTTAAAGTATTATTGTTTCCTTTAACGGTGATATTGTCTTCTCCGAGTTGTTTCTGTAATAATTGGTTTATGTCATCAATTTCATATGCTCCAGTAGGAAATGTAATTATTTTCAATTCTGAGTATTTTCCTGCAGCATCCTTAGTTTCATAATAATGTAGTAAATTGTTTTTTCCTTCTGTAACATTAGGAATTGAATTGTAGGTAGTCAAATCAAGTAATGCCGCTTCCCATAATCTTTCCTTGGATAGACGCAATGCTGGGAACAGCGTACTTTTCAATGTGGATGAATTTCCACTCAGTGACACTGTATACGATGACATCTTAAAGCTGACTGACACTCTTCGCTAGAAACTCCAAACATAAATGCCCACATATTTCAGTATTGTTAGGTTGTTCTCTTTTGTAATTGTAAAAAATGTTTTTGGAGTTTCGAAAATAATGTTGCAGTTCTTTTGGCGGTGGTAGATTGCCAAAACTGTCAAAGTAGTAAATGGTTTGTCCGAGTTTTTTATAGCATACCCAATGAGTGCCTGGACCATAGGTGGAATCCAAATTTACGATTCCAGTTTCATTTTTCCATATTTTAGTTGGTAATGCATCTTTCATAAAAACTCCTCGAAAGAATGGTATTTTCAAACATTTTACATAATCATTTAACTGATGATTTGTTAAGGCTTTATTTGGAATTATCAATTGATTCTTCTTATTTAGTACACACGGTATGGCCTTAGGTATAAACCTGCTCCGTTTTTTACCATTTGCCAAACAGAAGTCTTCTTTACACTTGCCTTATGAGTTCTACGACGTCCTTTTTTAATGTTTCCACCTCTTTTGGGAGCGCCTCTCTTTGCAGGTCTTCCTCTGCGACGTCTTCCACCACCTAACTTTGCTTTTGTCTTCATGGCTGTAGTTACTGCCCAAGCTGCTGCTTTTTCTGCAATATTTGCGTCACTTGATTTTACTCTTTGCCAAGCTTTTTCCGCTAGAATTTTATCTGCTATTGATCTATTTGTTGAATCTTTATACTTTGAATATGCTATATCGTGTTCTTTGCAAGCTTGATCTAATTTATTAATTCCAGGATCTCCTCTTGCTAAACGTTTTGCCAACTTAGTTCCAGGTCCACAATATTGATAACCTCCAGGCAGATGTAATTCGTATGGTAAAGCGTCTATCGTTCGATTTACAACAGCACCAACTGGAATCCGTCTGAGCAGGGATAATGCAGCTGATGTTATACCACGTCCTCTCTTGCCGCTGTCTTGACGATGACTGAGCGATACGGTCTTCATTATGTTGTCTTATATAACTGGTGTGTTTACTCCACGAGATACTTTACATGAATGAATAACTTGTGCAAAATCTTTTATATTTAAAGACTTAGTTATTCAAATTAATTATATACTGATTTATGATTCTATTTTTAATCCAAGCTTCTCGTTCATCGGGTTGAATCACCACATGATTCGTTGTACTAGCTATATGATTGTGGGTATCAATAAGTAAATTACCCACTATTCTTATTAAACAATCTAAAGTTACAGCATCTTTCGGATGTTGAGGATCTTGTAACTGCATAATACGTTTATCATTACATGTGTAAGCGGTTAAATCACTTTTTGATGTTGTTATGACTTGTCCAATAGTAGCAGCATCATTTGAATCTTCACCTGGTAAAATATTAATTATTTTCTTCATCTTTGCATCATATTTGGTCCCAAAGTGTTTATCCCAAGTTATTGTTTGTCTCAATGTAACACAATCATCATCTCCATAACCAGGATAAATATTTTTTATTCTTCTATTACGACCATCGTATGTATCTAATCTACCACCACTTGCAATTAATGTTTGCACCATAAGAGGTACATCTGAATCTTTTATACCAAATCTTCCATTTGTTATTGTTTTATGTCCTGCATCCCATTCATCATTATTTCCTTGCATTAAATCAAACTTTTTATTTCCATGTATAAATTTATCTCCCCGCTTTAACACGGCATCTTCATGTTTTACAAAATTTGATGTTTCTTTTTTTAATTCTTTGGATAATTGCTCCATAGTAACAGCATCTTTTGGTTGAGAACCAAACTTTACATTTGTCAATGTTTTTCCATGACAATCGATTCCATCAGCATCTTGTAAAATACAGTTGTCCTTGATGTATTTTAGGTTTACAGCATCACCGTCTTCTTTTGGGTATCCAATGTCATTTATAATAAATTTATAAAAAGAAAATCCATGTTCAGTTTTTTCAGGTATTATAGAATGTAAATATTCTTTATTAACTGAATCTTTATCATTTTTGGGATTTCCCACATTGGTTATTCTATAATTTCCAGCATTATATGTTTGTCCATCTTTTAAGTTATTACCCCATTGCAATTTTAAAGTATTTAAAAGTTCAGATGATAAGTACTCTTTAGTAATTGCATCAGAACCTTCAGTTGGTTTACCAACATTAATTAATCTATGTGATTTAACATCGTAAGTATTCTTATGTAATTTTAATGATGTTGAAGTAGCTTCTTTTACTGTCTTCAAATTTGCTCCATCAGTATCTTCTTCTGGATCTTTAACTAGTTTTAAACGTTTATTACTTATGCTATAGTCACCTTCAGGTGTTTGCGGTAATCCACTTCTTTTTCTGTCTTCTCCAACTTGCACTCCTAAAGCGGAGTACCGTCCGAACTTGTCGACGCTCATGTTAGAACTGATACGTCTTATGCTTGCACCTCTTTTATATCCACGGACAATTATACGACTATACCGCGATTCCTAAGTTCATCAACTAGAGCCACCCATTCATTATTCAAACCTGTATGACCGGCTTCCATGGCTTCATGCAATAGTCTCATTCTATCAACCAATTTATTGATATCGTTGTAGTAAATCACATTCGTATTGTATAGATTTTTCATCAATCCTTTACCAGATGTTGAAGTATCTCCTTTACTCTTTTTACCATGTTGTTCAAGAAGTGATAAATCCATAAGTGATAAAGATTTTCTTTTCAGTGGTTGTCTCACCGCTGGTGCAGTACGTAATGTTGGCAATTTTCGTGGAGGAAACAACTTTTTTATAACGATGTTATATTTTGTTGCACGTGAACGATTAATCATTGCATCCTTTGAGTAGTTTCTTTTATGAGCGTTAGTATTTTGTAGAATCTCCTTAAAAACACTTAAATCTTTGGATGAATATCTTAGTGGTATGTTTTTAAAAATTAATTCATATAATCCTTTTGTTCCTTTATATCTATGCTCACCAATAATGATGTAATCGTCTTGTGTTATTTCAAGCTTTGAATCGCCGATCTTCAATTCATTCCCATCAATTCTTGCTCCGTATACATGTGATCTACTCAAATTTGGGTTTGATTTCATGTCATGTAGCATTTTCATTATATATTTTCTTCCAAGAGGTCCATGTTGTAATATATCGCTACTCAATTGAGTTAAATTTGGAATAGATTGTTCTGCTTCTGGTATTGGCTGTTCTTCTTCCTTTTCAACGATTGGTTCTTCTTCTTCTTTTGTTTCTTCTTGCTCACTAGCACTTGTATATGAATCATCATCTTCTTCTTTTTTTAATGCTTGTACTTCTTGTTTAGAAACTGGTAGTAAAACATCTCCTTCATAACGAGGTTTACCAATAGTTTCTGATATCTGTTTTAAAGGTTCCGTAATAGGTTTAAATGTAGTCTCTAAAAATTCTTCTCTTTCACTTAAACCCATCCTCAATGCACGATTCTTCATCCTTATAGAATCACTGAGTGATTTTATTTCTTTCAATAGTTTTTCTTGATTCACCATGTTTACACTGTGAAGTTCAACGTGTAACTAGATGTAGCATCGGTAGTTCAACGCATAAATACAAATTTATCCAACCCTATACGATATCTACCATTTTTAATATCTTCTGCCTTCATAATAACGAGAAAGCTATATTTCTCATTCCATGCTTTGCCACACATCTCTTTAAATTTTTCAAATGGCATATCCGCATTTACATGATCATTATATATATGCTTTAAATTTGTTTCATCTTGCTTGAAGATGATCAACATATTTGCATTGTCTCTTATAAGTTGTTTTGGAATTTTACTGTATGTTTGACCAATATAAATGCTATCAATATTATGATGTCTTCCCATAGCAAAATAATTCCTTATTGTGTCATGATTTTCACAAGAAACATCGTCAAATATAAAAATAGAAAATGGTTTTGCTTCATTCGGTTGCATAATTGTTTCACTGGCATTAAACTTGTAAAAATTCACTTCAGGTACACTTGCAAGTACTTTATCCAATAATTGATATTTTGGTTGTTGCAATGATTTTGAAAAAATGTATATATTATTAAAACGCAATCCTTTAGGATTAGTTATAAGGTTAAAAACAACATTAGTTTTTCCACAATTTGAAGGACCAGTTATTAGACATCTTAAAGTATTTGGTAGTAATTCACCATGTTTTCCATGATTTAACTTATCATTGTCAACTGTCAATTCATCAATGTTATTGATATTAAATCGATCTTTTTGTTGTACAATCTCCATCTTGTATAAAGGTTAAACACACAATGAGCTATTAAACAACTATACTAAGTCTTTTGAAGGAATCCAAGAGTCTTCACTTTTATCAAACCCTAACCACCGGACTTTAACCATATCCTTTTTCCTTTGTAAAATCTTCTCGACAAGATATACATCACCAACTGTTGATTTCAACAATTCGTGTCCGTAGAATCCACCTTGAAGTAATTCACCCTTGTTATCCTTTAATAAATAGGTTTCAGGTATAGTTGGTTGCACTTTATAAATTGTAAATACTTCATTAGTCCAATTTGGTAGATATCTTTTACTAAATACACCTTTGTATTTGCTTATACGAACTTTATCGTTGACCTTGAACTTCTTTGGTTGCAATTTTTCTAATTTCGGTGTTGTATTATTTTTAATGCGTTGTAATACAATTTTCGCATTAGCACTGTTTACCTGGATAGGTTTCATTCCAATGGTACGATGATATTTGTTGTTATACTGTTTTATAAGTTGTGGTAATATGTCATACCACACATATGATCCTCGTTTTGAAAATTGTTTATACATCGCACCTTTCAATGTTCTATTGAATCTTTCAATTATTGAAGCTTTAACTTCAGAATTTGTAGAATAATGATTTATTTGATATTTCTTCATCAAAGCTCTAAAGTCTTTATTAAAATATTCTTTTCCATCATCGGTCTGTAGATGTTTAATTTTAAATTTATTTCTTTGTATTGTGGTTTCCATAGCTTTTGTAACACTTTTACCAGTCTTATCCTTCAATGGTAAAGCGTCAGCTATTTTAGTAAAACAGTCTATAATTGTTAAAATATATTTAAATCCTTTGTTTAATTTACTGTGCGGTATCATTTCAATGAGATCAGCTTGATAAAGATCATTCATCCCTTTAATGATTGTACTTCTTCTTGGAAATCTTCTTCTTGCTGGTTTATGTAGTTCATTTACAATCTTGTCCTTCACACTTTCCATCTTCAGATGTTGCTTGTACACCGCATGTAAAAATACTGATCCATAGAATAGTTTATTCTCATTTATATAGTTTGAATATAGGTCAAGGCCATTTCATATTAGTGTAAAAAAGAGGGAACATGGCATTAGGCTTGCCATGTACCCTCTTCTTTACGGAAAGGAAAAAGGAAGAAGGTAGAGGACGAAGAATAGGTTTACTGGTCGATAGGGTTTAGAGAGTAGTGGCCGAATGGTAAAGTATTAATTTTATCTTCTAAAATATGGCGCTTGTCATCTTTGTAGCTTAATGCCCACTTTGTTTGTTTGACACTAAATAGTTGATGATTATAACTTCTAATAGTGTTGAACGTTGCAGTTGTTTCAACATTTTCAAACAAACATCTTTTATAATGTTCAAACTGTACGTTCTTCTTCAGGAAAGAAGTTTTTATTCCTTTGGCCTTCTTCGTGACTTGATGTTCTTTCCTCTCGTTTATGTACAGTTGAAATGAATACAGTTTGGACATTAATGCTACAATTTCCATCATCGGCACACCATTTGTTTCATCTTTAAATTTTCCCAATACTTTCTTATTTCTGTCATAGTCGTAATTTGGATGATCCTTAGGATAATCGGAAAAGTCGAAATCATCTTTATATATAAAGGTGCGTAGATCTTAATACATGTCATTTGTTTTAATCCAGTAAATTAGTGCATCCGTGTCCATATATGCAATACCAATGTTCTCTCTTCCATAATAGTTAACCATCTTCTTATAATGAAACTCGTACATATGTGTTTTTGAAATATCCAAGATTGACATTCCAAGATACAAAGGACGATCCATTGTAACTGACTTCTTGTTCATGGAAATAACAACTAGATTTTCATTAATAATTATAGATGAACCAAAGTTTGGTTGTTGCACCAATTTCTGTAATTTTACTGGATCAGTTACCAATTTGATATCCTTATGTTTCCTTTTGTTTTCCAAAGTCTTGCCAAATATTGCGTTATTCATTAATTTGAAAAAATCTTTTTGAAAACTTGATGTAGCGGTGGCTCTTCTTCTTGTGTTGTTGTCGATGTAAGGTTTTAACCAACAAGATTGAGAAAATTGTAGTACTCGATTAATTTTTGTAATTCTCAATCCTAAGTCTAAAGCTTGTTGTATCATCCAGTAGTGTCCAACATATCGAGACTTGTCGGTTAAAGTCATCATTAATTTTGGCCATCTTCCAGTAGGGGAAATTTCAGTCTTAGGAAGAAGTGGTAAATCATAATGTTGATCATGAAGATGTTCAGGATATTCAAAATTAACATCAAAAATGTAACCAGTTTCACCATGCTTCGGTATATCCATTATGTTTCCAATCGATTCTGGATCTATCCATTTAAAATTATCATATGGAAGGGGATTCGACATTGCCCATCCGTATAAGTTATTTGCATCAAAATAACCCAGGAATGTTGTTGGTTTTGATGCATCATAATCGGGCAGATACTTGTTGTTCGCCTTGAAATGTCGTGTAACGCTTTGCGTCAATCCCCCTCGAACTCCTGACTCTAACATCATAACCATATCTATATCAGTAAGAAGTTGTATTTTACAATTTGTTTCTTTCAACATAGCTTGCCATGCTAATCCAGGTGAAGTGTACGAATGAAGAGGGTCCAATCCATATGCTGCAAAACATGTATTTCTAAATTCTTCCATTATATCACATAGTAAAGTTACATCCAATTTAACATAAAAATCTGAATATTCTCCCAATGTTCTAAATCCTAAATCGTTCCATACTTTACATGCATGATCATAGTCCTCTTGAGATATGTCCATGTCATAAAGTTTACTTTTGAATTCTTCTTTAGCCGGAAGTGATGTTTCATTAAATCTTTCTAAACTGTCTATGTAATCATATGGAAACACACCTTTCCGAAGTACCAAATCCAGTTTGTCGTTATTTACAATCTTCTTTGTTTCGATGAAATCTTGTTTCCTTAAATTTTCTGAAAGTTTGGACAAACTCGACGGCATAAATCTGTAGGAGTCCAAGAATCTTAGTTTCATGTTTCCAACTTCTTTGGAAAAACTTATGAACTTCTCTGAAGTTTCAGCTAACACATCGATTTTACCGTCGTCTCTTCCTAGTTCAGGTATTATAAAATGAGCATCGTACCCACTGAGGTTATGCAGAACCACAGGAATAAATAGTGGTAAACGATAGCTCAAGTTGCATTTATTACAAGCAGCACCCCTGTAATAACCTGTGAGGTGATCGTGATCTTTAACTTTATAATTCTCAATAGTAAAATCATTTTTGCATAAGAAACATCGAGTTGCATTTTCATGTTGAATTTCTTCTTCTTCCTCCATCGGTTTCATTGGTACAATATTTGTATATAATCTTTGTGCATTTCCAGCTATTAAATATAAGTGATCAAGAAATATTTTTTCTACATTTTCACCACGATATACTAGAGGTTCTGAAGTTAATCCATATTTGTTTAAATGTTCTTCTGATAATGTTGATTTAACCATTAAACAAAAACTATTTGGTTTGTGTATTTGATATTTGACACTTTTTCTAGCT
Source organism: Neoaliturus tenellus (assembly GCA_030545055.2). Classification (NCBI taxonomy): domain Eukaryota; kingdom Metazoa; phylum Arthropoda; class Insecta; order Hemiptera; family Cicadellidae; genus Neoaliturus; species Neoaliturus tenellus. Next base: position 327,160,066 of record CM061531.1, on the reverse strand, counting down.
TCACAATTTTCATCTTCTATAGGAATTAGTGTTGATTCAAAGTCCGCATATACAACTATAGGGATACGGTATTGATGATGAACCTTTTGAAATGTAACAAATGCTCTGTTTTCCGAAGGTAAATTAATCTTTGCTTCATAATTATTGTTACATAGCCTTTTGTGCTCTTGTAACCATTCTCTTCCTTGTCTTCCTTCTCGTTGAAAATTAAAACATCTCTTGCAAATTATCTTTCTGTGTCGAGCTTTAGAAAGCTGCTTGTTAACAAGAGAGTCGAATTTCTTTATGTACACATAGTGAGACACATCTCCTCGCGTTAGTAGTAGTAAATCCGTATGATCTGGTAGCTCTTCTTTTACAACACGTAAAGGATACACTTTGTTTGAACTATCTAATGCAAAAACATTGATAGATGTACCAGGATTTTTCTTCTCAAATTTTGATATATCTTTCAGTGATACAGGGTAAGTAATTCCTTGAAAATTGTACCTATGTCTTTGATTTTCATAGTGTTGGTTAGGTTTATCGAAATGATTTGGTACAAACTTAGATGTCATCGCATATCTAAAACATTCATTATCTTGATTTTTCACATTAATACATGATCTTGTATCCTTAATTCTTTTGGGCAAAGGAATGTAACTAGATCCCATTAGTCCATATCCATGTTTATGAACTCTTATATCTAATACTTCAATACTTGTAAGACTCCATCCGGATCCTCTTCCTTCGTGTTCCTGAATTTTTGTTAATATTTCTTCTATACAGTTTTCTACTATTGAATCAATGTTTGAACTTTCCATAATGGTTCGGTTTTTTGTTATGAATCCTCTTGGTGATAATTCTTCTTGTACATTTATAAACATAGCTTCTAGTAGTAAACCAAATTTAAGAAAGTTCAATCTTTTCAATTCTTCTTTTAAAGTTTTACTTACTATTGGTTTTGCTTCTCTAATAAATTCTTCTAGCTTCAAGTTTTCATTTTGAATCTTATGATGCATTACTACTTTACCGGGTAATGCAAATACTTGTAGATTCGGTAAAGTAGTTGAAGATGTTGCAGTTATTTCATCTTGTTCTTCTTGTTGTTCTTGTTGTTCTTGTTGTTCTTGTTGTTCTTGTTCTTGTTCTTGTTCTTGTTCTTGTTTTTCTTCTGGGTTGTTGTGAATTAGTTCTTTATGACAGTCTAATAGAATTTCATCGTGAAACGATTCCGAACATTTATCGCAACAATACATGTTGAGATGTTTACTCTTCGAAATTTCACCAAGAAATGAAATGGGCTCTCATGTTCCTCCTTTTATAACGGTTCTTCCACCACTATTTCATCTTCTTCACTATCCAAGGAAATCAAACATTTTGAACAAAAATATTAACCTTCTACAAACTAATTGTTCATTCGTGTTCTTTATTCCCATTGGAGTTTTAGTATATACTTCTTTATATTCAAGCTTTAACGAACTTTCCCCCACCCAACTAATTGTAGTTACTTTTAGGTGGAAATGGCTACAGCACAGACACTTGGTTAAACTAAATTTGTGCATAAATTAACTAAAGTTGAACTACAAATTCGCATAAATTAAAAGTTAGTTCAAAACTAAAATTCCACAGTATTAAAAAAAACTCTAACAGTTGAACAAAAATAAACGTTAGTTCAAAACTGAAATTCAACAGTGTTAACCAAATTCTAACAGTCGAACAAATAGGTCAAGGTAATCCAATTTAACGCGAGAACGAGGAATAGAGCACTAAGTGGCATGTTAGTCCATTACCACAAAGTGATCTATTCCTCGCTCTCTATTCTACATCTACTTTTTTGGGTTTACTTATTTATATTAAAATGTTCAAATTTTACTATGTAGAATGTCCATTCTTGCTCTTCAACTCTTCGATTGTTTTTAGCAATTGTAACAAATATTCGTTAGTTTTCACCAAAGTCTTCATTTTGCTACATCCAATTTCAATGGAAGGAATTATAAGTTGTAATTTTATAAGTTCAATCTTTTCTTTCTTGCGAATTTCTCTCTTTATTATGTTGTTCCTTATTTTTGCTGAAGATTTAAACTCCATGTTGTTTCTGCTAAAGCCACAATAATAAAAGTCTCTTCAAACAACCTGCATTTATACACATTCCCCCACCATTTTATAATCCCCACTCCTTTCCCCCTTCTTTATAGGATTTGAAAGGGATAGGGTGTAGGGTGGGGGAAGGGTAATTTTGTTATTACACTAGTTGTGCAAGAAAATAGCCGCCAGTGTCCACACCTTGTTCATAGCACTCCATCATAGATTGTGCCCACTGCAACATGCGGTCTCTGTCATTTGGTGTGACAAGGAAAGAATGACTATCACCATACAATATAAAAGAGTCAATTCGTACATAACATCCTGAGTCCAACCATTTATTAGCTTCAGCCATAAACTTTTCTATTGTATCAAATGGAAATTGTGGATCAATTGCTATGACTTTACGTTCTTCACTAAGTTCAACAGTATAATAATCATCGTCCTCATCATCTTCACTTTCACTGTCATTACTTAAAGTGTCTTCAGATTCTTCAAAAACATCAGAAATTTCGGAAAAATTGAAATTTTCATTCAGATGAGGAGGCATTTTGAAGCAAGAAATATTGTAAACAGCAGAGACGAAACGACAAGAGCGGCATGTAGAAGAAAAATGAAGGGGTGACCAACGCTCGCTCCGCTTTTATAATAGTATGCAAATGAGGGGTAGGAGCTGACCGTGACCAGTCATCGACCCAAAGGAGTGGGGGGAAGTACTTTTCTTACTACTTGGATGGAAGTAGGTTAGTAGGTCACGAGACTTAGAGTGTTAAAAAATAATGGGGGAGAAACACAACGCTATAACGCATTGTGTTTCTCCCCCATTATTTTTTTAAGCAACAATTTGGAAAAAACTAAGTGAATTTACTGTTTACGCCCCCACCTTGTAATACGATCCTTTTTATCCCTGAGGAGAAAGTCTTGAGAATCTAAATTGTTAAATCTCTTCTCTTTACACAAATTCTCACAAACTCTAATTTTATATTTTAAGCCGTTACATTTTGTCAAAATGTGTTGGTGGTCAACAACACTTAGAAAAAAATATTTCAAACCTTTCTTAAGCCTCTCTCCTCTGACGGATATTATTTCAGGATCGTCTTCAACGGTGGGGGTTTCTGTCAGTTGTGGTCCAGAAAGATGTTTCACGACATGTACACGGCAAAAACTTTCGTTTTTAACACATTTCCTCCCACAAGCTGATCCTTTCTTAATTCCCCTGGTGAGCACTTCAGGGCAAGTAGTGGGACGGCTAAATGCCCTACGACGCTCTTCTTGTAATAATTGAAATTGCTCTGAAGGAGCAGGCTTAGGAGCAGGTTTGGGAGTAGGCTTAGTGGATTTAGTTTTATGATAGGTGTGGTCTTCAGGCATAGTAAGTGGTGGGGTAGGAGGCAATGGTGACAGTGGAATGACAGGTGTACTAAGACGATGAAGCAAAATTTCAAATGAAGGGGTATTAGGACGGGGAGCTGGCTTCTGTGGAGGCGGCATGATGGTTGATGGCGGTGTAGAGTCGTTTGAAAGCGAAGTAGAAGGCGAAGGCGGTGAAAAAATGCTTCGAAGTTTAGAAGTCTTGGTAGGCGGAAGAATAGTGCCAGAAGTTGAAGGTTGGGATCCAAGTTGCTTCTTGTACCAGTCAGGAGGATTTTTCAGACGAAGAGTTTTCTTAGGTGCAGTAACAGCCGTAGTAGAAGTTGAAGTAGAAGTAGAAGTTGAAGTAGAAGTTGTAGTTGGCAGAGATGACATGGTTGTGGCTCCAAGTTCCGTAACGTCTGGAATCAGAATGAAATGTTAGCCGCAGTCGGTGCGTCTTTTATAACAATATGCAAATGAGAGGGGTAGCAGCTGGCCGAGACTGATTATTGACCTGGGAGGTGGGAGAAAAGGGGAAAGAGAAGGTATTTATTTTAAATAATTCGCATAACTTTTGACTAAAATAAGATAACCACATTCTTCTTTTACCAAAATGTTTGTCTTACATAGACCTTTTCAATGATGTATCCCTTGTCCAAATCCGTCAATCCGTTATCAAGTTATAGCCATTTTAATTTTTCAGGTCATGACCGGTCATTCACCCGGAGTAGTGGGGGAAGGAGTGGGGGTAGGAGTGGGGGAAAGGAGGGGGGGGGCTCCATTTTTTCGGGGGGGGGAGGGGGGGGGCTCCATTTTTCGGGGGGGGGGGCTCCATTTTTTCGGGGGGGGAGGGGGGGGGGGTCATTGACCCTTCCAAAAGTGGGTCAAGGTCATTCAAGATTTATAATGATCCAAGGTGATAGGAACAGTAATACTGTTCCCACCACCCTGTTTGCCTAACGGTTCCCACTCCCAACCCACTAGTTACGTTCTGCAAGGGACATCGACGCAATTTTGTTTGGACCGTCCGGGTCTACCGTAACGGTCCGGTCCGGGTCTACCGTAACCATGAATTCCAAGGGAAACTGGAACACCTAATGCAGAAACGCAACTCTAACCCCACCCAAACTAATCCCACCCATCATATTCCTAAACAAAATGCAAAAAAAAGTCCGGCTTGCGGATGTCCCACCCATTTTAAATGAAGTTCAACTGAACTTCTGAATTTACAGTTAATCTACCCCCTAACATCTAGCTGTAAGGCAAAACAAATGCACAAAACAAACATAAATTATTAGTACCAACACATCATTATTAAAAACCAAATAATTCAACACAACCAAATACCATCATTATTCTTAAAATTAATACACCTTAATGCTAAATACCTCTTAAAAATTAATACACCTTAATGCTAAACCCAACTTATAACTAACATCGCAATGCGCAAATTATTTCTTAAATTAAATACACCTTAAAACTAAACACACACACACACACATACCACATTGCATTAAAAAACGCAACATAGTAGAAGAAGTTCAAATATATATAGGCCTACTATATATTTGAAACCTCTTGCTGAGTCGCCAACAACCTTTCGCTATGAAAGTTTGTTGACGACTGACGCTAAGATCAGGCTCGTATCGCTCCTCGGATTCTCGAGTAGTGGGGGAAGTTGTTTCACTACAGTACAGTGTTCAATCCAGTCCAATTCGCAGCAGTATAAAAGAAAGGCGAAGGAGTGGGGAGCGGCGCATGCGCAACAACACAAAACCAAGGTTTGAGGTTAGAATTATCCATGTGCAGTAGCGCTAAAGTGAGTAATACAGGACTAGGCGCATGCGCATAGCATAGACTCATTCCGATCCGGAGAACTTGTTGCATGCGCAGCAGGTTTGAGGTTAGAATTATCCATGGCAGCTGCCATATTTAGTCTGGTTTCACCACATAAAGTCAACAACCGGTGGTGACCGGCCATTGACCTGGAGGAGTGGGGGAAGGAGTGGGGAAAGGAGTGGGGGAAGGGGGGGGGCTCCATTTTTTCGGGGGGGGGGAGGGGGGGGAGGGGGGGGGCGGGGGGGGGAGGTCATTGACCTTTCTGGTCGGTCATTGACCCCAAGGAGTAGGGATAGACACAGAACCCTACTTCTCTTACTACTCAGGTGAAAGTCGGTCAACCAGTCATTTGCTTGCCATCTGCCGCCATCTGGCTGGAGTTATTGCCTCTATAAAGGTGGGTAGTTTATCGCGCTACAAACATTCATTGCCTCGCATCCGCTCGGTCATCATCTCTCGTTAGTTTTATGTTATTACTACTTCACTTACTAGGTTTGAGGTTAGAATTATCCATGGAATAGCCTTCGTAAATTCTAACCTATAAAATTACTACTCTGGCTTTCTGTTTCAATTTCTTTTACACTTCATTTTATATCTCAGTCTTCTTTTAACTTCTGAACTTAACACATCGGTTATGATGACTGCACAATGTTTAAAATTAAAGCTTTTGCGAACACAACACATATTACAAAGTACTTCTAAACCTTCAATTTCAAAGTGTAGAACTAATTTAAATAGAGTTAGGAAGAAGTACAGTTTTAACCCATTATACTCTTCAAAGACTTCGCAGGTTAATGTTGATGATAGTGTTATTTACAACATTTTGCATTCTATGTTACAATTCAACAACTTTGAACTTGTTACACCTATCGACTGTGTTCAACAAGTTTTTTTATTTTACCCCCACTATTCCTTATATAAGTGCTCTAACCACAATTCCTACTTCATCCTTCTCTATTCTGTTCAGCTGAGCTAAGATTTGAGGTTAGAATTATCCATGGCGGCCGCCATGTCTAGTTCAGTTTCACCACATAGAGTCGGCGACCGGTTATTGGTCTAAAGGAGTGGGGGAAGGGGTGGTGGGGGGAAGGTTGCCATTTTATAAGCCCTCTCCCTAGGCGGCGCTTCTCATTCGATCGCCAACTTTCAAACGAGAAACACCTCTCCCATGGCACGAATCAATTATCCCGCTATCACCAACTACTTCAACTTAAAACTATTTCTGGTGATAGTTGGATAGAATTTTTTAAAACTTACTCTGGATGACCTTGACATATTTTCCACATCTCAGTTATAAGTTTGAATTTCAATTTTCAACTAACTCTTAATTTTTCTTCAACTGTTAGAGTTTCGTTAACACCGACGAATTTCAATTTTGAACTAACTTTTAATTTTAATTTTATGCGCAAATTCACTTCACCCTAACGCCAACACTATCGCCATCTCCACCCCAACCTATATGACATAAAATATAACTACAGCATCTCATATATACCCTCTAACCCCCACCGGAAGCTATGTGACATGGCAGCTGGCGCCAGCTGCCGCGGCACGTGGCTCGGGGGGCACGTGGCCGGTTTTAAAAGTGACCAAAACACACTACTTCCAGGAATTCTTCTCTTTCATTCAAACCCATTCTTAATGCTCGATTTTTAAGTCTAATCGAGTCACTCAGTGATTTTATTTCTTTTAATAGTTTTTCTTGGTTCACCATGTTTACACTGCGAAGACCAATCTATTACTAAACGTATCATCAATTGTTCAATGGATTAATACAAATTTATCTAACCCTATACGATATCTTCCATTTTTTATAGCTTCTTATTTCACAATAACAAGAAATCCATATTTTTCAGCCCATGCTTTGCCACACATTTCTTTAAATTCATCAAATGACATGTCTGCATTCACATGATCATTATATATGTGCTTTAAATTTGTTTCATCTTGCTTGAAGATAATAAGTAGATTTGCATTAGGCTATCTCTTATTAGTTGTTTTGGAATTTTACTGTAAGTTTGACCAATATAAATGCTATCAATATTGTAATGTCTTCCCATGGCAAAATAACTTCTAATAGTGTCATGATTTTCACAAGATACATCATCAAATATAAATATAGAAAATGGTTTAGCCTCGTTTGGCTCCATTATAGTTTCACTAGCATTAAACTTGTAGAAATTAACTTCAGGCACACTTGCGAGTACCTTATCCAATAATTGGTATTTGGGTTGTTGCAAAGATTTGGAAAAGATATAAATGTTGTTGAAACGTAATCCCTTAGGATTTGTTATTAAATTAAAAACCACATTTGCCTTTCCACAATTTGATGGTCCAGTTATTAAACATCTTATTGTGTTTGGCAGTAATTCACCATGTTTTCCATGATTTACCTTGTCGTTGTCAACTGTTAATTCATCAATATTATTAATAAAAAATCGATCCTTTTGTTGCACAATCTCCATCTTGTGTAAAGGTTAAACATGTAATGACTTCATAAATTGCTACACTAAGTCTTTTGTAGGGATCCAAGAGTCTTCACTTTTATCAAATCCCAACCAACGTACTTTCACCTTATCCTTTTTTCTTTGTAAATTTTTTTCAACAAGATATACATCGCCAACTGATGATTTTAGCAATTCATGTCCGTAGAATCCACCTTCAAGTAATTCACCCTTGTTGTCCTTTAAAATGTAGGTTTCAGGTATTGTTGGTTGCACTTTATAGATTGTAAATACTTCATTAGTCCAGTTTGGCAGATACCTTTTGCTAAATACTCCTTTGTACTTACTTATACGAACTTTATCATCAACTTTAAATGTTTTGGGCTGCATTTTTTCACGTTTAGGAGTAGTATTATTTTTAATACGTTTTAATACCATTTTAGCATTGGCACTATTTACTTCGTTAGGCTTCATACCAATGGTTCGATGATACTTATTGTTATATTCTTTTATAAATTGTGGTAATATATCATACCAAATATATGATCCTCGTTTGGAAAATGTTTTATACATTGCTCCTTTTAACGTTCTGTTAAATCTTTCTATTATTGAAGCTTTAACTTCAGAATTTGTAGAATAATGATTTATTTTATACTTCTTCATTAAAGCTGCAAAGTCTTTGTTAAAATATTCTTTTCCATCATCAGTTTGTAGATGTTTGATGTTGAAATTATTTCTTTGTATAGCTATTTCCATAGCTTTTGTAACACTTTTACCAGTCTTGTCCTTTAGCGGTAAAGCATCAGCCACTTTAGTAAAACAGTCTATAATCGCTAAAATGTATTTAAATCCTTTATTTAATTTACTATGTGGTATCATTTCAATAAGATCGGCTTGGAAAAGATCATTCATTCCTTTTATAATTGTATTTCTTCTAGGAAATTTTCTTCTTGTCGGCTTATGAAGTTCATTTACAATCTTGTTCATTAAATCTTCCATCTTCAGTTGTGTCTTCCACACCGCTTGTAAAAGTACTGATCTCTAAAATGGTTTATCCTCTTTTATATGGTTAGATTATAGGTCAAGGCCATATTACATTGGTGTAAAAAAGAGGGAACATGACATTGGGCTTGTCATGTCCACTCTTCTTTATGGAAAGGAAAAAGGAAGAAGGTAAAGGACGAAGAATAGGTTTACTGGTCGATAGGGTATAAGGAGTAATGTCCAAATGGTAGAGTTTTTATATTATCTTCCAGGATGTACCTCTTATCATCCTTACAACTCAAAGCCCATTTGGTTTGCTTTACACTGAAGAGACGATGGTTGAAGCTTCTTATGGTGTTAAATGTTGCTGTTGTCTCAACATTTTCAAATAAGCATCTCTTGTATTCTTCAAACTGTACATTCTTCTTCAGGTATGAGGTTTTTATACCTTTGGCCTTCTTCACGATTTCATGTTCTCTTTTTTCATTTTTGTACAATTTAAATGAATACAATTTAGACATTAAAGCAACAACCTCTTCCATTGGCACGCTATTTGTTTCGTCTTTGAACTTTCCCAATACTTTTTTATTTCTACCGTTGTCGTAGTTGGGATGGTCTTGTGGATAATCAGAAAAGTCAAAGTCGTTATTGTAGATAAAACAGCGTAGGTCTTCGTACATATCTTCAGTTCTTATCCAATAAATAAAAGCGTCCGTATCCATGTATACAATGCCGATGTTTTCTCTTCCATAAAATTTAACCATCTTGTTGTAATGGAAGTTATACATGTGGGTCTTTGAAATATCTAGAATAGACATCCCCACATATAAAGGACGATCTATTGTAATTGAAATTTTGTTCATGGAAACAGCTACAAGATTTTCGTTGATTATTATGGATGATCCGAAGTTAGGTTTTTGTACCAGCTTTTGTAGTTTCACCGGATCACTAACTAATTTCACATTTTTATGCTTTCTTTTGTTTTCCAGTGTCTTGCCAAATATCGCATTATTCATCAATTTAAAAAAGTCCTTTTGAAAATTAGATGTAGCTGCAGTTCTTCTTTTTGTGTTATTGTCAATGTATGACTTTAACCAACAGGATTGAGAAAATTGTAAAGCTCTATTAATTTTTGTTATTCTCAATCCTAATTCTAGGGCTTGTTGTATTACCCAATAATGAGCAACATATCTTGATTTGTTGGTTAAAGTCATCATTAATTTAGGCCCTCTGCCGGTTGGTGATATTTCCGTCTTGGCCAGTAGAGGTAAATCATAATGGTGGTCATGCAAATGTTCAGGGTACTCAATGTCTACATCCAAAATATAACCAGTGTCTCCATGTTTTGCTATATCCATGATGTTTCCAATAGAATCAGGGTCTACCCATTTGAAGTTGCCATATGGGAGAGGATTCGACATGGCCCATCCATAAAGGTTATTTGCATCAAAATAACCTAAATATGTACTTGGTTTTGATGCATCAAAATTGGGCAAATATTTGTTATTTGCTTTTACATGTCGTGTTACGCTTTGAGTTAGTCCCCCTCGAACACCTGATTCCAACATCAGCACCATGTCTATATCTGTAAGAAGTTGGAGTTTACATTTTGTTTCCTTTAACATTGCTTGCCAAGCTAGTCCAGGTGATGTACAAGAATGCAGAGGGTCTAATCCATATGCCTTAAAACATGTATTTCTAAACTCTTCCATTATATCACAAAGTAAAGTTACATCTAGTTTTACATAAAAGTCCGAATATTCTCCAAGTGTTTTAAATCCTAATTCATTCCATACTCTACACGCATGTTCATAATCTTCATGGGATATATCTGTGTCGTATAGTTTACTTTTGAATTCTTCTTTTGGTGGAAGGGATGTTTCATTAAATCTTTCTAAGCTATCTATATAATCATAAGGAAAAACACCTTTGCGAAGAACTAAATTAACCTTGTCATTACTTACAATCTTCTTGGTTTCTATTAAATCTTCTGTTCTCAGGTTTTCAGAGGGCTTCATTAAACTAGATGGCATAAAACGGTAAGAATCTAAAAACCGAAGCTTTATATTTCCAACTTTTTTAGTAAAACTTATAAACTTCTCCGTGGTTTCAGCTATGACATCAATTTCTCCATTATCTCTTCCTAATTCCGGAATGATAAAATGCGCATCATAACCACTAAGGTTATGTAATATTACAGGTATATTTGTAGGGATCTTGTAGTTGATATTACAGCTGTTACATGCAGCACCTCTATAATACCCTGTCAGATGGTCATGATCATGAACCTTGTGATTTTCCACAGTAAATTCATTTCTACATAAATAACAATGAGTTGCATTTTCATGTTGAATCTCTTCTTCTTCATCCAAAGGTATTATCGGTATAATATCACTGTACAATCTTTCAACACTTTCCGCTATTATATACAACTGATCAAGGAATATTTTAGAAGCATTAACACCACGATAGACAATAGGTTTTGAAGTTAAATTAAATTTATTTAGATGTTCTTCAGAAAGAGTAGATTTAACCATTAAACAAAAACTGTTTGGATCATGTATCTGATACTTAACACTTTTCCTTGCTACATCACCATCATTATTTTCAATAGGCACTAGTGTCGATTCAAAATCAGCATATACAACAATGGTAATCCGATATTGATGGGAGGTTTTCTCAAATCTTAACTCTGCCTTACTTGGACACGGTAAGATAATTTTTGCTTCATAGTTGTTGTTACATAGTTTTTTATGCTCTTGTAACCATTCATTTCCTTCTCTTCTTTCTTCATGAAAATTGAAGCATGTTTTGCAAACTATCTTCTTATGTTTAGTTTTACATAGTTGATAACTTACAAGAGTTTCAAATTTTTTAATCCATACATAGTGGGAAACATCACCTTTTGTAAGTAGTAATAAGTCTGTATGATCTGGGAGTTCATTCTTCACCACACGCAATGGGTACACTTTATTCGAACTGTCCAAACCAAAAACATTAACAGGTGTTCCAGGGTTTTGTTTTTCGAACTTTGGGATGTCCTTCAAAGCCACTGGGTAAGTCAATCCTTGGAAATTATATCTAAATCTGTGTGTTTCATATTCTTCACTGGGTCTAACTGCATTGTTAGGTGGTACAAATTTTGCCGTCATTGCATATCTAAAACATTCCATATCTTCATTTTGAACATTTATACATGATTTGGTGGCTGAAATTTTCTTTGGGAGCGGAATATAACTGCTACCCCTTAATCCATAGCCGTGTTTATGAACTCTAACATCCATACCCTCAATACTAACCAAACTCCAACCAGATCCTCTTCCTTCATGTTCTTGAATTTTTGTTAATATTTCTTCCAAACAATCTTCAACTATTGAATTAATATCTGAACTTGCCATGATGGTCTGGTTTTTTGTCATGAATCCTCTTGGTGACATTTCTCCTTCTACATTAGTAAACATAGCATTTAATAATATGCCAAATTTAATAAAGTTTAGTCTTCTTAATTCTTCTGTGAGTGTTTTACTTACAATTGTTCTTACTTCTTTAAAAAACTGATCCAATTCCAAATTTTCATTTTGAATTTTGTGGTGCATTACTACTCTACCTTCTAAAGCAAATACTTTTAAACACGGTATTTCATTAGATGGTCCTGCTAATGGTTCTTCTTCTTGTTGTTCTTCTTTTGGTTCTTCTTCTTCATATAGTTTTAAATCTTCATATTCTGTTTCTGTTACATCTTCATTATTATTATGAAATAATTCTTTATGTATTTCTAGTAGAATATTATCATGAAAAGTTTCTGAGCAAATTTCACATTGATGCATGATGTTGATGTTTACTCTTTGAAATTTAGCACGGAAATAAAATGCTTCTCTCTTCTATTCCCTTTATATAATGCTTCCCCCACCACATTTATAAGGTTTTTTTTTTTAGTGAAATGTTAGAATTAGTAGCTTAACACTAAAGCTGAAAAGTAATGATTAAAGCCTATATTTTCTTCCAATTGCAAATACTCCACATATGCCTCCGCCCACAGCCATAACAGATCTATGTTTCTCCAATATACACCAAAGGTGTGTCTATCATCTACCAAAATTGGAGATCCTATGTTTACTAATCTTCCATTTTCTATCCATGTCACAACTTCAATTAAAAACCTTCCTATAATATCCATTGGTGAATTCGGATCCACAAATATTCTTGTTACAACATTTTCACTTAACAAAGGCACTTCAATTTCTTCATTAAAATGGTGGAGGGAGAGGAGGAGGGGGAGGTGGAGGGGGTGGGGGAGGGGGAGGGGGAGGAGGAGGGGGAGGGGGAGGGGGAGGGGGATGGGGAGGAGAAGGGTAGGGGGAGGGGGAGGGGGAGGGGGAGGGGGGGGGGTTAATTAACCTAATTGAGGTCAAGGTCACCAAAAAATTATAATTTACCAAAGTGATGGGGACGGCCGTAGCCATCCCCACCACTCTGTTTGCCTAACACTTCCCCAAATCCCAACCCGCGATAGTTACGTCTTACAAGGGATCCCAATTTTTGGCCCGCACGCACGTGGCGATCCATTTTGGTGGGCTGTGATACGGGCGGCCGGCCTCGGGCCTGGGCACTGGACCTGACCATTCCAATTTTACAATGGGGACTCTGGAACAGCTAATGCAAGACGCAACTCTAACCTCCCACCCTTAATCTAGACCCACCCAAATATGATTATTTTCTAACAAAAATTAAACATTTTAAAGCAATAAAAATATGCGCTACCTACGGAACAACGCGCATGTCCCACCCATATTTAATGAAGTTCAACAGAACTTCCATAATTTAAAATTAAATTTAATCTACCCACCTAACAGCTAGCTGTAAAATGTAAAAGGTTATTAGTACATACACATACAATAATTATACCAAAACTCAACATCAAAAACACATTTTCCAAACATCAACAATACCATAACACACCTTAATACTAACATCGCAATGCGCAAATTAAAGCTTAAAATTAGCACAACTTAAAACTAGAAATAACATTTTGCACACACACTCACACACAACAAGTATTAATATTAAAACCCCTAACAGCAAGAGTAACTCAAATATACATCGGCCGCTTATATATTTGAGGTACCCTCTGAGTTCGGAACAACCATCGCGTCCGACGAATTGTTCCAAACTAACTCAGCGATAGTCGCCAAAAAGGTTCTCGGCTCACAAAAGTGGTGGGGAGCCATAGGGGTTTAAGGGGGATAGAACGTCCAACGTCAGTGGAAATTTCCAATGATCTATTCGTCACATGTAGGTCGCCGCTAATGCAGGTGGAGCGTTGTACCTTGCAATTAACGTTAGGCAACACCTGGTTTAATCCGCCGTTGAGCTTCACTAAGGCTTTCCCCATCGCGTAACACCATAATTATTGCCTGTTATTATCTGAGTAATGGCAGAAAATTATCTGTCCTCTTTTGCCGCTTAACTATAGTTATTAAACTATTGGAAACATCAAAGCTAAATTGGTGTTATATAAATGTAACCACTATCAACCTAATTCATCTTATTGAGTGAAAGTGATGGGGGGGGGTCAAGTTCAACATAATTACTATCTGTGCTTATATAAGCCGCAACGCGGTCGCGCGTCTGCCATTCACTCCCCAGGTACCACAGCTGAAACAACTAATCTGTAAGTCTCTACCACCTAGTAATGTTACATATGCTTTGTTTTAACTTACACCTGTTAAGCTTGCTATTTTTTTATGTAATTTATTTTTTCAACTATTTCTTAACATTTAAAAATACACTTTTATTTTATATATAATATATCAAATAATCTCGCGTTACTATTTTTATTTTAGTTCATACTTATTATACAAGTTAACCCCTACAGAATAATTAACTAACTTCTGCTGCTAGACTAAACTACTTAGACTATAAACAGTTAACACCCATATATTAATATATAATTATTACACTGCAAATTTTACCTGTACAAATGCTAGATGTAACTGCGATTAATCGTCTACGACACAGTTCTTAAACCCTTATAAAATAATTATCTAACTTCTACCACTAGCGGTAATTTTTAAAAATTTTACAAAAATTTATTAACTATTTCTTTCCCCCTACTAGAATCTTTCGCGACGCTGCCGCCCCGACAAAGAACTGAAATCTCCGAAGTTCTTCCCTTTTATCTCATTCTCTTAGGGGAGGGGGTTAGGGGGTTCACACAACCCTATATAAGCGGCATCGGTACCTCGCGCGTGCGCCATTATAATGTCGATAGGGCGACAGTAAACATCTATCCGTAAGTGTCTAAGACTATCAAACATTTTTTTAACTTACTCTTGTTACTCTAACATATGTTTGCGCTTATTATGCTAATTAGTCTCTATATATTCAGACACACCCGCGGGCACCAATCATATACTCGCTGAATTTTGGAGAGTACACATCTCCCCTTTGAATAGTATTATGGATTCGCACACTTTACATTTAAAACTTTTACGTACGAAACACATTTTACAGAAACAATCTAACTTCACAATTTCAAAACCGCGTACTACATTGAGTAAGCTTAAAAAATACTTCAGTTTTCACCCATTGTACTTTGTAAAATCTAACCTTTGCAATACTTGTTCTACTGATCTTGTTTTACACTCTGTCTTAACTGAAATGCTGAAATATCAAAATTTCAATCTTGTTACACCTATTGACGATCCTATCCAATCATTCTTATTCACTATATTACCAGGTTTATATGATCATTCTTCCTCAGACACATGTCTTGTTCTGCTCTGACAACTCGCACTGTAACCACCTAGGACCTCTCCTTTTTTGCAATTATGGACAAACAGCGGGATTCACCCATACTTACA
The DNA here is from genome assembly GCA_030545055.2 of Neoaliturus tenellus. Classification (NCBI taxonomy): domain Eukaryota; kingdom Metazoa; phylum Arthropoda; class Insecta; order Hemiptera; family Cicadellidae; genus Neoaliturus; species Neoaliturus tenellus. Next base: position 327,144,519 of record CM061531.1, on the reverse strand, counting down.
ACAAGCACTGACTCCCATCCCATATAGAGTAATAAAATAACTATTACTGCTGCAAATAATGACAAAGCAATTCTCCAATCACTGATAAGTTTTTATTAAATAAATATATTTTTAAAAACCCCCTCCAGATGACCTTGACCCACTTCCAAAACCCACCCATCACTGTCAAAAAACCCCAGCCCCTACAACCCCTACAACCGTTACAACTGCGTGACCTTGACCTGAGCCAGGAGTGGGCAAACCCCACTACTAATATGTTATTGCCTTAGTACAGTTTTCCCCCCTGTATTTTGACGTTACCTCAAGTAAATATGTTAAAGAAATTTGGTAATAAATTAAAACAAATGATATCTTGATTATTGTAAAACTGTGTATGGATATTATTGGAATGGCTTGATTTTCCAAGGAAAAGATGAATGGTGGGTTTTTGCTCCACGGATCCAATCGCAGCAAATTTGCGGGATGGTCGGGCAGCCACTTTGCATTCTGAATCCATTCCCTTCGTTCCGCGAAATACATGGCCACATCCTGTAATGTATTTCTCCGAATCCATAAGTTGGGCGATGCCTTTTTTGTGTTGATTTCTCCAAAACAAAACATTTTATATATTTTTGTCATAAAATATATTTAGCTTCAGTGATTCACTTAAAAACAATAAGTGTGAGATAAATTATAAAGTATTAATTGCTATTTTTCTACAAAAGGTAATTATATAATGTCGTGAATATAATTATTATATTTTCAAACTTGTAATTGTATGGAATTTAATAACACATTATTATATCGTTTAACATAATTTGAAAGTTGTGAAAAATAGTCTTGGATTGCATTTCATACTCTCAGAAGTCCTTTAAACCAAACTTGTTTTTTGGAGCCAATGAGGAACCAACTGGCTACAAAGGTGCTAACGATTTACCGTTATGAATGAAACCACATTGAACAGAAAACTTTAGTGTGTATTGCATTCTATTTTATATTTAGTTCAACTAACAAACTTGTATAAAAATTATAGCAGCCCTCGGTTTTAATGTCTTAAATGTAATTATATTATGTGTAAAATAAAATATAGTTCATATAATGCCAAACACACCAATTGAAAATCGCCCAATCTATAAAAATTAAAACATCATTTGATTTACGTATTAATTATTTTTTATTAAAAAGCTGTTTGACGTGATTTTAACATTAGAATTGGACTATATATTAGTTTGTAGTTCAAGAAGAAAAATCAAGTAAAGTAAAAAAAATTCTTAAATCCTTTAAAGCAGTATTTCGTAAATCTCAAATTTATACATCACTTCATACGAATGGTCAAGATTGTTTATCGACATGATCACTCGTCGAGTAAACTGAATAAATTGAAACCACCGACCCGATCGACGGGCCAATGAGTGCCTGATTCGTCATTCGTGTTGGCTCATCTGCGATGATTTAATGACATTGCGCTAGAAATCACGTTAATTAATGAACCGAAAACTGGAATCAGGATTGTGGCGACCCAATTGAAAAATTACTCTTTTGATTTAATAAATTATTTATTTGATAACATGAATTATACTGCGAAATACTATGGTATAACAACTTGAAAAGTACTTTAAGATATATTTTCACAATAATAGATCCATACAATATAGTAATTTATAGAACAATATCTTGATAATCAAAGTTACAGATTTTATATTTATAAATGAATAGAATACATAGAAAGACGTGTATCCACACCTTCAATAAAATACTTAAAACAAATAAAGATTTATTTTACTGAATCAAAACACTTGTAAGGCTAGGCAGAACATAATAACAAAAAATATATGTACAAAAATTGTGTAGCTAAAATCAAATATTTTATTATAACTGTCTAACATTTCATAAACATTTAAAATAGTTTGCTGAGGCAAATTCTAAAAAAATCATTGAAAATGTTTAGCAATATAATGTTTTCTATATTTGCAAATAGGCACATAAAACCAAAACCAAAATATACGTCCGACTTTTCACTAGCATATTTTCATACAATCAGCTGTTTGAGTTCAGATTATTCATGTCACATTGGATTCAGGACGAACTTTTTGAAAAAAAAAATCCTATGTACAAAAATTAGTTGATCCATATATAACAATCATAGTTAAAAATTTTAGATTACGTGAGTTTTTTTATTTGAATTCTAAGATTTAACAAGACGATCGAGTTTTGCCACTTGATGGCTTAAAAATTTGAAGTGACTTTATATGCCTGTCTTATTTTTATTATGAGTACAAAATAAATGAAAAAAACCTATATATTGCATTTTTCCGTGTAGTTATCAATAAAAAAGAATAAAAATTTAATAATCGATGTTGAAAAAGTAGCAGAGAAGATAAGTAAAGCCTGCTCTTTAATTCTTCTATAAAGCCCTAGGAAAAATATCTTCTTGTGATTATTGAAATTCCCAACAAGGAAGATACTTCTAAGATTATATGAGTACTTTTAAGTCTCATGATTATTTATTTAGAATATTTTCTAAGATATATTAAACACAAAAAATAACCAAAATCAATGTATAAATGAAGTTGTTGATAGGGGGTCATTTCTTTAACACCCAACACTTTTAAATTATTCCTAAATCAGTTTCTTATGAATATAAAACTATTTTTCCCCGTTTTAAATCTTCAAAGCAGAAGAAAATTTATTGTTGTTTAGAACACTTAAAATAATATTTATTGCTTTATTTATTCAAGTCCCACCGAATTTTTCAAACCTAAGAATCCTCGTAATAATCTTATTTTTACAAGTGTGATGTTTTCTGTAGCCAAAACGTGCAAATTAAATAGATGTGGTTACAGCCTTGGTGCTAATAGAAATTTATCGAAATACTCGTATAATGTGGCTTTTTAGAAACATACTTAGATACAAATTTTTATTACAACCAACAAAAAGATACTACTTTTTACAACAACCAACAAAATCAAAACTAAATAAATTAACTTTTACTTAGAAGCAAATCAAACAATCTATTATTAAAGGTGGAGTTAAATGTCAAAATAATTAGAATTATATTTTATAAGTTGCAGTAAAATAATTATGTAACATTTTATACATCATTCAATTAATCAAAAGAATAATAAAATCAAATTTAAACACAACATTTCAAATGTCTTCATTTAGTTCAAACATTCCTTTTTATTAATTAATTAAATTATGGCTTAAAGGGCACAATACACATAGTAGAGCGAAAAGTATACGATGCAAATCAGATGTGCCAGACGAAATGTCATTTAGGAAATGTCTTTGTCGGGACTGTCCACCAAAAGGTCAGCAGAATTTGCATAGATATTGAACCAATTCTTATCATATTAGAGACATTTCCATTTCAACTGTATTTATAAGAAGTTGTATTTTATATACATAGTGACATTTATCGTATCATTATTAAACCTTTGCTTATCACTATAAACCTTTCGTATCATTATAGATCCACAATGTGTTTTAATTTAGAAATTTTCAAAACTTAAATGGACAACCATTATAATATATATATATATATATATCCTTTTTGGAGAACCTTTATTTATTATTAAAAGTATAAATGGGTAATTAGTATTATTACGCGAATAAAAATTGCATCTCATTTGTAAAACAATTTTTCAATGTACCAAAATTAAATGCCTTTACTAAGTTAGTGGACAGTTTTTAAATAAAACTTACTTAATGGTGAATGTTTTTGGAAAAATTTACAAAAGATAGTATGTCTCAATAGTAGGCTCAATGTTCCATGCATGTTGCAAAAGAGCAGGACAAAAGATGTTTATAGGCCTCCCCCTCCGGCCGGTATTATCTTATCCTTTCAAATACAATCTCTAACACTTCAAGACGCAGTTTTGAAAGCGAATGGTCTTTTACATTGCTTTTACAGAATGGCTAATTTGACTCAAATAAAAAAATTATAAATGTTTAATATCTATATTACTATACCAAAGCCTTTAAAATAAAAATTTTTTCATGATGTTCTGCAAACATTTTGGGGTTATTTCACTCATACCCATTTGACTGTAGCGTTGGTCACCATCGGTAGCATGTAGTTATAGAACTTTTGTATGTACGTACGAAATCTTGTCGGGAGGTTAAAAATTTACAATTGTTTTCCTACAGTATAACACCATAAGTTCACTTCACTAATCAGCTTTTGTGCATTAATCAAATTCTTTTCAAAAATAAGGAAATAACCTATTTTTACATTTCTGCTGAAAACTAACACCAAGATGTCAACAGAAAAGAGTATACTATTTTTAATATTGTTGTTAAAAATATTAATTCAATATTACCTTCAAATTTTAGTTGTGTGTGTTCTCATATAATCTACAAAACGATAAAAAGATTTTGTTAAAGAACATTATTAATTGAGTATTTAAAACTATCTTTTATGAAGAAATAGTAGTGTGTTTTTGGGAAGGCTGGGACGTGACGTCATCACGATGACGTCAGCAGTGATGACGTCATCAATGACGTCACTAATGACGTAACTAATGATGTCATATGACGTCACATGACGTCACACCTATGACGTCATGGTGACGTCATTACCGCTGACGTCATCATGATGACGTCACTGACGTTAATTAGGTCAAGGTCACGCAAGAATACAAAACAAATTTTTTTTGCACTTTTGCGATTCCTCAAAATATGGTGAGAAATTGAAACTTCTCGAGGAATCACAAAAGTGCAAAAAAATATTTTTTTTATTCCCTAGCGATCAGACTCTTGACCTAATATATCCGTCAGGGGTCATTGACCCGTCCCAGCAGCCCCACTTGAAAAAAAATAATTTTTATATTTTACTTACCCACCACAAGACTGAGAGCCAAAGAATAATTTCTTCAAACACCCGACAGTGCGACAAACGACACGCGATCCGAACAGCACCGCGTCCGAAGACGTACTGACTTGTACACAGACGGTATCCCAGGTACCCGGCTCAGTGGTGGGGATAAGGAGATGGTGGGGGTAAAGTGGTGAGAAGGAAGAAAAAATTAAAATTTTTGCAACAACTCATCCGAGTCTGTCCTTTACCGGACCTCCGTAACTTGGATTGGAAATATTTCCTGAGAAATAATTATTCTTTATTCTTTCTCAGGTGATCTTGGAACTTGTTGAATTTCAATCAAACCAAAAGTAAAAAAAAAATTTTATGTTATTTGAAACTTTGATATTTGGCTAAATATTTAAATTTAAACTCATTATAAGTAAATTGAGTGCAAAAAGTGAGATGTGCACACCACAAGAGTTGAACAGCAACTGAGCAAGTCGCTCCGTGTATCTCAGGTACTCGGCAGGGTGGTGGGGATAAGGAGATGGTGGGGGTAAAGTGGTCAGAAGGAAGAAAAATTTAATATTTTTGCAACAACTCGTTCGAGCCTGTCCTTTACCGGACCTCTGTAACTCGGAGTGGAAATATTTCCTAAGAAATATTTATTTTTTATTCTTTCTCAGGTGATCTTGACACTTAGTCTGGAATTGGAGTCACCAGCGTTATTTTACTGGCAAAAGTTAGCTCGTCTAAAAGTTTTTGAAACATTTCATCATTCATAGTGATCTTGGTGTCCCTTGAGTAAAATTTTGGATTATTCCTAAGGCAGCGTTTCATTTTTATCAAAGTGGAAGTCTTGGACACCATAACAGAATTATTTAGCTTTGCCAGCAAAAATTTTACTCTTAATAATTTTGCTTGCAAAGTTTCAGCCATAGCTGTGTCTCACAGTAAGGTTAGTATAAAACTGAAAAACTCAGTCAATTGTTGGACCTAAGCTGGAAGTAGTGGTGGAACAGGGCTATAGTGGGGGAATGAGTAGTGGAGGGGGTAATGTGGACTGTTGTTGCTAAATGTAGAAACAGTTTGCTGCGAATTGTGCAAGGAGTAACACGTACTGTGCAGAAAAATTAACAGAGAGACTTGTGGAAAATTTAACTCAAAGGAATCTTTAATGTAAAACTAAAAGAGGTAGAGCTAAATGAAAAAATAATTTTGTAGGAGACGGGCATGCATCAGTTTTGTAGTAAAGTTCAAAATCCACTTGTGTGGAATAAAATTAAATTGTGAGCGAAAAATATTTAGCGACACCTGCAAAATACAAGTGTAGGAAAATATTAGGAGACCTGTATAGCTAAATAAAAATTAATTTTGTATGAAACAGTCTTCCAACATTTCAGTTTCTAAGTCTTAACAAGTAAGGAATAAAATATTAAATAAGGAGTGGAAAATAATTTGTAAAGTAAACGTAAGTGTAGCAGTGTAATAAAAATTAATTTTGTGCAAAACAGGCTAGGTTCTGTTTTGCTAAGTTTAATAAGAAGGAAAAATAAAAAATTTACTCACAGAAAAGTCCCGCGGCGGCAAGGTGTGGTGTGTTTGTTGGCTTGCAATAAACTGACTTACTTTCTGTTGAACAACAGTTGACCAGATGGCCAAGAAACCAGTCTGTTATATAATCATTACGTAAGCCTCTCTGCCATCTGTGCAGAGTCCGGCAAGATAAAATATTATTCTATAAAGTGCAAAAAACATTTTTTTGTATTCTTGCGTGACTTTGACCTAATTAACGTCAGTGACGTCATCACGATGACGTCAGCGGCAATGACGTCACCATGACGTCATTTACGTGACGTAATGTGACGTCATATGACGTCAGCTGTAGTGACGTCACCGTGACGTCATTTATATAACGTCATGTGACGTCATATTACGTCAGTGGCAATGACGTCACCATGACGTCATGTGATGTCATATGACTTCAGTTGTAGTGACGTCACCATGACGTCATTTATATGACGTCATGTGACGTCATATGACGTCATGTGACGTCATATGACGTCAGTGGCAATGACGTCACCGTGACGTCATATGATGTCAGCTGTAGTGACGTCACCATGACGTCAGCTGTAGTGACGTCACCATGGCGTCATTTATATGACGTCATATGACATCATTGGTGACGTCATTGATGACCCTTGACCCATATTCGTGTGTGAATAAAATAATATTATGTTTCACACAACATGTAGGTCAGCCATGACTTAGGCGGATTTTTGCCTGAGTTCTGAGGACTCCTCAGGACTTAGAGCGAGATGCGACTAAGTGTTGGCTGTCCAAACTGTGGTGGAACAAAATATTATTTGATGTTGACACATGAGTAAGGGTAGCAGGTATCCAAGAGTTAAAGTCCTAGGGGTAGGTGACCCCCCCCATTTTGGTGCTACCTTTCATGTACTATTTTCTACATGTCCAATTTTGCTTTAGATTTTTTAAACAACACTTAATTATTGGTTTAATGTAAAACTATGAAATATGTTTATAAATATGAATTATTAACAAAACCTTAGTTTTAACATTAAATGTCATTAGGAAACTTCTAATTGAGATTAAGCCATTTAAATGTTGCTACTTTTAGGTAGCACCGTTTTGGTGCTACCTATGGTGTACTATTTTTACATGTCCAATTTTTGCTTTAGGCTTTTAAACAACACTTTTAACTACTGCTACCAGTCTACCACTGAAGTACCTATGAAGCAAGTTTGGTTCATCTTTTTTCTCTCTAGTTGCTAAGGTGTTTAGGAATGAAAGGTTAGAATTACTTTTAAGGTTAAAAAAAGCACATGGTGCGAACAGAAAGTTCACTATTGTTTTAACATTAATGGTCATTTGAAAACTTCTAATTGAGATTAACACATTTAAATGTTGCTACTTCAAGGTAGCACCGTTTTGGTGCTACCTTTGGTGTACTATTTTTACATGTCCAAATTTGCTTTAGGTTTTTAAACATTACTGTTAACTACCAGTTTAATGTAAAACTACGAAATATGTTTATATGTATGAATTCTTAACCAATCCTTAGTTTTAACATTAAACCGTATTTGGAAACTTCTAATTGAGCTTAACACATTTAAATGTTGCTACTTAAAGGTAGCACCGTTTTGGTGCAACCTTTGGTGTACTATTTTTTACTTGTCCAATTTCGCTTTAGGTTTTTAAACAACAGTTTTAACTACCGGTTAAATGTAAAACTACTAAATATGTTTATATATGAGCCTCTTCTGACTCAGAGACAAGTACTTGGCCCCATTCCTGTCCATCATTAAGTGTACTGAGGCTTTATGTTTTTAAACAAGACTTTTAACTACTGGTTTAATGTAAAACTACGAAATATGTTTATATATGAGCCTCTGCTGACTCAGTGACAAGTACTTGGCCCCCGTTCCTGTCCATCATTAAGTGTACTGAGGCTTTAACTTAACAACACCTTAGTTTTAACATTAAAGGTAATTTGGAAACTTCCAATTGAGCTTAACACATTTAAATGTTGCTACTTAAAGGTAGCACCGTTTTGGTGCAACCTTTGGTGTACTATTTTTTACTTGTCCAATTTCGCTTTAGGTTTTTAAACAACAGTTTTAACTACCGGTTAAATGTAAAACTACTAAATATGTTTATATATGAGCCTCTTCTGACTCAGAGACAAGTACTTGGCCCCATTCCTGTCCATCATTAAGTGTACTGAGGCTTTATGTTTTTAAACAAGACTTTTAACTACTGGTTTAATGTAAAACTACGAAATATGTTTATATATGAGCCTCTGCTGACTCAGTGACAAGTACTTGGCCCCCGTTCCTGTCCATCATTAAGTGTACTGAGGCTTTAACTTAACAACACCTTAGTTTTAACATTAAAGGTAATTTGGAAACTTCCAATTCGGCTTAACCTATTTAAATGTTGCTACTTAAAGGTAGCACCGTTTTGGTGCTACCTTTGTTGTACTATTTTCTACATGTGCAATTTTGCTATAGGTTTTTAAACAACATTTTTAACTACTGGACTAAATTTAAAGTACAAAATATGTTTATATATGAACCTCTGTTGACTCAGAGACAAGTACTTGATACCGTTCCTGTCCATCATTAAGTGTACTGAGGCTTTACGTTTTTTAAACTAGACTTTTAACTACTGGTTTAATGTAAAAACTACAAAATATGTTTATATACATGATAACTTAAAAAAACCTTAGTTTTAACATTAAAGGTAATTTTTAAACTTCCAATTGGGCTTCACCCATTTAAATGTTGCTACTTAAAGGTAGCACCGTTTTGGTGCTACCTTTGGTGTACTTTTTTTACATGTCCAAATTTGCTTTAGGTTTTTAAACATCACTTTTAACTACCAGTTTAATATAAAACTACGAAATATGTTTATATATATGAATTCTTAACCAAACCTTAGTTATAACACTAAACTGTATTTGGAAACTTCTAATTGAGCTTAACACATTTAAATGTTGCCACTTAAAGGTGGCACCGTTTTGGTGCTACCTTTGGTGTACTATTTCTTCCTAGCCAATTTTGCTTCAAGTTTTTAAACAACACTTTTAACTAAGGGTTTAATGTTAAAGTATGAAACAACACTTTTAACTATGGGTTCAATGTTAAAGTACGAAATATGTTTATATATGAGCCTCTTCTGACTCAGAGACAAGTACTTGGCCCCATTCCTGTCCATCATTAAGTGTACTGAGGCTTTATGTTTTTAAACAAGACTTTTAACTACTGGTTTAATGTAAAACTACGAAATATGTTTATATATGAGCCTCTGCTGACTCAGTGACAAGTACTTGGCCCCCGTTCCTGTCCATCATTAAGTGTACTGAGGCTTTAACTTAACAACACCTTAGTTTTAACATTAAAGGTAATTTGGAAACTTCCAATTCGGCTTAACCTATTTAAATGTTGCTACTTAAAGGTAGCACCGTTTTGGTGCTACCTTTGTTGTACTATTTTCTACATGTGCAATTTTGCTATAGGTTTTTAAACAACATTTTTAACTACTGGACTAAATTTAAAGTACAAAATATGTTTATATATGAACCTCTGTTGACTCAGAGACAAGTACTTGATACCGTTCCTGTCCATCATTAAGTGTACTGAGGCTTTACGTTTTTTAAACTAGACTTTTAACTACTGGTTTAATGTAAAAACTACAAAATATGTTTATATACATGATAACTTAAAAAAACCTTAGTTTTAACATTAAAGGTAATTTTTAAACTTCCAATTGGGCTTCACCCATTTAAATGTTGCTACTTAAAGGTAGCACCGTTTTGGTGCTACCTTTGGTGTACTTTTTTTACATGTCCAAATTTGCTTTAGGTTTTTAAACATCACTTTTAACTACCAGTTTAATATAAAACTACGAAATATGTTTATATATATGAATTCTTAACCAAACCTTAGTTATAACACTAAACTGTATTTGGAAACTTCTAATTGAGCTTAACACATTTAAATGTTGCCACTTAAAGGTGGCACCGTTTTGGTGCTACCTTTGGTGTACTATTTCTTCCTAGCCAATTTTGCTTCAAGTTTTTAAACAACACTTTTAACTAAGGGTTTAATGTTAAAGTATGAAACAACACTTTTAACTATGGGTTCAATGTTAAAGTACGAAATATGTTTATATATGAGCCTCTGCTGACTCAGAGACAAGTAATTGACCCTGTTCCTGTCCATCATTAAATGTACTGAGGCCTCATGTTTTTAAACAAGACTTTTAACTACTGGTTTAATGTAAAACTACGAAATATGTTTATTTATATGAGCCCATGCTTGACTCAGAGACAGGTACTTGGTCTTGTTCCTGTCCCTAATTAAGTGTACTGAGGCTGTAGGTTTTTAAAAAAACGCTTTTAACTTCTGGTTTAATGTAAAAACTACGAAATATGTTTTTATAAATGAAATCTAAACAAAACCTTAGTTTTAACATTGAAGGTAATTTGGGAACTTTTAATTAAGCTTAAACCATTTAAATGTTGCTAATTAAAGGTAGCACTGTTTTGGTGCTACCTTTGGTGTACTATTTCTTCCTTGTCAATTTTGCTTAAAGTTTTTAAACAACACATTTAAGTACATGTTTAAATTTAAAGTACGAAATATGTTTATATATAAGCCTCTGTTGACTCAGAGACAAGTACTTGGCCCCGTTCCTGTCCAATATTAAGTGTACTGAGGCTTTAGGTTTTTAAACAACACTTTTAACTACTGGTTTAATGTAAAACTATGACATATGTTTATATACATGAAACTTAACAAAACCTTAGTTATAAAATTAAAGGTAATATGGAAACTTCTAATTGAGCTTAAACCATTTAAATGTTGCTAATTAAAGGTAGCACCGTTTTGGTGCTACCTTTGGTGTACTGTTTTTACATGTCTAATTTTGCTTTACGTAAAACTACGAAATATGTTTATATACATGAAATCTTAACAAAACCCTAGTTTTAAAATTAAAGGTAAAATGGAAACTTCTAATTGAGCTTAAACCATTTAAATGTTGCTAATTAAAGGTAGCACCGTTTTGGTGTTACCTTTTGTGTACTATTTTTACATGTCAAATTTTGCTTTACGTTTTTAAACAAGACTTTTAACTACTGGTTTAATGTAAAACTACGAAATATGTTTATATACATGAAATCTTAACAAAACCTTAGTTTTAAAATTAAAGGTAATATGGAAACTTCTAATTGAGCTTTAACCATTTAAATGTTGCTAATTAAAGGTAGCACCATTTTGGTGCTACCTTTGGTGTACTATTTTCTACATGTCCAATTTTGCTTTACATTTTTAAACAAGACTTTTAACTACTGGTTTAATGTAAAACTATGACATATGTTTATATACATGAAACTTAACAAAACCTTAATTTTAACATTAAAGGTAATTTGGAAACTTCTAATTGAGCTTAAACCATTTTAATGTTGCTAATTAAAGGTAGCACCGTTTTGGTGCTACCTTTGGTGTACTATTTTTACATGTCCAATTTTGCTTTACGTAAAACTACGAAATATGTTTATATACATGAAATCTTAACAAAACCTTAGTTTTAAAATTAAAGGTAATATGGAAACTTCTAATTGAGCTTAAACCATTTAAATGTTGCTAATTAAAGGTAGCACTGTTTTGGTGTTACCTTTTGTGTACTATTTTTACATGTCCAATTTTGCTTTACGTTTTTAAACAAGACTTTTAACTACTGGTTTAATGTAAAACTACGAAATATGTTTATATACATGAAATCTTAACAAAACCTTAGTTTTAAAATTAAAGGTAATATGGAAACTTCTAATTGAGCTTAAACCATTTAAATTTTGCTAATTAAAGGTAGCACCGTTTTGGTGCTACCTTTGGTGTACTATTTTTACATGTCCAATTTTGCTTTACGTTTTTAAACAAGACTTTTAACTACTGGTTTAATGTAAAACTACGAAATATGTTTATATACATGAAATCTTAACAAAACCTTAGTTTTAAAATTAAAGGTAATATGGAAACTTCTAATTGAGCTTTAACCATTTAAATGTTGCTAATTAAAGGTAGCACCGTTTTGGTGCTACCTTTGGTGTACTATTTTCTACATGTCCAATTTTGCTTACATTTTTAAACAAGGCTTTTAACTACTGGTTTAATGTAAAACTATGACATATGTTTATATACATGAAACTTAACAAAACCTTAATTTTAACATTAAAGGTAATATGGAAACTTCTAATTGAGCTTAAACCATTTAAATGCTGCTAATTAAAGGTAGCACCGTTTTGGTGCTACCTTTGGTGTACTATTTCTTCCTTGACATTTTTGCTTAAAGTTTTTAAATAACACTTTTAACTACTGGTTTAATGTTAAAGTACGAAATATGTTTGTATATGAGCCTATGCTTGACGCAGAGACAGGTACTTGGTCTTGTTCCTGTTCTTAATTAAGTGTACTGAGGCTGTAGGTTTTTAAAAAACACTTTTAACTTCTGGTTTTAAGTTAAAATACGAAATATGTTTATATATGAGCCTCTGCTGACTCAGAGACAAGTACTTGGCCCCGTTCTTGTCCATCATTAAGTGTATTGAGGCTTTACGTTTTTAAACAAGATTTTTAACTACTGGTTTAATGTAAAACTATGAAATATGTTTATTTATGAGCCTATGCTTGACGCAGAGACAGGTACTTGGTCTTCTTCCAGACAGGTACTTGGTCTTGTTCCTGTCCCTAATTAAGTGTACTGAGGCTGTAGGTTTTTAAAAAACACGCTTAACTTCTGGTTTAATGTAAAACTACAAAATAAGTTTATATACATGATAACTTAACAAAACCTTAGTTTTAACATTAAAGGTAATTTGGAAACCTGAAAGAACAGGTTTTGCGAAATTCCTTCAGAGCTCCAATCACACTACTTCATTGTTCTAATGTCATTCTCAAGGAAGTAGATTTCGTTGCTCTTCAAAACGATTGTATTACCTATAAAATAAATTCAATCACGAGCGAAGCCGTGACGGGCAACAGCTAGTTTTCTCATAAAAATAATGATGAACAAATGCAATAAACACTTATGTTTAAGATAGAAATGCTGCTGGTAGCACTCATTCTTATAATCAGGGCCGCATTTACCCAAACGGCGTCTTTATGCATATAAAACAGTTGCGCCTTTTCTGCTGCAATATTGACTACAAAATATAAAATAAAATCACGTTTATGTTTTCCGATACATTTAGTTTGAAATGATGGCCACTTAAAATTAAAATATCTCAAAACCGGTAAATTATACCAAAATTTTACAAGAGACGAAATGTTGATAGATTTATTTAATTAAGTAAACTATACCAAGATTCTACAGATTTAACAACAAATAACGGAGTTATGCACTACAACGGCACGGCTCGGACGAGCGTGTTGGCACGGACCGCAATTTTTTGAACCGTTTCGCGTACTTGCACACATTCGATGTGCAATCCCCCGGTACTACTGGACACCCGGTGTTCCGGCCATCCGCACTTTCCATCAAAAGACATCAGTTGTTTTAACAACTTAATTTTCTATAGCAAGCTGGGTAGAACTTAAAAAATAACGTGCCACCTGTCTTAGAGGGGAGTTATACTAACCATACAGTATTATACTTCATAGCAATATATATATATAATTCCGTAAGCGAATCGGTCCCCACGAAATATCTCAAGTTAAAAGAATAATAGGGTAACGTATGATGGCTCATTTTAAAGCTTGAGGTCCAAGCGCGCAAGGAAAAATACCAGAATTACCAAAAGTTCCCTGGGCTTCGCTCCAAAGTACCTTGAAGTTATGGTAATGGTTAATTGTCTTTACTCATTGAATGTCGTTTAGTTATTACCTTTCTACTTTATATATATTGGCTATTTAGTAGATACAGTTGAATCTTTTTGTTGAGGGTTGTTTATTTTCGAGGGGTCGTGAGGGGTCGGTGAAGGCATGGGCAACATATCACAGGGCGGAACGGTGAGCATGAGGCGGGAAAACCTAGAGGGTACGGCTGTGCGGGGGCACTATATACATGGGTGCTAGGAGCGTTGGTGGCACGAGGCACGGGGGAGGCTTGAGGGACATAGAGGGTCGTTTAGTTATTACCTTTCTACTTTATATATATTGGCTATTTAGTAGATAGAGTTGAATCTTTTTGTTGAGGGTTGTTTATTTTCGAGGGGTCGTGAGGGGTCGGGTTGAGGGTTGTTTATTTTCGAGGGGTCGTGAGGGGTCGGTGAAGGCATGGGCAACATATCACAGGGCGGAACGGTGAGCATGAGGCGGGAAAACCTAGAGTGTATGGAGGGTACGGTGGTTGCGGGGGCACTATATGCATGGGCGCTAGGAGCGTTGGTGGCACGAAGCACGGGGGAGGCTTGAGGGACATAGGGGGCATAGAAGTAAAACGGTCGTTCATCATTTGCGCCATTCAAAAGTCTATTTGAACACGGACATGAGTTTTCAATAACTAACAACATGTAAATAAAAATAATGCCGCTTCCACCACCCTGCAGTGCGCAAACGATGCATATAAGTGAGAGACCCCTGGAGCTCGATGCGCAAAACAAGCATCCCTTCTACCTGGCTCTCTGCATGATGCGCAAATGATGCACGCCCGAGTAAAATGCGGGTCCGGAGGCATGGGGATACGAGGGTTGTTGGGGCACTGGGTTAGGAGTCAATGGGGATATAGGGTGTACGGGGAGCAATGGTGGGCATGAGGCACGGGAGTATGAAGGCATGGGATTGAGAGCACAAGAGGAAGGGCCGACTAAGGACGTCGTTGGCATGGAAGTTGGTAGGGCATGGGGGCATTGGGGGAGGAATTAGGAACATAGAGGGCACGTGGACCACGGGGAAAAACTGTGGGCATTAGAACACTGGAGAATGGGGTCACAGAGGCGTTATGGGGGCAAATTAGGTACGGGGGTACTCATGCCTTGAGGGTATAGGGGGTACAGGAAACACGGGTTTTTGAAAGGTTAACGGGAGAACGGGGAGCATGGGGTCACAAGGGCTTCAAAGTAAAGGAGTGTAGGGTACAATCTTAATTTTAAAAAATCTACAACTTTAATTAAAACCATTAAACAGCCTAAAAGCAGTATGTTCATTTTTTAAAGAACACAGGTTTTTTTATTTTTATCTTATAGGAAATCAACAAAACCATGTATATTGCTTATTTCTAAGTATAACTTGAGACTAATTGGTATGTGCATTAAATTGGTAGGGTTTAACTTATATTTGCTTAGAACAGCCACATGGTGGCAAACCTACATACTCACCTCTTAATGTTTATAGGAAAATAAAAAAGTACCATATATCACATTTGTTTCAAAATTCGATGGGTAAAAAATGAGATTAGCTAAAGAGGTCCAGTGATTTATGATTAATACCATGATTAAAAAACGGATGTTCATTTTTATAAATTGACATTTATATTCATTATGCAGCCTATGTAAATTATTTGTTTACAATCTAACTGATATCATTAGCGAGACGTCGGGTGGCCACGCCGAGTGCATTATGTAAATTAGTTGTTTTCACTCTCACCTTGAAGGATCCCTACAAGGAAATTCTTTAGAAGGCACTTATATTCGGCTCCAGTTTTTATAGTCACTCCTATAAAACCGAGCCTTAGCAAAAAAAAAAAAAAAAAAAACAGAGATTTAGCACTCCCTAACAATCAAAAAGTTATTTAGCTTTTTAAGACTACTTGACAATTTGGGGAATAATGGCTGTAGAAGTTTTGTTTTTCCATTTAACTGGGAATTTACAGTGATTATGGATGTGTAATTTAGACCTATGTTATTTTTATGAAAAAAATCAAAACTTCGGGGGTATACATTAAATTGTAAAATAGTCTAGAATAAAAATACCTAAAAATAGATTGATACTTACAATTGTGCAATTAAACATTTAAAATAAAATAAGGTTGTAAATATGGTCTAAATATAACAATGCAAGTCATTAGGAATTTTTAAATTAATATAACTGGCAATATTTAATGTTTGTTATTGTTTTTATGGTTGAAACCGGATGCTAACATAAACTTCAATTTTACCATCTCTAGCCAGTCGGTAAGGAACAAACTAGTGAGATGTAACTCACGACTCACTCGATTCAAAAATTGGGCCCCAGATCAACTGAAATTGTGGTTGAATTTCGATCAGGAGGCCGTATATCTCTAGTCTATATATTAATAGGCGAGCATGTTTCTTTTCCTCCTTTTTTCTCAGCTTGTGTGCATATCGTGGGACAAATTTGAGCATGCCGTTAGAAAAGTATTGTCCTGTAGATGAGCAGAATCCTTTTATAATTCAGATTGGTCCCCAGGGCTACGCTCCATAGGCTTTCAAAGTTCCAATGTTAATCTTATGGAAGAATTGTAGTTGATTAAATAATTAGACAGTTGTTGTAATAATAAATTCTAGAAAAACGGTAAAAAATGTTTCAAATGTGGAATATGTTTAAAACTAAATTGGTTCTAGAGCAACGGTAATTTTGGTTGAATGTTGACCAATTAGCGATCTCTAGTAGTAATAAAGAAATTAAATTTCCGCGAACAATCAAATACCGCGAACAACCAAATATACCTCTTCACAGCTAACAACTGTTTTCTTTATTTTTAATATGCCTTTTATTGTTATTATGTTACCAAAATATCAACACATAAGATCAATGTGAAAAATTCATTTGTTTGTCTCTCCATCTGTAACACTCATGGGTCCTATTTCATTATCTCTTTACGGGACAACGACTTTACCTGATAGAAATTAGTTTTTTGTCTGTACATTGCTTAGAATCGTAAAATTTTTGGTATTAGCAAATTTCCCTATAGGGAATACGCTATTACGGTAGTAGTCACGGTAAGACCTAAGCCCGGGACCATGATACTTTTTCGTTTTGAGATCCCTAGAAGCCAAAAACACTGTTCGTTCAAATTACTACACTGTTCGTTAAATATGTGTATATATATATATATATATATATATATATATATATATATATATATATATATATATGTGTGTGTGTGTGTGTGTGTGTGTGTGTGTGTGTGTGTGTGTGTGTGTGTGTGTGTGTGTGTGTGTGTGTGTGTGTGTGTGTGTGTGTATGTATGTGTCCGTGAACACGATAACTTTTGAAAGGAACCTCCGATTTTGACGAAATTTGATACAGGGGTGTAAGCCAGCATCTACTAGATTGAGTTCGCAAACTAGAATGATCGGACCACGGGAACGGGGTTTTATGGGGTTAAAAATGGGTTTTTGGCTTTTTTAACTTTTATTTATAAAATTCAACAATTTTAACTTAAACCATTTAAAAGAGCTTAAAAAACAAATAATCTAGTATTTTGAATTTTTAACCTAGCTTAAATGGTTATGGAAAAATCCAAAAACTATGTTTTCCAAGTTATTCTTGTGGGAATTCAAAAAAACCTTCTATCTTGCTTATTTATTGACATATCTTGATAAAATTTGGTAAGTTCATTCATTCGGAAGCCTTTAACTTATATTTGCTTAGAAAACCCATATGGTGGCAAACCCACGTACTCACCCCTATGGGGTTTATGGGGAAAATAAAAAGAACACCATAACCTGATAAAATTTGGTATGTACATTCACTAAATAGGGTTTAACTTATATTTACCAACAAAACCCAAATGGTTACGGCAAAACCTAAATGGTTACGGATATACCACCAAAATGTGTTTTTAATCTTATGTCAAATTAAGAAAACGCCTGCATCTTGTTATTTATTGCAGTAACTCGATAAAAATTTGGTATTTACATTCACTAGGTAAGGTTCCTGCATCTTGCTTATTTATTGCAATAACTTCATAAAATTTGGTATTTACATTCACTAGGTAAGTTTTAACTGATATTTGCTTACAACGCTCTTATAGCGGTAAACCTACATACTCACCCATGGTATTTCCGGGGGAAAATTAAAATGTGGCACTTATTAATTCAATTTGATATTTACCTTACCTAACTTTACATTTCACAACAACATCCAATAGCAGCAAACCTACATACTCATTATTATTATTATGTTTATGGAGAAAATACAAATACCCCCGTCGCAGCAGACCTGTGTACTCAGCGAATTTCTAAAGGATCTTGAGATTTTCTATTTTCCCCATAAACACCATAGGAATGGGTATGTAGGTTTGCTGCCATGGGATGTTGTTAGAAAACGTAATAGTTAGGTAAGGTAAATATCAAATTGTATCAATATTTGACACCTTTAATTTTTCCCCATAGACCCCATTGGGGTGAGTATGAAGGATTGCCGCCATATGGGTGTTGTAAGCAATATTGCAGCCATATGGGTGTTGTAAGCAAATATCAGTTAAACCCTACCTAGGGAATGTACATACTAAATTTTATTAAGTTATTCCAAAAAATAAGTGAAATATAGGGTTTTGTTAATTCCCCATAAAAAAAACATAGAAAACCTATTTTTGGATTTT
The DNA here is from genome assembly GCA_030545055.2 of Neoaliturus tenellus. Taxonomy (NCBI): domain Eukaryota; kingdom Metazoa; phylum Arthropoda; class Insecta; order Hemiptera; family Cicadellidae; genus Neoaliturus; species Neoaliturus tenellus. The sequence continues at coordinate 327,125,708 of CM061531.1, read as the reverse complement.
CTCCGTACCCTGTTAAACCAAGTTAAAAATTCAAAATACTAAATTGTTTGTTTTTTATGCACTTTTAAATGGTTGTAGTCAAAATTGTTGAAGTTTTAAAAATTATGCTCTAAAAATGCAAAAAGCCCATTTTTTGACCCTTTTGAAACTTCATAAAACCGCGTTCCCATAACCCGATCATGCTGGTTCGCGAACTCATGAAAATAGACCTATTCTTACACCTTCATACAAAATTTGATCAAAATTGGAGGTCCCCTTCAAAAGTCCTTACACCTTCATACAAAAGTTGATCAAAATTGGAGGTCCCCTTCAAAAGTTAACAGTACCACGGCCACATAGATATACAGGGTAATCAACTAAAGGTGGCCACCATTGGTATCTCATAAACTATAATAGTTACAGATAACTTTAAATGGGGGGACCATTCCTCCTTTTTAGATACCATTAAAAATATGAATTCAGATTTTTAATATTTGGCGGCCAACTTTGAAATTTTTTATAGAACACCCTGTTTTTCATGATGGATTGGAAATGAACCATCAATTTTAAGACTTTTTTTATACTAGGTCTTTTTTAGCGAATTTCCCATAGGGAATAAGCTATTACCGTAGGTCTCATGGTGAGACCTAAGCCCGGGACCATGTTACTTTTTTGTTTTGAGGTGCCCAGAGACCAAAAATAATAGTCATTAAAATTTTTATATATATATATGTATATATGTATATATATATATATATATATATATATATATATATATATATATATATATATATGTATATATGTGTCCCTAGACACGATAACTCTCGTAAAAATGGTCCGATCGACACCAAATTTGGTAGAGATGTCTAATCCTACGTTTATTCGGATGAGTTCGAAAACCAGACATATCGACCTACCGGAAGGGTTAGTTTTGGGGGGTTTTGTACCCCAAAAATGGGTTTTTTCCATTTTTCATATGTAAATTTGAAAAATTTTAAATTTTTATTTTGACCATTGGATTTAGCGCAAAAAAACACACAATTTAGTATTTTGAAGCTTTGCTCTATCTCCATTGGTTACCAAGATATTACAAAGTCTAAAGACAGTACATTGTCTTTTGGGTCTCCAATGTTAATCTTATGGAGAATAACGATGTGTTAATATTTCACTTATTAACCAATATTTTTGGATGAAAATTGGTATTTAGCTTCATTTGGTTGAGATTCATCCATTTAAGGTAAAAAATCCTGGTTTTTGTACTTATCATGGCAGCAAACCTGCATACTCTTTTCCCATGTTAATCATATGGAGAATAGGCAAACTCTTTTATTTATGGACAGATATTGATGAAATTTACTATATGGCTTTATATGGTCGAAATAAATTTTTTTATGCTAAAAATCTACTTTTAGTGTCCCCCATGGCAGCATACCTGCATACTCTTACCCTATATTTATCTTAAGGAGAATAGACATTTATTTCCCTATTTATGAGCACGTGATGAAATTTTGTTTACAAGTTTAGCTGGTCAAAATTAATATTACTAATTTGGAAATTCGCTGAGTACGCAGGTCTGCTGCGACGGGGGTATTTTATTATTTTAGCGGCTTAGCTGATATGGGCACTTAATGTTTAGTGATCAACTCAAGACGGCCACAATTTTTAATCTCTTAAACTATAATTCCCAGGCTTAGGTCTTACCATGGCTACTACCGTAATAGCGTATTCCCTATAGGGAAATTTGCTAAAAAAATTTAAAATACTTTGGAAATTCACCGAGTACGCAGCTTTGCTACAACGAGGGTAATTATACAAAACATGTGATCAACTCAAGACGGCCACAATTTTTAATCTCGTAAACTATAATTCCCAGGCTTAGGTCTTACCATGGCTACTACCGTAATAGCGTATTCCCTATAGGGAAATTTGTTAAAAAATTTAAAATACTTTGGAAATTCGCCGAGTACGCAGCTTTGCTACAACGAGGGTAGTTATACAAAAAAAATGTAATGAAGCATTTATAAACCCCCAATCTCATAATTTTAACTAACACAAATTAAGGCTCCGGTCCACCCGACGTGTTTTAAAAATAACTAATTAAGATAGAGATTGGGTCTTAACTTTTGATAAAAGTAGAAAAAAGGATCTCGTCGGCTATATTTTTAGAATTTTTTTAATTAAATCTAATTTTAACTATAATTGACTAAAAGCTTAGGTAGACCAGAGCCTTAATATAAAACCTAAAATTGTAATACCGCATGACTAAAAAAGTTAATTAGCGGAATACACAAGTATGCTGTGACTGTGAGATTATAATTTTTTTTTTTTTTTGGTAACCTATAGTATAAAAAATGTTATTAAATAACCACATATAATTGTAATAAAGTGATACTCACATTTGTTGCTCTTATTTCTATTACAATTTCGTCTGTCACATTCCTTCTTCTTTTGACCTACTAAACCGAATTTAAAAATGAAGATTGAGGTGTCATTTTAAAACCTTGAATATTATCTGAACAGTTGTCGTGTCTGCCGCTAAGTGTTATGTGACAAACTGGTTTTGATTGCCAGGGCCGCCGCGAGAGCGGGCGGCCGGCCGCCTCGTCCGACAATATATCCACACACTTAATTAATGCTTTTGACTGTAATTTATACAGCTCAGTAACAGGCCAGGTCAATTAGTTAATTTAGGGAGCGCAGTTCAAAATCTTGCCCCAGGCGCCTATTACCCTCAGAGGCGGGCTTGTCGATTGCTGTCTTAAAATAGACACAACACTCCTTTTTGTAAAAAACAAAATTAAACTAAATGCGCAGTCTAACATTGCTGACTTTTATGTAAAAATTAGATGTAACATTATTATGTTGGAAAAATTTATGGAACACATGTTCCTCCGCTTAAGGAGTGGATATTTCACTTGTAGGCCTACACATCTCCAGGCGTAGCATGCCAGGTCATACTAAAATCTACCGAGTCCAAGCTGGAGCTATCACATAGCTGACATCACATAGAGCTTTTTATATACCTACATACCCACATTCCTACATACTCTGTGAATGGGGTGTTGTAAGCAAAGTTTTAGTTAAACAATACCTTGTAAATGTATACATTAAATTTAACCAAGTTATGCTAATAAATAGGGGAAATACGAGGACATGTTAATTTCCTATAAGATAAACATAGAAACCGACTTCTGTGATTTGTTAAGTCAAGTTAAAATATGTATAATATAGAATTGTTTGTTTTAATTTTTATAAATTAGATTCGTGATATTCTGTGTGTGTTCCACTTGCCCCACGGTTTCGGGCCCATCTAAAAAAAACAGGATATTTGCCCCATGGGGTTAACAGGCAGAAAAAAAAGAAACGCTAAGAACAGAACACTTTCTCCACCAGAAGAGAGGGAGGTACAGCCCCTCCCCCAACGGTCTACTGCTCTCTCGCCTCTCAACTTTAATATTTACTATACTATTTCATAGTAGCAGCCACTGCATGTTAATAAAAACAATCCCATTTCCTCAATCATAGTTGTATTTAAATTTAAAAGTCAACTGATAAGTAAACAGAAAAAGCTAAAATACCCCCGTCACAGCAGACCTACGTACTCAGCAAATTTCCAATGAAATTTCAAATTATTTACTTTCCCCATAAAAACACCATAGGATCGAGTATGTAGGTTTGCTACCATTGGGTGTTGTTAGTTTTAGTTTATCAATAATTGGTAAATGTTAACACAAAATTGTATCAAGCTCTGGCAATTTTTATTTTCCTTAAAACCCCCATGGGGGTGAGTATGTAGGTTTGCCACCATATAGGTTTTGTAAGCATGTATAAGTTAAACCTCATCTAGATAACACACATATCAAATTTGATTAAGTTATATAAAAAAATAAGCAAGATATATTACTAGATAACACACATATCAAATTTGATTAAGTTATATCAAAAAAAATAAGCAAGATATATGATTTTCTTGATTTCCCGTAAGAATAAAATGGAAAACACATTTTTGGATTTTCCCGTAACCAGTTATGCTAAGATAAATATCCAAAATAATAAATTGTTTGTTTCTTAACCTCTTTTAAAGGGTTTCAGTTAAATTTATGAATTTGAAAATTAGGTAGAAAAATGCCAAAAACCCATTTTTGGCGCCTTTAAAACCCCATAAAACCCCGTTCCCATAACTGGTTCTTCGCGAACTCATGAAAATAGACATGGTCTAACACCTTCATACCAAATTTCATCAAAATCGGAGGTCCCCTTCAAAAAACTGTGTTTTTGGCTTCTGACGACCTCGAAATGAAAAAATAACATGGTCCCGGGCTTAGGTCTTACCATGGCTTAACATGGTCCCGGGCGCTTAACATGGTCCCGGGCTTAGGTGTTACCATGGCTACTACCGTAATAGCGTTTTCCCTATAGGGAAATTTGTTAAAAGTGGGGTTCCTATTTAAAAGTAATGACTTCCAGTCTGGATAGTTACCTTCTGGTACACCCTTTACATTGAAATTACCATTAATTGATAGAGCGCATCTTATTTACCCACAATGACACATTTTGTATTTTGTGAAAAAATTAATTTTATAGATTTTAAAAGGAATGTACGGATGGTCTGGGTCACCTGGTATGTTAATAATATCCCAATAAACACTTCCGATAAACTGGAGTTTTATTATCCCTGAGTTAGAAGAACAAGACTTTACTGTTCATTATAATAATTTTGTAAGCTCATTTTAAATTAAACCCACAATTTACAAATACCACATGTAATCAGGTATGGATTTTTCTACCACTCTTAAATAGTTTTACTCAAATTTGACAATTAAAATAATAAAAATATACATAGGTAAAACAAATGCATAGAACCAATTATATCTCTTTCATTAGTTATAAACATCTACAATTTATAAGTAGTTGTATATTATTTCAATATTAGTGTTCTATCAGTAATTACGCGTGTTATACTATGAAAACAACTGTAAACTTATAACTGTATAAAAAAAGTAGAGTAAGCCTTATTTTTTTATACCTTACTCTAGTATATAGCGGTCATGGTTACAAGTGATCGAACTTACGGTTTTTTGCCACCTTCAGTAAGTAACTCCAGGCGTTTTGGCCTTGTTTGGGGGTTCATTGGCCAGAAAATAAGCCAAGTCAAGGATAGCCTACGGCTATCTGAAACCGACAACACGACCGCGGCTTAATATCATCGCTATATCAGCCAATAGTTAAACAATACCTCGTAAATGTGCACATTAAATTTAACCAAGTTATGCTAATAATTAGAGGAGATACGAGGATTTGTTAATTTACTATAAGATTAACATTGAAAACCACTTCTGTGATTTGTTAACTCAAGTTAAAAACGTATATTATCTCCCGAACCGTTACAATTACAGGTATACATTAAATCGTAAATTAGTCTTAAAGTTATCTAGAAAAATAAATACAATAAAAGGTGTCATAGACAAGATAGTTTGGATTTTTTTCCATTATATGTTAAGCTAAGTGACAACTACAATAACCAAATAGTTTTTTTTGTCAAGCTATTTTGAACAGTTTTTGTTTAAAATTATTTAAAAAAATCCTCTACCTAACCCTATTGAAATCCAATAAAACCCCGTATTTGTTTTGATCAGGCTCATTTTCAAATTTAGGCTGAAGAATGCTGCTTCATGCCATTTTATCTGTCTTTATCTCCAATATCAGGTTAACCGAGCATTGCTCGTTAGTTTAATTCAGTTTGTACTAAAAAAAACCTTACTGTAGTACACAATTAAGTTTGTATGAATAAAAACAAATTCTAACAATACACATCAAAGATTTTTTTTATTAATGAAAAATATTAGGATAAATTTTTTGCGTTAAAAAGCAAAATAAAAACTGAAATTGACTGAGATTTTTGTTTATATTGAGGTAAATATTTTTCCGTGTATAATTACATCACAACCTTTACATTTTTATGTAAAACACATTAAACTAAATGCAAACTAACCTTGAGACAAGCATCCAAACTTCCGTGTCCGTGTTTGACATTAAATGTTTCACAAGAGAAAGTCAAGGTCGAAGTGGTCCACATCTCGCTGCAGTCCGTAGCGGCGAGGTTGACTGGTCCACAGCTGATCCGCGGCGCTGGCTACAGTGCGGTGCGGTGTTGTTATAAATTTAATATTTTTAACTCACCAACAGGCATTCATGGTTAGATCAAAATTAAAGTTTTTTTATTCATCACAGTGTGCACAGCCAACACTTAGTCGCATCTCGCTCTAAGTCCTGAGGAGTCCTCAGAACTCAGGCAAAAATCCGCCTAAGTCATGGCTGACCTACATGTTGTGTGAAACATAATATTATTTTATTCACACACGAATATGGGTCAAGGGTCATCAATGACGTCACCAATGATGTCATGACGTCATATAAATGACGTCATGGTGACGTCACTACCGCTGACGTCATATGACGTCACATGACATCATATAAATGACATCATGGTGACGTCACTACAGCTGACGTCATGGTGACGTCACTACAGCTGACGTCATGGTGACGTCACTACAGCTGACGTCATATGACGTCACGGTGACGTCATTGAAACTGACGTCATATGACGTCACATGACGTCATATAAATGACGTCATGGTGACGTCACTACAGCTGACGTCATATGACATCACATGACGTCATGGTGACGTCATGCCACTGACGTCATATGACGTCATTGCCAATGACGTCATATGACGTCACATGACGTCACTACAGCTGACGTCACATTACGTCATATAAATGACGTCATGGTGACGTCATTGCCGCTGACGTCATCGTGATGACGTCACTGACGTTAATTAGGTCAAAGTCACGCAAGAATACAAAAAAATGTTTTTTGCACTTTATAGAATAATATTTTAGCTTGCCGGACTCTGCACAGATGGCAGAGAGGCTTACGTAATGATTATATAACAGACTGGATTCTTGGCCAGCTGGTCAACTGTAGTTCAACAGAAAATAAGTCAGTTTATTGCAAGCCAACAAACACGCCACACCTCGCCGCCGCGGGACTTTTCTCTGAGTAAATTTTTTATTTTTCCTTCTTATTAAACTTAGCAAAACAGAACCTAGCCTGTTTTGCACAAAATTAATTTTTGTTACACTGCTACACTTACGTTTACTTTACAAATTATTTTCCACTCCTTATTTAATATTTTATTCCTTACTTGTTAAGACTTAGAAACTGAAATGTTGGAAGACTGTTTCATACAAAATTAATTTTTATTTAGCTATACAGGTCTCCTAATATTTTCCTACACTTGTATTTTGCAGGTGTCGCTAAATATTTTTCGCTCACAATTTAATTTTATTCCACACAAGTGGATTTTGAACTTTACTACAAAACTGATGCATGCCCGTCTCCTACAAAATTATTTTTTCATTTAGCTCTACCTCTTTTAGTTTTACATTAAAGATTCCTTTGAGTTAAATTTTCCACAAGTCTCTCTGTTAATTTTTCTGCACAGTACGTGTTACTCCTTGCACAATTCGCAGCAAACTGTTTCTACATTTAGCAACAACGGTCCACATTACCCCCTCCACTACTCATTCCCCCACTATAGCCCTGTTCCACCACTACTTCCAGCTTAGGTCCAACAATTGACTGAGTTTTTCAGTTTTATACTAACCTTACTGTGAGACACAGCTATGGCTGATATTGAGAGTAAAATTTTTGCTGGCAAAGCAAAATAATTCTGTTAGGGTGTCAAAGACTTCCACTTTGACAAAAATGAAACGCTGCCTTAGGAATAATCCAAAATTTTACTCAAGGGACACCAAGATCACTATGAATGATAAAATGTTTCAAAAACTTTTAGACGAGCTAACTTTTGCCAGTAAAATATCGCTGGTGACTCCAATTCCAGACTAAGTGTCAAGATCACCTGAGAAAGAATAAAAAATAAATATTTCTTAGGAAATATTTCCACTCCGAGTTACAGAGGTCCGGTAAAGGACAGACCCGAACGAGTTGTTGCAAAAATATTAAATTTTTCTTCCTTCTGACCACTTTACCCCCACCATCTCCTTATCCCCACCACCCTGCCGAGTACCTGAGATACACGGAGCGACTTGCTCAGTTGCTGTTCAACTATTGTGGTGTGCACATCTAACTTTTTGCACTCAATTTACTTATATTGAGTTTAAATTTAAATATTTAGCCAAATATCAAACATTTCTTAAGTTTTCGGCAAAGTTTCAAATAACATAAAAATTTTTTTTCACTTTTGGTTTGATTGAAATTTAACAAGTTCCAAGATCACCTGAGAAAGAATAAAGAATAATTATTTCTCAGGAAATATTTCCAATCCAAGTTACGGAGGTCCGGTAAAGGACAGACTCGGATGAGTTGTTGCAAAAATTTTAATTTTTCTTCCTTCTGACCACTTTACTTCCACCACCTGCTTATCCCCACCACTGAGCCGGGTACGTGGGTAACCGCCTGCGCCCAAGTCAGTACGTCTTCGGACGCTGTTCGGATCGCGTGTCGTTTGTCGCACTGTCGGGTGTTTGAAGAAATTATTCTTCGTCTCTCAGTCTCTCGGTGGGTAAGTAAAATATAAAAATTATTTTTTTTTTTCAAGTGGGGTTGCTGGGACGGGTCAATGACCCCTGACGGATATATTAGGTCTAGAGTCTGATCGCTAGGGAATAAAAAAAAAATATTTTTTTTTGCACTTTTGTGATTCCTCGAGAAGTTTCAATTTCTCACCATATTTTGAGGAATCGCAAAAGTGCAAAAAAAATTTTTTTTTGTATTCTTGCGTGACCTTGACCTAATTAACGTCAGTGACGTCATCATGATGACGTCAGCGGTAATGACGTCACCATGACGTCATAGGTGTGACGTCATGTGACGTCATATGACATCATTAGTGACGTCATTAGTGACGTCATTGATGACGTCATCACTGCTGACGTCATCGTGATGACGTCACGTCCCAGCCTTCCCAAAAACACACTACTAGAAATATCAATTAAAATTTATCTTTTTGTTGTGCAAATATTTTAAAATGTTGTTACAGAGTTTCAGATTGAAACTGCTACCTTGTCGTAGGAATATTAGTTGATTGTGAAAGAATTTAACCACAAATAACACATTCAATAAAACCCACACTGCTATTGATAAAACCTGTTAAGGAATATAAACTCTTATCAATGAACATCTAAACACGTGATTGTGTAAATACGTCGAATCAGTGTCATGTTTTGTCGATTCTAAAATGTGTAAAATGAAGCAATAACCGAATTTATTGATATTATTTTATTGTGTTTTATCTTAACAACAATATTTATTTTCTATGGTTTATTAAGTAGTTTTGCGTGTAGTAATGTTGAACAACGTGTGGAATATTAGATGGACGATAAGCCAAATAAGCTACATAATTTAAATAAAATTACATAACATTTGTATAAAACAAAATTTGAGTGTTTAATTTATCATTCCGTCTCAACCTATCATAACTTTTTCCTTCATACGTGAATTTTTTAGTAGGACAAACTGCTTTTAATAACTGCATTAAATTTATTTGTTTTGAGTTGAATCTTGATTACTTTTGTATATATTGTTCTTGAACCACCTTCTTGGCATTTAACTTAACAATACAATTAACATGACAAGTTTTAATTTCTTTTTTAGTTTAAATTTTAGGTGTTTTATCAATATTTGCTAACTTCTGGTTTTCTGAACTATCGGCGTGTTCATAGTTATTACATATATTTTAAGAGTAAAAACAACTTAAAGTTCTTATTTCTATTAGATAACCATAAAAGATGTGTAATATGTTTTTGTAATTGTTTTTGTAACCGATACAGGTTTGAGTTCTTTTGTTTGACTCACACCTTATTTCTCTCATAACATAATAGTAATAAATTATTAATCCTTTAATCATTTATCCCTTATATTAAGTAATTATAAAAATGTGAACAATTCTGTCGAACATTAATGATTCCTTTACCTAGCATAAGTGATATTACTTTTTCATGATTCGCTAAACTCTTAGTAGTCAGGTAATTAAAAAAAAAATTCAAATATAATTGTATTTTCTTTTTTAACCATAGCGTTTACTTGGCTTGAATTCAATTTATTCAAGCCTTTAACAAAGCTGACACAAGAGTCATAATTCATCATCGTCCTCCTATTGCCTGGCTTTATTTAATTAAGTATTCTCATAAACCCGCTGGAAATGGTGAATGCAAAATTGCGTTTATATGCAACTGACACAGAACGGCTTTTTATGCAAGGTTTTACTGTTGTGTTTTATTATTGTCTAGTTATATTTGACTTATGAGTCGACTATTTTTCTACTCTGCTCATATGGTCATGTGTATAGGACTATATAAGTGCGTCTCGCTGGCCTTAGGACTTTTTTTCTAGGTGGTTCTACTTTATGAATGTTGGTATTTTTTGAACGCTTGACAAAAAATGTTTAAGTTAGGTACGTATCAAATGGTCCAATCATCTATGTTGTTTATAATATAAGTGTCTCAAGTAAGGTTCCTCAAAACAAAAAATGCCTGGTCCCAAAGCCTCAAAATAAAACTTCTCCCACTGAATCTACCCGAAAGTACAATATAACAATATTTTACGTCCTATAAGGGCATCCAAAAAATTGGGATTGCTGTTTTGAAACTAGGAAATTTCAAATAAAAGCAAATGTCATATTACTTTTAATTTTAAACTACCATTTTAGATCAACTTTTTGCTGAAAGTCAAATGTGTTTTTATAGCTTATAACTCAGATATTTATAGCTTATAACTTTAAAAATAAAACTCTTTCTATAAACCTAAGTCGAAGGATACAAAAATCATATCTAGGTGTGTAAACTTCTAAAGTGATTAAAGTAGATCCATAAAACAAAGCATACAAATTAATATTTTTAATAAACCATTAACATTATATATATTATCAAACATTTAATATTGTTATGAGATACATACTGAATTGAAAAAAATACCTAAACATATAAAATGTTCACGCGAATTATTAAAGTACTCGAAAATAATGACAAGGCATTCTTTCTAAAACTATATATTAGATTAACAGCCATTTGTTGTGCATGATAAAACACAATTCATCATATCTGTCGTTCCTTGTTTGTATAATAAGGGTCATTACTCTTGACAACCTCTAGGTGTACCTTATCAGTGATTAGGAATAACTTTAAAACTCGTTAAATTAATTTTCTAAAAATACATATATTGAGCTAATTACTATTATTCCCTTAGCACTTTTGAAACTTTAACATTGTCAATGGACTTATTGCACTTATTGCAATGCCCTTAGAACAATATAAAGATGACCACACAATTTATTCAAACCGCACAGTTAATATATTTTACTTGTTACTTGTTACTTTTTACTTGTTACAGTTTTATATTTACTTTGAAGTAGCCTACAAAACGCCCTTAATTGTAAATTGGTCGCAAAGTCATTAAAAAATAATTATCGAACAAGTAATTAAATTAAAAACCATCCCAACAAAGATCATATTATTAGTACACAACTGTAATTATTATTGTTAACTTACAATAATAAAAGGCTACTGTAAAATCCCTCCCGCCACTACTTAACAAAGTTATTGTTAAACAAACTGTGTAGTAAACACCTCTTCGGTGAGCCCCTCCAGTAGACACTGGGCTGCCAGACGACAGGGGATGCCAGCCATGCATGATTAATCTTCTTATTCTTTAATACGTGATCTTAATTGGAGGCATGACAACCAACGAATGTTTAATGGGGATGGTTGGTGTGTTTTGTCTTGGCGTTAAGGATCATTGAGTTTATGCTGGTGCGTAAAGGCGGTTCTTTACAATCCTTATCGACATTCGGAGGGTATGCTGGGCTACATCCTTAGCAACGCCTATGGGGATGTTTAGTGATTTCATTGTCTTCAAGAAAAATTCCGGGATCGTTCCCCGTGCTCCCACCATCAGGCCGATGACCTTTAGCTCTCTAAGACCATACTGTTCTTTGAAATAGGGTACCGTGGGGTTGTAGATGGCTAATTTTTCTTGATGTACTATCTCGGGTTGATCCGCCTTGTCTTCAAACCGAACGGTTGGATCAATAATCACCCCCTTTCTGGTTATTTTGTCGAAGGCCAAAATATCAGCACGACGATGGGACCCGTTTTCCTCTAGACAGTGTACTTCCTCAAAGACTTATTTAAATTATTTAAATTAGACAATCATTTATTTTGCTATAGCCCAGTTTTACATGAATTTAGGCCGGATTTTACAGTTAATCGTGGTAACAATCAACATTTTTTGATGTCAACGGAAAACTACGTTAATAAAACTGTCTGTAGTGAACCGTTCAGTTTATACTGCTGCAACGGAAAAATTCTCATCCTGCTGCCTTCAACCGCATGTCAGGTGGTTTTGATATAAAATTATATGAAACACTATGTGAATAATGTTTTATTAGAATATGGTATGAATAACTTTAGACTAAACATCCTGTGTCCTTACAGTCCTGTGTTTCCTTACTGTCCATTGTCGAATTAAACACAATAATATTTTCTTTTGACCAAAATAAACAGTTTTTTTTTTTTATAAAACAATATCAGAAAAATCCATAAAATATAAACCTACTGTATACCACTTGAGATCAAAGGTTGGTGAACATATAATTAAATGCCTCACTTAGTTGAGTACAACACTAAAAACCCGACCTCAAATGGACAACAAAATAACAAATATCAGGATGTAAAATTTTTTATTTAAATAATATTTGTGAATTTTTTAAATGAGATTTTGACGAATGGAACTTAGAACATTTCTGTTCGGAAAATACCCTCTAACTTTTCTGTAGCCAAAATAGAGCGAGAAAGCTAAACACTACGCCACCGACTCACCCCTCATAATTATCACCCTTATTAAAATAATGTGTTATCCAATAGGATATCAAACAATGCAATAACAACGAGTAATAGCTGTCATTTTAAATTAAAGATTTATATTAACTAAGAACTGAGAAACGCTTTTGAGAGAAGCTTACAACTCTTAAGTTCAAAGTGGATTAACAAGTACATTAGTGAAACATTTCATAACAAGGAAGATTGGCATTCAGCTAAGATATCTCGTCTCTAGATGACTAACCTCCTAACTTTCTGAGCTCTGCTTTTAATTACACTAATTAGATTAAGACGAAGTTTAAAGAGATACAATTCCTTTACAAACACACAGTTTCAACTTAAGATCCTGGATATTCCATATCGATCTTTAATTTAAGCATCGACATACAAAACCATAGTGATATTTGGTGAATTTGTTTTACATCCTTTAATATTAACCAAACAAAATCCTTCTTAATACTATGTGAATGTCCTGTTGTTTGTTAGACTTTCACGTGAAAACTACTCAACCGATCATCATGAAACCGATAACCAATATTCTTGGAGGTATCAGAAGTAACATAAATACTTTTTATTTGAAAAGAATTATTTTGTATGAAAGATTAAAAACAGTTTTTGTATAACAAACCAGAAAAACGATTTTTTATTTTTTTTATTCGTTGCTAAAAACAAATTCAATGAAAATTCCCAATATTAGCAATTTTTTTTATATACATGAATAATCAGCTGTTTGGAATTTTTATGTGTAAATGTCCCCGTCTGTTTGTTTTAAAATTTGAAAGGCTCAAGAATTTGCCGCATCTGTACAAAACATCACCGTAAACCTGAAGATGGGGAGTGTTCAGTAATAACATTTTAAATAAACAATAATGTTGATGATATTCCTTCCAAGATAATGTAACCTCTGCAAAACATTTAAGCAGTAGAACTCCCCCACCACCGCGCCGTTTGAAAACAACGTTATTGTTGTGCAAACTACGAGGGAATGTAAATAACAATATTTGTGCTAATAAATGTTAAACAAACAATGAGTTTAATTTTTTCACTAAGCTATCTCATATTACAATCATTTTCAACTTTCTGAATAGTAGAATAGTGAGTTAATTCAAAGTTTTACGACTACTGTTCCAGTTTAAAGAATAGGACCTATTTCATAAAGAAGTTAATTTTTATTCATTTATGGAATCTTCATGTAATTAAATAATGTGTTTCTGACAAATATTACTTTTAAAGATGACTAGATGTATATTAAATGTATATTAAACTTAACCAACATTAACGTTACAATACAGTATGGTTATTTTACATTGCTCACTGATATAAAATATTGATTTGATATTGTAACACTGATTAAATGTGGCAACAGTTTTAGTAACATTCCACTGACGACCTTGTAGCTATTTTGAAACTCAAACACATTTAAAACGCCCAGGGATAATTTGCACCCATTTCATAACCGATTTTTTGTGTCGTTGGATTAGGCTTGGCCTGTGGTTGTTTCTGCCAAAAAGCTGATGAGAATCAGACTTAAGTGCGCTATCCATAGTTGAATTTGGAAATTTATTCATTAAAATAACATTGAGGTTCGATTTGAATTAAGCATTGTGAACATCTGTCAATGAACAGCTGTAAATAAGTGTCCAGTAGTTTTTCGAGATAACTGATAACCACAATTTTGTATTGATTGGTTGTAATAGGACTAGGAGCACGCTTGTTCCACGCTTATGGATGAACGGCAACAAACCAGATAATCCTAGTTCCACGATATTTAAAATTAATAAATAAGTACCAGGGGGACCGAGCTTAAGCTTGGTAAATTTATTACTTTCGTTCTCACACAAAGCTCGTTTGCTCCGCTCACTCTCCCTCTTCCATTTTGAAGACGAGCTCTGCACTTTGGTATAATTTTCCTTTAAAAATATAACACATTGGTTTATATCTACAGTTATCAGCTGATTTTTGTTCAAATAACAAACTCTCCATAAAGATAACATGGTAACTTTAAAGGGCTCTAGCACGAAACCCGGATTTTTCCCAGACATGGGACCAGCTCCAATCGATTTCTGGTGGTCAAAACCCCCATATTCAATAAAAAAATAAAAAATCCTGGAGCGAAAAAAAACTTCGCCCGGACAAATTGAGCTTGTTTTAGATTATAAGATAAGACATCTATCAAATTACACATATTAACCATATAAAAAATGGTTTTAAGTTTTTTGCTCATTCAAGGTAGTTTTAATTACTAGGTAGTAGGTACTTTTTACAAACGTTGTTATATTACTAAATACTTTCTTTTTATTATTCTAGTATTCATGACCTATTTTTAAATATTTCATAAATAGCAAATTGTATTAAATTTAGTGCAAATACAGTACAATAGGCAGAAAATAGTTTCCATAACACATGCTTACTCTATGTCTGACAACAAACAATTCAAGCACCGTTTAACATAGCCTTAAGCAACGTTATTTACAGCCCACAATGCTTTTCTTATGGGAAATTAAATTACGTCTCATTACTTTATTACTTATCAGAATAACTTCAGGAACGAAATTGACCTTACAAATTACGCCTAAAATCTACTGTAAGAGTTTGAAGTCGATCTGAGGCTTCTTGTGGACGTAATCGTCAGTCAATGAAATCGGGATTTATCACTACACTGAGCGACCAACAGTCATGTATGAGGATTTCACTCCTCTTCAATTTGTTTATCCGATTAGAACTAAACGTAAAATTTACAGCAATGACATGTGATAGTCAAAATTAAATTACTGGATAAAAAATCGAGGAATTTAGTTTTGACTATCAACACACTAGGTTTTAAAAAATAAAAAATATATGATCCATACAGGGCTGAATGGTCTTTTTCCAATTTCGTTTACATTTAATGGCAGCAAGATAAGCCTTCAGCTCAATGAGTTTATGCTATGTTTTATTTTTGGATTCAAAATGTTGTAATTATATTTAATAATCCGAATTGATAAAGCATGTCCAGTCTACAATACATTTTACTTCTACAAAAACATTTTTTTTATCAGTGAATGGCTCGCAGTGTAAGGGAAAACGAATAATAGGATATTTAGCTTTAAGATTAAGTACACTTATGCTGCTCACGTCACAAATCTTATAAAATACTTCTTACTGTTAATAATTTAGCCTGTATTAATTTGTGGTTTGAATTACTTGTACAGTAATAAATACAATTATTAAAAGAATAAAAATGATTAATATATGCAGTTTTACAAAGTAATTTGTTAAATATAGTGTGTATAATACTTGATTGTTAATAATTTCATATCATCATACAAAATACAGTGAGTGTTGAACAAGGTTACAAAAGACATAAGTTAATATAATACCACAAACATAGTTGACCCTTTTAAGTAAATGATTTACCAATTTCGAAAGATAGTCGTGAAATATCTTTAACCCATTAAAGGATGAAAATCCACAGCAAGTGCGTTCAAATTCTAAGATAATTAGGCCAAATCTAGGTATGGTGATGTCAACAAGAAATATAACACTAAAAGTGTTGAAATTATTTAGTTATTGACTTGTATTGATTGCCATTGTAAGAAAATTGGAAGGCAAGTTGTCATATTTTAAATGTTAAGAAAGCTACATTTGAAGAAAATTATTTTTAGAAATATTCATTTTAGAAAAGCTATTTATTCTTGCCACTAAGAACTAAATCACCTATGATTAACTATATTCTAAAATACAATTACTCACAGAAATTAAAACAAGTCTATTAGTATATTATTAATACGATGAATGATTTTACTCTCCTACATTGACTTTATATTCCGGCTAAAAAAAGAAAAAAGTAATAAAAGAACTGTTCCAAATATTCATATTTAATAAAGCTCGCAAATGGAAAACGCATCCACCTGCTTGAAATTAAATTATTTTTATGGAAATGGCAGGCACTCTGAAATGGATGTAAAATAAAATTCACCCACTTCTTTTTACTTTTATTTAGCAATCATACCTTTTGTTTAGAATTATGCCTACTCTAACTTACTAATTTGTATTAGTTATATCGGAACTTTACATCAGTTATTATTTGAGACGACAGTTTCTCCTCGACCGTGTCTTCCTTTGGTGTCGAGAATGCAACCAGTCTGAAAACAATTTGCAATGTCTTGCATAAGAAAATATAGTTTGTAATGAGGGTATCGTGTTATAAATGTGATAGTTTGACACAGCTTCATCGTCAGAAGTTTTATTATATATATCTGTTATTATAGTTTTATTATATATAGTAACTTTATATATATATAGTTATTAGTTATTAGTTATTATATAGTTATTAGCTATATATAGTAACTTTATATATATATATATATAGTATTTATTATATATATATAGTTTTATTATATATGAAGTTTTATTATATATATTATATATAAGATCTGCGAGGAAACGACGGTTCTGGCGATAGCTTTCAGCCGAAATATCGCATTTGTCATAACACTTCAAAAGATTATGGACATGAGTAAAGAAAATCTTATTGATAAAAATGCTGTGAATGTTCTAGTTAAAAGCACATTTGAGCTTATAAAATTTATTTTCATTGCTGATGGAAAGTTTGGTTGAGCAATTAAAGACGTTGATTTGTTATTCTTTTCACAGCATTTTTCAAATGAATTCTCTTAATAATTGCTTTAGTATTACCGTATAAAGATAAACTTTCATTGCTTTTTATAATGCTACAAAAAGGAAAAACAATATCCAGGGATACGAAGTTTCCTGAACCATTTCCAACTTTGTTCGACTTGGCCACAGCTTCCTCTTGCGAGACATGAAAGTTTAAACAGCCCAGACCGGAAGTGTCTCCGGGCAGGGGGAGGCTGTTTATGAAGGCATGAAATATTCGGCACAGAATGTGTCGGGAGGTGCGATCCACTAGATCAGTGGTTGGGATACTAATGGTTAAATATACAGGGTGTCCAGATTCAACATTTACTAAATGCAGAAGGTCATAATCAGCCAAAAATAACTATGTGTCTCTTCTCAAACAGTTTTCTTTCTACATGTCATTTTGAGGTTATAAATTATATTTTTGAAACTATTTAAGGCATGAAATTCGAAATTGACACAAAGGAATTTTGACTTTGATAAATCTACAATTTAAAAACTGCAGTCATTTTAAAATCTAAACAATTTTAGCAAACTTTTCACAATACTTAAAAAGTTGCTAAATGTAATTGATGACTTAAAATTTAGAATTTTTCTGTGAAATCACATTTTTCTCATGTCGACTTTTGATAAAGATCGAAACAATTCTACTATTTTTGATTAAAAAACTACATTTAAAACTTTTGAATCTTTTAATTTTTTTTCTATTTCAAGTTTTAAAGATATTTTGTTTTAAAAATTAAATTTTAAAATGTATAAGTTGAAAACTTATAATCATTTTTCAAACACACTTAACAATTAATTGTGATAATTTTAAATCCCGTTCCTTACGAAAATAGTTTCATGTCATGGATTAATTGACAGTTACATACATACATGTGGGAAACCCTTCGAGAGAGGACATATTTTATCCTGTTTTTGTGCTTATTTTGATCTGCTGAATAATAAGATATAGTTTGTAAAGGATTAAGCTTGACATTCTTATATGTAGATGAAATGTTTTTGATAAACTATTTCTACTTAACGTAAAAAACATAGTTCCAAAATAATAATCATTTTAACTCCTAGGTTTTCTAGTATTTTTTTATACATAATACAAAATTTCACCACATAGCTGATTTACAAAGGAAATAGGCGACGAAAAATCAAAAGGTGATAAACAAATTTCAACTCTGGTAAACTAATTTATAAATCCTATTATATTTATTTTTGTATTGGAAGTTTCTCTTAATCTTTTGCATAACCTCAAGCATTTAAACTTTAACTGATATAGAAAAGTAATCCTCGGTAAAATTGTCAACTTAGTATATATTTATGTACTATTTTTATAAAAATACCCTTTATGCAACATAATAATATTGATTTTTGTGCTCATTGCAAAAATTATCAATTCATAAACAGCAAGATAAGCATTAAAGACAGTGTTTTCCAAAGGCAACAAAGCTGCGTCTTAGTCTTCCATGAGTTTTACCGTATAATGAAATTTAATATCTTCGCCGTTGTAAAAAAAAACCTTTTCGTGAAAGCTTCCTATTACTATTCCTTAAAAGAATAAAGACAAGATTTAATACTTTATCTCATAAAAGTACATAATAATGTTATATTTTAATAACACGCTAGGTATGATCATTTTCAGGTTAGTTCATTACATTTTTGCATATTAATTATTTTTGTTATAAGCAAAGGTAAAACTTACCTAATTGCTTACAATAAAATTACAAATTTCGTTGTACTTTTATAAAAACTATTTTGGGTTTAGGTGATTTTTTTATGTTATTGCTTTAGTACAGTTTCTCCCCCTGTGTTTTGAATTTACCTCAAGTAAATATGTTAAAGTAATTTGGTGATAAGTTAGAACAAATAAAAACTTGATTATTGTGAAACTGTGTATGGATATTATTGGAATAGCTAGATTTTTCAAGGAAGAGACGAATGGTGGGTTTTTGCTCCACGGAACCAATCGCAGCAAATTTGCGGGATGGTCGGACAGCCACTTTGCATTCAGAATCCATTTCCTTCGTTCCTCGAAATACACGGCCACATCCAGCAATGTATTTCTCCGAATCCATAAGTTTCGACGATGCCTTTTTGTGTTGATTTCCAAAAACAAAAATTTAATTGACTTCAGTTATTCACTTGATAAAAAAAGTGTGAAATAAATTATAAAGTATCATTTGCTATTTTTGTACAAAAGGTAATATCATTTCGTGAATATCGTTATTATATTTTCAAAATTGTAATTGTATGGAATTTAATAACGCATTATTATAACGTTTAACATAGTTTGAAAGTTGTGAAAAATAGTCAGGATTGCATTTCATACTCTCAGTAGTCCTTTAAACTAAACTTATTTTGGAGACAATGATGAGCCAACTGGCTACACAGGTGTTAACGATTTACCATTATGAATGAAACCACATTGAACAGTATAGTTTATTGAATATTGCATTCTATTTTATAATTAGTTTAACTCACAAACTTATGTAAAAATTACAGCTGCCCTCTGTCTTAATATCTTAAATGAATTATATTATGTGTAAAATAACATATTGTTCATATAAGGCCAAACACACAAATTGTGTTTTGGCCCAATCTTAAAAATTAAAATCATCATTTAATTTATGTATGAAAGTAGATAAAAACTGGGAAGGCTGAAACAGCTAGCAGAGACACTGGGAAGGCTGGAACAGTTAGCATAGGTTTGCATGGGGTGGGCATTCTGGAACAGCGAGTCTGGTATTTGATGGAGATGGTTGATTGGTTATAATTATTTTTAATAAAATTATGTTTATATTTCATAACTAAACATACTAAATCATAAAACATTAAAAATATAAATCTTATTTTACTTTATAATTTGACTATAACTTATACAGTTTATAACTGACTGCGTCAATGAACTTGATAAAAGATAACCTTTCCTCTTTGATAACTCACTATCAGAACGCGATGAAAACAGTATCTAATTAGCAAACCTTTTTGTTAATTAATCAATTGGTATAGAAAAATGCCGGTTTGCTAGTAGATTTTTAATCAATAATTAGGCTGTTAGGGTTTTAAGGTATGTTTCAGGTGGTGTAGTGGTCATCGCTCTCAGGCTAGCATCGCAAAGGTTCGGGTTCGATTCTCCAAATTTCTAAGGTAAGTTTTTTGATTGGTAAATTTAAAAATAAAACAATGTTTATAAGAAATATTTATTTATTAATAAACATAAAATTAAATAACATCAGTTTTTTTTATCCATGAGTTTTGTGAAGTAGGAAATCCGAGCCATTTAACATATACTTTATCACCCTTTTTACGTAACACCTTTTCAACTAAGTAAATGTCTTTGTGTTTTACTTTGGTTAGTTCTTCTTCATAGAATCCTCCAGCTATTGGTTTGTTTTTCGCATCTGCTATTTTGTAGGTGACTGGTTCTGTTGGCATAACTTGTACAATGTGGAATATTTCGGTAGAAAAATTTGGAGTATAACCCTTTTGAAATTCCCCTTTATATTTACTGATTCGCACGTGATCGTCTATTTTAAATTTTGCTTTTTTGATATTTCTGTTATTATTATATGCATAAACTGTTGTAAGCAGTTTATTTTCATGTTTTTGTGAAACAATGCAAGGTTTCATTTTAGTTGTGGAATGTTTCCTTGTGTTGTATAAATGTAATGCTTCTTTTAGTATTTTAATCCAATTGTATGAGCCATATATTGTAAATTTTTTCCACAATATAGATTTTAATGTGCGATTGAATCGTTCGACCACGGAAGCTTTTAAATTACTATATGTCGAATAATGATTTATGTTATATTTCTTCATTAATTTCTTAAAGTCTTCATTATAAAACTCAGTACCTAAATCTGATTGTAAATGTTTAGGAGTTCTCCCTTCTTGAAAAATTTCCTCCATAGCTTTAGTGATTTCTTTTCCTGTTTTAGTTTTTAAAGGCTTAACCCAAGCAAATTTGGAAAATACATCTATAACTGTTAGTATATACTTAAAACCTTGGTTGAACTGTGAGTAGTTAATCATATCAACTAGGTCGCACTGCCAATGGTTATCAAACCCTTTTACAACTACCTTCCGTCTTTTAAAGTTTTTCCTAGCAGGTTTATGTAATTCATTAGCAATATCTTCTCTAATATTCATGTTCACTAATAAATAACCCCCTTTTCTCTGAGCTCAAAAATTATCTTGGATATTTCGTTAGTATGGCTATTATTACCTGAAGCTTCAGAAGCTTTAAGTTTTCTTAACCTATCAACTATTTTATTTATATCATCATAGTAAACATAATCTGGAGCACATGGATAGGTATCAAGTTGTAGAAATTCAGTTTTTAACCCACTTCCCTTTTTAAACAACTTTTTAATAAAAGTTTTATATTTGACTGTATTTGTACCTTGAATCTTTTCTCCTTCAGAGTATTTAGATAAATGTGCATTTGTAAGTAAAAGTATCTCTTTATAAGAATTTAAATCTTTATCCGTAATTAATGATTTAATTGGTTTCTTTTTAAAAATTAACTCCAACAAACCTCTTGTTGGTTTAAAGGTTTTATTTTTAATCATAATCTCATTCTCAGATGGTGAATAGGAAATACTACTATTACCAATCATCCACTGTCCATTTTTTCCAAAATAAACCCCATAAGTATGATCCATTTCATTTTTTACATCATTTACAGATTTTTCAATATAATTTTCAAAAGATGTATCCCGCTCATCTTCATCTTGTTTCTCCTCCTCCTCTTCCTCTTCTGAATCTGACACATTTGAGGCTTCTTTAATACGTTGATCTGCAAAATCCTCCTTTGTTTCTATTTTATCCTTATCTAATTTTAATGGTAATATATATTTTGTATCATCACTTTCATATTTTAAAAAAGGGTTTTCATTTTTCTCTCTAATATTTTTAACTATTTCAGTAATGGGTTCAACAATAGGCTTAAACCTTTTTTTAATTATTTCCTCTTCATCTACAGTTCCTCTTTTTAATGCTAAATATTTTTTTCTCACTATGTTACTTGTTTTAATTATCTCTCTCTTTATATCCATACTAGCTGAATGGTTAAAGTGAACTGGTGATATAATATCTCCAACTATTCTTTTATAATAAATTTATCAAATCCTTTACGATATCTACCATTTTTCATATCACTTTCTTTATCTATAACTAAAAATCCATATTTATCACTCCAGCACAGTCTACAAATTTCTTCAAACTCTGAGAATGTCATGTCAGGATTAACATGATTATTAAAAATATGCTTAAGATTATTAGTGTCTTGTTTAAATACAACTAACATATTAGCATTATCTCTGATTAACTGTTTAGGTATCTTGGTGTAAGACTGACATAGATAAAAACAATCCACTTCTCTGTGTCTACCCATACTAAAATAGGCGCACACATTATTCTGTTTATCACATATTATATCATCAAAAATAAAAATTGAATTCTTTTTAGCATCAATTGGTTTTATAACTTCATCATTTTCAGAGTACTTGTAAAGTGTTATCCCCTTAACTCTTTTTAAAACATTTTCTAAAAATTGATATTTCGGTTGATATAAAGATTTTGAATAAATATATATATTTTCAAATTTTAAGCCGTTAGGGTCATTAATAAGACTTAATATTACAGCAGTTTTACCACATGATGATGGGCCTGATATTATACACCGTATTGAGTTTGGAAGAAGTTTACTATGTTTTCGCTTATTTTGGAATTGATCAAATTCTAAACAATTAATTTTAATTTTCTGTTTTTGATCGAGTATTTTTATTCTTTGTTACTCTTAGTAACCTTTTCTTTCAACGTCTGGTTTTGTAATGATTAAAATATTATAAGGAATAAAACTTAAATAGTATTTATGCTGTCTCAGGAGAAAATTTAGTACGTATGCAATAATTGTGATGAATAGGGTAAATAAGTAGGCAATTTAAGAAAACTAACTAATTTATTTCCATAAAATTCTACTCTCCATTCTATTATGTAACAATTTCATTCTTTTTATCGCACACTCAACAGAATTAACTTTAGACAAACCATAAGCTCTTAAAAATAAATCACGAACACGTGAATCTTTCGAATAGTCATTATTACAGTCTTTAAACTTGAATATGAAGTCTTCAAACTCCTGACCGATGGATCGATGTCTTAAAAATAGTAGAGCGTAGTAGCCGCATAAGGTTGATGACCTGCCTTGTATCTGTTGATTGTTGTATTTCCACTTCACACAATTTGCTTCCAAAAATTTAAATACTGTATATGGAGGAGGCAGTCCGCAGCTATCGAAGTATTCCCCATGTTTGAATTTATCAATAAATATTGATACCCAGTGTTCTCCAATGTTGAAGATGTATGAAGATGGAAACTTGATATACGTAGGCAATCTTTCATTAATATTGAATATTCCGTTGAAGTGTTGAATAATATGCGGATCACTATTAATGTATAATTCTAGCTCGACTGCATACATCCTAAATATTCTTTCTTATTTTAGGTTGTAGGTTGGATATCAAAACTATTTGATCCAGACAGGTGGTCTTTTTTAAAAAGCACGATGTCTTTCAATTTTTCTTGCATGTGATCCGGTAAATGTTCCCACATAAACTGAAGATCTTTTTGTGGAACATGATGTAAGTAATATTCCTTAGGTAAATACGATAATTCTGATATTTTTAAATTTTTTAATGATGGATTACCATAATCATTTAGTTTATTGAATTTATCCAAAATATAACCAATTTTTTAATAACTTTTTCCTCAGTTTTGTTTATGTCAGAGTGAGAAAGAAATTTACATTGATACCAATTTAACAATAGTCTGACATTTTCACTAGCGCACTGATCTGTTATACGGGAGTGATAAAAACATTTTCTGAAATTTATCGCTTTTCTTAGTTCTCGAATAGTTGGACAGCAAAGCATCTCTAAATCTATGACAGTCACGTTTCTATTGTTGATAATATTTTCAATCACATCCACTTTCTCGCTCCCTTTCACTAAGACAGTGTCATAGTTAATTAAAATGTTATCAAAAATATTTTTTAACTCATCATATTGAATATATCCATCATTCCAATCCATTCCATGAATAAATTTTTTCACCCATGTTGCCGTCTTACGTTGTGCTTCGGGTAAAAATGAAAACGGATAAGGAGATTTAAGCACGAATGATTGCACTTTGGTTCCTGACAAAGAGATAAACGCAACTTCCTTAACGATGAAATCATTTTTAAGACCTCTGAAGCCTTGAATATCACAAACAACCTTCCTGGATGACATCTTGCAATCGACTAAAATATTGTTTTCATATTAATCAATAAAATGCTTAGATTATACTTTGACCTTTTCCTCTTTTTTTCACTCTTACACAATCCGTTTAACTACGCTAGTCATCGGGTTGTATTCAACAATGCGATCATGTAATATTAGACAGTATGCTGTGGTTTTATCAGGGAAATCCGTTTTGGTTTCAATTTCCAGCCTTATATCAACGGGGCCAGATTTAATGGATTCATTTTGCCTTGTACAATCAATTACAATTAATGGTGCAATTTTAATAAATTCGTTAAAAGCAAACATAGGTTCACTTTTTTTAAAATAATATGTTTCTTGAAATTTTACATACATATCGTAAAGAATTGCTAGTTGGTTTTTAGAGGTGTTTAAATTCATATCATCATACGGATAACATTCAGAATTCAGAAATAGTTTTACATTTGTAATATCGCAAATATCAAACTCGTTAGTTTTCTTCTTTATATTATTTAAACGATCTGTATGAAATGCTAATATCACATATCTTGGCTTCTCCATTTGAGTTGTTGTTTTCACATTCCAGTTGTGTCTAGTTGTTTTAGGTAGGACGGGATATTCATAAAGTTCCCAAGATCTAAAGTTAATATAAACAGATTGATTTCTTTCAATAATTTTAAGTAAAGATAGTTTTTCCTCGTCTGACGGATACACATAGGGAACTCTCCATAGGATTTTCTTAATGGAAATCTCAGCTTTAGGTTCAACCGTTACTGCTGCAGTACCAGATCCTGTTGTTTTTACTTCTCCAAACACGGCATTTAAATCAGATCTAGATCTTATGAGTATAAGTTCCTGTTTTATATTTAGTATTATCTTATTATAATCCTCAGCAAAGCCTAGGACTGTTTTAAGAGGTATACAAACACTAAAATAATATTTATCAGTTTTTGAAGAGTCCTGTTTAAGTGTTAGAAGATTTCCTTTAACAAATGACCAACCAGCATTAGTGAGAGTTTTCACATTTCCATCAGAAAATGAAATATAACCTTTTAGCGTGCTTGTGACACCAACATTTTTTATTCTATCCACCTCAACCCCTCCAATCTCATACCTTATCTCGTCAAAGAGAAATGCAAACCCATTATTAACAAATTGTGTATTAACAGCTTCAATTTCACCTTCCATGTATATCGAACTATTACAAGGATATGTGTATATATCTTGATGTTGAATTGGTATTCTTATTTCATCATTATTTTTAAAAGAAGTATTAGAATAAGGCTGATGAGAATGAATTTCAATTTTATTAATCGACTCATCAAAATATATTTGTTCTTTTACTTGCAATATATTACCAGCCATGTTTTACTTTTAACCCGATTGATAGCAAAAAATCTTTATTGATCTTTGTAAGAGATCCTCTCTTCTTGACAGTTAGTTTCGGAATGACATCCGCTTTTAAGTACGGAGAACTTTTAACTGGTATATAGATAAATGGCATGATTATAGACGTTTTAAGTGTAATGTTATCGTGATAGTTTCCTCCCTGAAATTGATGGGTTTTCCATTTTGATCGACTATTTTAAGGGTTATGTTATCTATTGATCTTGTATTAATTGGTAGGTATATTATATTAGCAGGGGTCTCAACAATTTTAAATCCTGGTGGTACAGTAGGAAAAAATGTGTGAATAACATGACTCGGTTTACCATTAATATATGATGATGTAACAATATTACATTCGATCTTTATAGTGTTCACCTTTAAAATATTAACTGTATAATCTGAAATATGATTTTGGAATTTCATCAACTTTCTATTTTTGAAACCTAATAAGGGTCCAATAGAATCTGAAGGTGTGAAATCTATATCTTTAGAACATTTAATTTCACTTTTTAAAGTATTATTATTAGGCTTTATTGAAGTTTTTAAATCAACTTTCCCATTTTCATTTTTGATGAAATATTTAGTTTTTGCATCAAAATTGTGTACCATTTTAAGCATTTTGTTATCAACATAATATTTACTGGAGGCATTAGAATTTTCAATTGGCTCACTCACGTTCAATTTATATTGTTTTAAATTAATAACATTATCCCCACCAATAACCACACACTTGTCTGTAATTTGTTTCAAGACATAACTTTCAACATAATTTTTTGAAGTAGCATCACTTAAATCTACAGGATCTTTAATATTTGTTATTATACGTTTTTTACAATCTATAATATTTCGTCTGGTACTAAATCGTACACAACGAGCTAAATATTTTTTTAAATTGTTTTCAAAATATAGCTTTGTCACAACATCCATAGGGTTTTCTGGTTCACTTACATTTGATAATTTTCTTTTCTTGATATTTAAACTTTTTTCTTCAAATATCGGACAGTTAAGGGATATGTAATTTAAAGAAACTGCATCATTTGCATCTTTTGGAAATCCAATATTAGTCAGTCTTTTACCATCAATATCATAGTTATCATCTATAGTTAACTTAAAACCTTTACCTGGTGGTCCAGGTATATTTTGATCTTTATTTGAGAACCCTAAATAACCTCCAAATTTATCAATACTTAACTTCATCGTTATAAATGATCAACTAATTGAAAATGAAACTGCTCGTGCTATATAAACTAAATTATCTAATATATCTCGTTAGTTTTTTAGTTACCATTTACTTTAATTGCGTACATAGCTAAATGCAGGAAAACAATAAAATAAACAAGTTGTCAGTGTTGGATAAAATTTTATTTACAAATCATTCTTATACATGGTGGTCAAATAGGAACACATTAACATAATAACATGTTGTCATCATATTAAATAACATTTATAAAACAATTAATATACAAACATTCGTACATTTCATTTAGATCCATATACAATAAATATGAACGGATAAAAATATAGGAGTTTTTTAAAAGTGGACTTATAATTTTATACTTCATTAAAATTCAAACAATTGACAGTACAAAAGCTTGCTTCTCTTTAGTTTTATGCGTCTGTCTTATCAGTGTCTGATATTGTATCAGAATACGAGTCTGAATCAGTTCTTTGGAGTAATCCCATACCGGTTGATCCGAACCCACCACAATGACGCTTAGTTTTTGATAATTTGTTTACAATTTTCCATTTAATCTTCTCAACCCTGCAAAGTACAAGCTGGGCAATTCTCATATTATCTTGTATTTCAAAGACCCTGTCTCCAAAGTTCACAAGTATAATGTAAATATTACCTCTGAAATCCTCATCAATAGTTCCGGGAGAGTTAAGTACTGTTACCCCGTGCAATTGCGCGAGACCTGAGCGAGGCCTAATTTGACCCTCAAACCCCTTAGGGATTTCAATTTCTAAGCCAGTGGGCACCGAGTACCTCTGGTTGGGATAGAGCATAAGTTTGTTACACGGACCGGGTAGGTGTGCATGTAAATCCACTCCGGCACTTCCCGAAGTCGCATATCTAGGTATCGTAACCAAGTGTTCGTAAACTTCATGTGAGGGCGATTTCCTAATTTTTACCCGAATGAAGCCTCGTTGTCGAAAATCTGAAAATTAAAAGTTTATCTAATGTAGAATATTTTGTATAATAATCCCAATTTCCCTATCATAGCTAAAAAATCATTCTAAAATAAATTCATAATTTTTCTTTTATTACAGTAGAACTGAAAACTGAACAGTCAGTATCAATATATAGAAGGGGTAATTTTCCAACGCTGCCCTCATCTGAAAAAGAAACAAGTACATTGAAGCAAGCTTTGTATCTATCAACTTTGTTGATGAACTGAATTAATTTATTTTCGGTCTCTTAATTTTTAGTTCATTGTGGATCTGTTTTTTTCTTTTCCTATTTTCAACAAGGTCGATGTGACCATATGGTAAGGTATGTACATTATCGCTAAGAACTACACGTTTATCATCAAATGATGATAAAGCTAGTTTATTCAAACTGAAAGTATACAATATATGTTTCTGACTCCTTATAAGATTCATACTACGATATTGAGACAAGTTAGCAAATAATGCTGTCTCATAATCTTGGAATGAAATTTCCTTAGTAACAACACATTTTTTCACCCCTTTGGCCCGTTTAACACAATCAGAATTGGGCGTCATTAAAGAATAAAGTTTACTTCTAAGACCTACAAATTTTTTTAAAGGTATTGAAGCAAATTCATCCTTCATATAACCAATTTGGGTTTTTCTTTCTTCTGAAAAACACTCATGTGTTTTAGGATAGTTACTAGTATCAAATAAATGAAGATTTTCTTTTATTTTCATATAGACATTATCACACTTTATATCATAAATAAAAGAATCCGTATCCATATAGTTAAGTTCCATATTTTCAGCTCCAAATATCTTAGAAAATTTATCATAATGATAGTCGTACATAAGTTTCTTACTGAGTTCCAATACAGTTAGCCCTACATACACAGGCTTATTAAACTTTACTTTAGTTTTACTCAAGTGTACAGCCACAAGATCATTTGAGAAAATCGTTCTATCAATAAAATTAGGTTTGGATATTAATTTTTCTAACTTTTTATTATTGTTAGAAACTAATTGCATGTTCAATCTATTCCTAACGTTTTCCATTGTCTTCCCAAAGTAAGAATTATTCATAAGTTTGAAAAAATCTTTCTCAAATTTACTTTGGGATGATGTCCTAAGCTCAGTATTCTTTGAAATGTATTTTTCCAACCAATTTGATTGTTTAAATTGAATAGCTCTATGGATTTTACTTAACACTAGACCGTTTTCCATAGCCTGTTTAAGGTTCTGTATGTGTACTACATAGTGACTTTTATCTTCCAATGTCAATAAAAGTTTTTCAAATTTACCTTTAGGCGGTTTCTTTCTTTCAGCACAGAAAGGAAAATCTTGATGTTTTTTATGTAACCTAGACGGGTACATTAAATCTACTTCGCAAATATATCCGAAGTCGTCGTCATCTTTAGTGTTTAAAATATTAATTTCTAAACTTTTTATTTCTTCATTATTTAACCATCGAAAATCACTATATGGAATGTATTTCGACATTGCATAACCATATAAGTTGTTTACATCTAGATAAAGTAAGTTATTAGATTTACTTAATTTACTTGATTCATATTCATTATTAATCGAATGAGCAGCTTCGCTCATAAAATCATTTGAATCCACATGTACATTTTTAGCTTCGCTAAATCTCTTTACGCATTGAGAAATTCCACCCCTTATACCTCGTTCGATTAGTAAAAACATTTCATAATCAGTAACAAGCTCAAGAGTAATATTTGTCATTTTTAGACAAGCGTCCCAAGAAAGACCCGGTGCTGTATAATACCATGCCGCATCTAGGCCATAATGTTTTTTACAAACAGATCTAAAATTTTCAAAAATATCACTTAACAGTAACACATCAATCTTTACATATAAATCAGAGTACTCTCCTAAATCTCTTATATTAAAAGTATCCCAAATTGTTTGTGCATGTAAATAATCATGTTCTGTAATGTTAGAGTCATTTAATGAACTGAAAAAGTCTTTAATAGGTGGCAATGAAGTTTCGTTTAGCTTATCTAAGCTACTTATGTATTCATAGGGGAATATACCCTTTTTGGTGACTAAATCTAGAATATCTGGACCAAAGTGAGAAGTGGTTTGTACAAATTTATTTCTATCTAAAGTCTTTGCTAGAGAATCCAAGCTAGTACTCATAAATCTAAATGAATCAATAAATCTTATCTCAAACTTTGCTGCAACCTTCTTGCTTAGTGAAATGTATTTTTCTTCAGTACTTGGAATTACTTTAATGTCAAAATTGTCAATATTTAAATTTTGACAAATGAAGTGCAAATCATAGTTAGAAAGGTTATGCATAATTACCGGAAGAAAACACGGTAATTGATACTCTAGATTACATGTGTTATGGGATGCTCCTCTAAATTCACCAGTAAGGTGATTATGATCTTTAACTTTAATATCATCAGATTCAAAATCAAGTTCACAAATATGACACTTAGTAGCAGAATTAAACTCATTTATTTGCTCTTGAGTAAGTTCATTCATAGGAAGCTTGTTTTGATATATTCCTAATATTTTGATTGCTTCTTTTTTCAACATTTCCACAAAGACCCTACCAGCATTTTCACCTCTATATACTACCGGCTCGCTTTGTAGTCCTAAATTGTTAACTATATGATATGCGAAGCTATAGGGTTTGTGTTTACTTTTTATAATGGTGAATGGTTTATTTTTTCTTTCTTTCTTTACTTCTTCATTACATTTTTGAGGATTACTACAAGTTGTCTCATTACAGTTAACACATGGAGCATTTTTTTCCAAAATTGCCTCAAAATCAGCGTATACGATAAAAGGTATATTTTGTTTATGTTTAAAATTGGAAAACTTAATAAATTTCTCAGATTCTTCAGGCATTTCTACCTTTACTGGAGTATGAGAGTTACAGATTAACTTATGCCTATCATAACCAGTCTTTGTGGTAAAATGTATGAGACAACTTTTACAAATAAATACGCGGCCATGATGACTAGTAACTTGGGAACGTACTAATTTTTCAAAATCTTTAATATAAGCAAAGTGAGTTGTTTTCTCGTCTTTAAGGAGTAACAGATCTCTATGATCTCTAGGATTTTCATTTTTGCACACTTTTATTGGAAAAACATAGTGGTGATTACTATTAGCCTCTTTTTCTAGACCGAACACATTTATTGAAATATTATTGTGTTTTTCAAATTTTGGAATACTCTTTAATGTTACTGGATAAGTGACTACATCCCACTTATATTTATTTTCCATCTGTATATTGTTCAAGTATTTACTTATTCTATGAGCATTTCCATCTGTAATGAACTTGGAATATACAGCATACTTAAAACACATCTCATCATTATTTTGAACATTTATTACAGCTTTTTTTGCAGCTATGTCTTCTGGTAAAGCGATATATTTCCGACCACGTAATGTATCGTATTTATTTATACGCACTTCGAGTCCTATTATTTTGCTTAAAGACCATCCAGACCCCTTCCCTTGAAAATCTAATTCCTCTTTAATTAATTTTTGAAAAGCTTCATCACAAAATGAATTTAAATTTGTAGAAGTGAAAATAGGTTCATTTTTTGTTTTAAAAACTAACTCTTTTTTATCCTTCAATACACCTTCTTTCACATAGATAGCTTTAACAAGTAAATTACATTTCAGAGACTTACATTCAGAAATTTTATCATGTATTTTATCTATAATTAATGGTTTACAAAATTCAAAAAAAAACTAGAGTAGTCCAAGTGGTTAAGTCCATTTTTCATGTAGTATGTTTGAAGACGACATTTAGCGACACTTTCTGTTAATGTAATAGGATTATAGCCATAAATATTTGTTAAATGATTTGAGGTTTTTTCATGTTTATCGCTTTCTTTGTACCATAAATTACATGTCCTGCAAAACTTTAACTTTATGGTTGCTAAATAATTCTGCATTGTCTCAAGAAAAATTAAATTTTTAAAGTATTAATTTTGTGTACTATTTTAATAATAAATGTTAGGTATATTTCACTGTCTACATTCACTACATACACTAATAAAGTAATTCACTTTACTACTGTCCACCACCTACTGTCCTTTACTGACCATCATTCTTAGCCGCGATCCTCTTCTTGAGCTCCGCCAACCTCCGCGTCTGTTCGACGCTGAGATCCGCCCCGGCGCTGACGATGGACACGGCTCCGCTGTACTCTTCAAATTTGGACTGC
This sequence comes from Neoaliturus tenellus, assembly GCA_030545055.2. Lineage (NCBI taxonomy): Eukaryota > Metazoa > Arthropoda > Insecta > Hemiptera > Cicadellidae > Neoaliturus > Neoaliturus tenellus. Next base: position 327,093,173 of record CM061531.1, on the reverse strand, counting down.
ATCTTGGTCAGCTTAGTGCAGTAAGGTAGTTTTATGCGGTAGGTGATCGCATCCCGCTTCGTGATCTAAAAATATTTAAAAAATATATAAAGACATTATGTCTTTGTAAAACAATTTATAATAATCTAAAAATATATTTTTATAAAAACAAAATAAAAATTAACTGTGCAATTTAAAAAGCATTTACTCCCAAGTATAAAACACATCTTTCCTAGACTTGAAACACTAATATATTAAGAATATCTGAATAAAAGCTGCTACTGTTTAAAATCCTTCAAACTTGTTATTTATTTTTAATTCAAAAAGCTTTCGTTAGTGAGAACATGTTTTAAGCGTGAAATAAATAAAAATTTTAACATTCCACGCTAGTCCTAGGTCTAAAACACTGACATATTAGGAGTGTCTGTGAAGGTGTAAAAACTTTGTCAGATACTAAGTTTAAAAATTCTAATTTTTTCTCATTGGTTTTGGTTACCATCGGGAAGGTAAAACAACTATAAAATAGTACACACATAAAATACAGAAATGCAACTTTTAAACATTTGTTTTAAACAACTAAGCCTCATCACTCATAAAAATAAAATAACAATTAGATAATTAACTATAAGAACCAAATTAAGCAAGCTTTTCTTGATGTTTTTTATTTACTTTTAATCATTTGGCTTTATGTTTATTAAACTAAAATCATTATAATTACCTATGCGCATCCACACTCCCAACTAGTTTCCTCAACACAGCACGAGCCACATTTCATACAAATTTTATTTATATAATTTATATTGTTTTGTCTGTGTCCCGTCTTAAACTCGACCACTTGTGTGAATTTTGAAAACTTAACTTTTTCACTTTCATAACAGTCATGACATATCTTTTCATTTTCAAACACATAAAAACAAATTAAACTTGTTCTGCAAGATGTGTAGTGGCTTGTTATGATTTCACGCCTAATTTTTTGTGGAAGAAAATTTATGGCTGATTCTAATGTTTGTTTTGTTTGATATTTCTCTAAAATATATTCAGTAAATACAGCTTTAGCCAATTTGTATAAAGTTGGGATTTCCATTAAAATAAAGGAGATTTATATCTAAAACAAAGAAAAAAACAACAAAAAAATTACTTGGTTATAATTAATTTAATTAAACAAGTAATTTACATTTATTTTAAATTTATTATTTATATTATTTGGTTCGCATCTACAGCGTTGTATCGTAAATAGTTATTTAAACATTTTAGTAATTATTAGAGAGAAAATAAAAGTTGTTAATAATTACTTTATAAGCCTTATTAAAAATTTAACATATAAATTGTTTTACCTCTACGTTTGCTTGCGGGAACACGCTCCTTATCACGATGAGCAGGTCGTCGAGCGAGTCCAAGCCGCAGCCCTCCAGGTAGCTGATGTCCCAGCTGGAAGGTGTGGTGAGCGCCGAAGAGGAAGCCATGACTAGAGACGACTAGCGGTCGGAGTTTATATATGATCCGATCCGCCTAAGAGCGGAGTACTTACACTCACGTGAATAGGTCTAGAGGTCAGTGAGATTATAAACATGTGACTGACACATGAGGTGGACGGATGTGCCAAAACACAAGTATGATATTCGCAAATTATCACGCGAGGTCATAAGGTCATCAAGAAAAGTTAAAAGTTCGCGAAAATACAAACACATGGCTGACGCAAGTGATATAATTACTGTGCAAAAGTCATTTGCGATAATGGGCTTATATCACAAAGGGTCATAAAGTCGCTAGTAAGAAATGTTCACCGAATAAAATTACACAACGCAGCTAATAACAGTGTTGTCAAAAATATAAATCACTTATTAATATGAATGTATATATTCAATTGTTTAACTTACACTATTTAAATGTTTTACAATTAAATTGGTTTAGATTTGACACTGTGGCTATAATTACTTCCATTGATCAATTTCCACTTTTGGACAAACAATATAATTAAATTATATTAATAAATTTATGTATTTAATATATTTAATAAACAAACTTTTATTTTATTAAGTTAATTATAACCACCCAACCATCTCCGTCAAAATACCAGACTCGCTGTTCCAGAATGCCCACCCCATGCAAACCTATGCTAACTGTTCCAGCCTTCCCAGTGTCTCTGCTAGCTGTTTCAGCCTTCCCAGTTTTTTCTACTTATGAACAATTTTAATTAAAGAGCTGTGTGACTTGAAATTGTGATAGTTATTCTATTATAGGCACCTACTATTTGTAAAATACTATCACCAGAGTTGGACTATACATTAGTTTGTAGTTCACAAAAAAATCTAATATAGTAAAAAAGAATTAATTCTGAAATATTTTTAAGCAGTATTTCGTAAATACCAAATTTATCCATCACTTCATACGAATGGTCAAGATTGTTTATCGACATGATCACTCGTCGAGCAAACTGAATAAATTGAAACCCCCGACCCGATCGACGGGCCAATGAATGCCTGATTCGTCATTCGTGTTGGCTCATCTGCGATGATTCAATGATATTGCGCTAGAAATCACGTTAATTAATGAACCGAAAACTGGAATCAGGATTGCGGTGACCCAATTGAAAAATTACTCTTCTGATTTAATAAATTATTTATTCTATAACATGAATTACACTGCAAAATACTATGGTATAACAACTTGAAAAGTACTTTAAGATAAGTATATTTTTACAATATTAGATCTATATATAGCCCAATATCTTCATAATCAAAATGACAGATTTTATCTTTATACATGAAAAAAAAAATACATACATAGACGTGTATCCACACCTTCAATAAAATACTTATAACAATAACGATTATTTTACTGAATCAAACACTTGTAAGGCCAAGCAGAACATAATAACAAATAATATATGTACAAAAATTGTATTGCTAAAATCAAATATTTCATTCTAATTGTCTAACATTTCATAAACATTAAAAATAGTTTGCTGAGGCAAATTCTTTAAAAGATCATTGAAAATGTTTGGCAATATAATGTTTTCTATATTTGCAAATAGGCACATAAAACAAAAACTAAAATATACGTCCGACTTTTCACTAGCAAGTTTTCTTACAATCAGCTGTTTGAGTTAAGATCATTTATGTCACATTGAATTCAGGACGAACTTGATTAAGGAAAAAAATCCTATGTACAAAATTAGTTGATCCATATATAACAATCATAGTTAAAAATTTTAGATTATACAAGTTTTTTTATTGGAATTCTAAGATTTAACAAGACGATCGAGTTTTGCAATTTGTTGGTTTAAAAAAATTGCAGTGACTTTATATGCCAGTCTTATTTTTATTATGAGTACAAAATAAATAAAAAAATCCAACATATTGCATTTTTCCTTGTAGTTATCAATAAAAAGGAATAAAAATTTAATAATCAATGTTGAAAAAGTAGCAGAGAAGATAAGTAAAGCCTGCTCTTTAATTCTTCTATAAAGCCATAGGAAAAAGATCTTAAGATCTTGTGATTATTGAAATTCCCAACAAGGAAGATACTTCTAAGATTATATGAGTACTTTTAAGTCTTATGATTATTTATTTAGAATATTTTCTAAGATATATTAAACACAAAAAATAACCAAAATCAATGTATAAATGAAATTGTTGATAGGGGGTCATTTCTTTAACGCCCAACACTTTAAAATTATTCTTAAATCAGTTTCTTATGAATATAAAACCTTTTTTCCCCGTTTTAAATCTTCGAAGCAGTAGAAAATTTATTGTTGTTTAGAACACTTAAAATAATATTTATTGTTTTATTTATTCAAGTCTTACCGAATTATTCAAACCTAAGAATAGTCGTAATAATCTTATTTATACAAGTGTGATGTTTTCTGTAGCCAAAACGTGCATATTAAATAGATGTGGTTACAGCCTTGGTGCTAATAGAAATTTATCGAAATACTCGTATAATGTGGCTTTTTAGAAACATACTTAGATACAAATTTTTATTACAACCAACAAAAAGATACTACTTTTTACAACAACCAACAAAAGCAAAACTAAATAAATTAACTTTTACTTAGAAGCAAAGCAAACAATCTATTATTAAAGGTGGAGTTAAATGTCAAAATAATTAGAATTATATTTTATAAGTTGCAGTAAAATAATTATGTAACATTTTATACATCATTCAATTAATCAAAAGAATAATTAAATCAAATTTAAACACAACATTTCAAATGTCTTCATTTAGTTCAAACATTCCTTTTTATTAATTAATTAAATTATGGCTTAAAGGGCACAATACACATAGTAGAGCGAAAAGTATACGATGCAAATCAGATGTGCCAGACGAAATGTCATTCAGGAAATGTCTTTGTCGGGACTGTCCACCAAAAGGTCAGCAGAATTTGCATAGATATTGAACCAATTCTTATCATATTAGAGACATTTCCATTTCAACTGTATTTATAAGAAGTTGTATTTTATATACATAGTGACATTTATCGTATCATTATTAAACCTTTGCGTTATAGATCCACAATGTGTTTTAATTTAGAAATTTTCAAAACTTAAATGGGCAACCATTATAATATATATATATATCCTTTTTGGAGAACCTTTATTTATTATTAAAAGTATAAATGGGTAATTAGTATTAATACGCGAATAAAAATTGCATCTCATTTGTAAAACAATTTTTCAATATACCAAAATTAAATGCCTTTACTAAGTTAGTGGATAATTTTTAAATAAAACTTACTTAATGGTGAATGTTTTTGGAAAAATTGACAAAAGATAGTATGTCTCAATAGTAGGCTCAATGTTCCATGCATTTTGCAAAAGAGCAGGACAAAAGATGTTTATAGGCCTCCCCCTCCGGCCGGTATTATCTTATCCTTTCAAATACAATCTCTAACACTTCAAGACGCAGTTTTGAAAGCGAATGGTCTTTTACATTGCTTTTACAGAATGGCTAATTTGACTCAAATAAAAAAATTATAAATGTTTAATATCTATATTACTATACCAAAGCCTTTAAAATAAAAATTTTTTCATGGTGTTCTGCAAACATTTTGGGGTTATTTCACTCATACCCATTTGACTGTAGCGTTGGTCACCATCGGTAGCATGTAGTTATAGAACTTTTGTATGTTTGGAATTGTGAGTTTTAAATTGTGAAACACATAGAAAGATTTTTGTAAATTCCCATACAATGTAAATTTGTCAGCGGAATAAAATTTATTATTATTATTATTATTATGTACGTACGAAATCTTGTCGTGAGGTAAAAAATTTACAAATGTTTCGCTACAATATAACACCATAAATTACTTTCACTGATCAGCTTTTGTGCAATAATCAAATTGTTTATAAAAATTAGGAAATATGCAATTTTTGCAATACTTGTGCTGAAAGCTAATTGAAAACGGAAAAGAGTATCTTCAAATTTTAGTTGTGTGTGTTCTCTTTTGAGCTTCAAATTGATCAAATGATTTTAAAAAAAAAAAACGTTATTAGTTGCATATTTAAAAATATTTTTTGTAAGAAAGATTAATTTAAAATAGTTTTTGTTGTAGTACAAGTATTTTAAAATATTTTTACAGAGTTTCAGATTGAAATTGCTACCTTATCGTAGGAATATTTGTTGATTGTGACAGAATTTGACCACAAATAACACCTTCAATAAAACCCGCACTGCTATTGATAAAGCCTATTAAGGAATATTTAACTCTAATCATTGAACATCTAAACACGTGATTGTGTAAATACGTCGCATCAGTGTCATGTTTTGTTGATTCTAAAATGTGTACAATGAAACAATAATCGAATTTATTGATCTTATTGTATTGTGTTGTATCCTAACAACAATATTTATTTTCCATGGTTTATTAAGGACGATGTCTTAAAATTAGTTTTGCATGTAGTAATATTGAACGACGTGTGGAGTATCAGATAAGCTACAAAAAATTTAAATAAAATTACATAAAATTTGTATTAAACAAAATCTGAGTTTTTTTACTTATCATTCCAGTCTTAACCTATCATAGTTTTTTCCTTCATACAACCCAGCAATTTCAATAAACCATTATGTTCTTGAACCATCTTCTTGGCATATAATTTTCAATACAATTAACATGACAAGTTAAAACCAAGTTAAGTTATATTTGGTAACTTATGGTTTTCTTAATAATCGGCGTGCTCATAGATTTTACATAAATCTTAAGAGTAAAAACAACTTAAAGTTCTTATTTCTATTAGATAGCCATAAAAGGTGTGTAATATGTTTTTGTAACTCCGATATAGGTTTGAGTTCTTTTGTTTGACTCACACCTTATTTCTCTCATAACATAATTATTAATCATTAAATCATTTATCCCTTATATTAAGTAATTATAAAAATGTAAACAATTCCATCGAACATTAATGATTCCTTTACCTAGCATTAATGATAATACTTTTTCATGATTCGCTAAACCCTTAGTAGTCAGGTAATTAAAAAAATATTCAAATATAATTGTATTTCCTTTTTTAACGATAGCGTTGAATCCTTGGCTTGAATTCAATTTATTCAAGCCTTCAACAAAGCTGACACAAGAGTCATAATTTATCATCGTCCTACTATTGCCTGGCTTTATTTAATTAAGTACTCTCATAAACCCGCTGCAAATGGTGAATGCAAAATTGAGTTTATATGCAACTGACACAGAACGGCTTTTTATGCAAGGTTTTACTGTTTAATTGTCAAGTTATATTTGACTTATGAGTCGACTATTTTTCTACACATATGGTCAAGTGTATACGACTAAATCACATTGCATATTGTGTCTCGCTGGACTGAAGACTTTCTTTCTAGGGGGTTCTACTTTATGAATTTTTGTAATTTTTGAACGCTTAACAAAAAATTTTTAAGTTAGGTACGCATCAAATGGTCCAATCATCTATGTTGTTTATAATTTAAAAAAATGCCTGGTCCCAATACCTTCAAATAAAACTGTTTCCCACTAAATCTACACCAAATTATAATATAACAATATTTTATGTCCTATAAGGGCATCCCAAAAAATTGAATTGCGGTTTTGAAACTAGGAAATTTCAAATAGAAGCAAATGTCATATTACTTTCCTTTTTAACTATCTTTTTATATCAACTTTTTGCTGAAAGTCAAATGTGTTATTTATAGCTTATAACTTTAAAAATAAAACTCTTTCTATAAACTTAAGTCAAACGATACAAAAATCATATCTAGTTGTGTAAACTTCTGAAGTGATTAAAGTAGATCCATTAAATAAAGCATACAAATTAATATTTTTAATAAGAAAGAAACATTATATTTATTTTACCGAACATTTAATATTGTTAAGAGATACATACTGAATTGGCAAATAACTAAACCTATAAAATGTTTACCAAGTTATTAAGTACTTTAAAACAAAGACGAGGCATTCTTTTTAAAACTATATATTAGATTAACAGCAATTTGTTGTGCATGATAAAACACAATTCATCATATCTATCGTTCCTTGTTTGTATAAGAAGTATCATTACTCTTCACAACCTCTAGGTGTACCTTATCAGTAATTTAGAATAACTTAAAACGCGTTTAATTAACCTTCTAAAAATACATATCTTGAGCTGGTTACAATTATTCCCTTAGCACTTTTGAAACTTTAACATTAAGAATGGACTATAAAGTTAGCTTTTACTTTGCTATCTTGTATTTATGTTAAAAAAAACAAGTTCCGTACATTTATATTCTTTATATATTTCTTTAAATTTAAAGTTCTATGCCAATTAATAGTAAAATACATTGGAGCTTTAGCAAAGTTAATGAAACATTTCCAAGCATCTCCATTACATTATATCCAAACAACATAACTTGTTATGCCTTACACTAATTTATTGTTGTTTTCGATGGCTTGAAGGTGCTGTTATTTCTGGTTGGTTGTATCTATATATATAATACGTGATGCCCTTTTTTTGTTAACACTACTCCTCCCTTATTTCTGGACCAATTTTAACGTTTGAGGTGTCAAAAGAATGGTCTCAGTTCGTAGTTTTGCAATAAGGTTTTAAATTTTTTATATTTTAATTCTGAAGCCATTGGGAAGCCCTTAAAGTTCGTATTTTGTCCATAAGATTAACATGGGGAACAATTGTTATTGAATTGCAAACTAAAACAGCTGTTGATAGTAAAATAGACAAACACATGGTAAAAGCTAGCTGAATGCTGAATAGAAGCAATTGAACTGATTTGGTATTGAAATATCAAAACAATTTCATAATTTAATTCAAGAAGTGTCTATTGTGTGAGACATATTGTATCTTTTATCTTTTTCTCAAAATGTAGCAGGTAGATTTTGCTTGAACTTTCTATTTATGTGTATTTGGACAAAAAATAGGTTTAGTAACTTAACGCCAAAAAAATTCATTCTCCTGATGCACAAAAACAAGTTTGGAAATTCAAAGTTTTGACGAAGACTTAAGAGTTATCAGAACGCTATCGACACAACAACGACACAAGACAACAAAAATTTAAATAGAACTCTAAATGTTGGGTTTTCAAACTGCTGTGAAGTAGGAAAAGGGATAGTTGGTTTTTGTTGTAAATTTAATTTAATCACCGTAAACCGTAATGTGATACTATAACAAATTTAATGCAGAATGCTAGAGGCATATTAAAACACCTGTTTAAAAGACACATCATTAAAAAAAAATTTTACCTCCAGTATCGATGATAAGTTAATTGCAAAAATGGTTTGTATAAGGGTGAATTTAAACCAAAATATAAATGCAACATCAAACCAAAATGGACAAACCCAAACGTAGATTTTCTTAATTTTTGTGATTTCTTTATTTAAATGCAATTTAAATTGCAATGCAATGGAAACATAAGCTAAAGAGGATTTAATTTGTTATAAGTAGTAATAGTGTGGGCTCTTTCACTCTGTCGACGACTACCTCAAACAGTACTAGAAGAACAGCCACAGTGGGTGCTGCATAGCTCATACAAAAACCGAGGAGTTGTAATGAAATAGTTATTTTACTTCTGTTGTTATTTATGTTTTATGTGTGATGAACCATCTAGGTCAAACATCTGTGAACGTATTTATAGGAATTTTTAGGCAGAGGCTTTAAGACAAATCGGCATAAGAACCATCATGTAATCCTAGCTAATTTAAACCTATAAGAACAACTACCAAATCTCAATACTATCACATTGGGAAGTTGGAGAATTAGTAATGAAGATCGATTGATGAAATACCAATATAGTGTAATCTGATTTTCACTATAATTTTATTTTTATTTAAATCAACTACCTTGGCCAAATTACCTTGGAGCAAGGTTAACACAAATCCTCCCTGATTTCTTTGCCAAATTTAACGTTTAAGTTTGAAAATAAGTGATGACCATTAATTGATCAAACGCTGACAAGATGGAAATTAATTCGAAGTAAATTTTAATTTAAATGTTATGCAAAAAATAAGTAAATTACCATGGAGCAAGGTTTGATCACCAAGCACTCTAAAGTATGCAGCGCATTGCGCTGCACAGGTACCCCTAGTTCATATGGGATCACTGAGGTGCTCTGAAATTAATTAATTTAAACGATTTTTAAATTTATTCTAGTTTAAAATATCAACCTTGATTTAATTGGTATTATTTGTTTAATATTTTAAGTTATATTACTTATAATATCTCTATTGGCACTTATTGCAATGACCTTAGAAAAAGATAAAGATGACCACACAATTTATTGAAACCGCATAGTTATTATATTTTACGTACTTTGTTTCTTGTCTTCAGTTACTTGTTACAGTTTTATATTTACTTTGAAGCAGCCTAAAAAACGTCCTTAATTGTAAATTGGTCGTAAAGTTATTAAAATATAATTATCGAACAAATAATTAAATTAAAAACCATCCCAACAAAGATCATATTATTACTACACAACTGTAGTTATTATTTCAGAGTTGTTGATACAATAATAAAAATCTACTGTAAAATCCCTCCCGTTACTATTTAACAAAGTTATTGTTGAACAAACTGTGAGGATATGTAAATAACAAGTTTTATGTTAGTAAAGGAGAAACAAACTCTAACTACTAACTACTCTTATATTTTGTACAAAGAGACTAATTTCTCTTCATTGATGTAAGCAAATTTGTACCACTTAAGCAGTGTTTTAGACAATTATTTGATGTCTACATATATTCTTGTGCTCGCTTACGTATGATATAATATATTCAGCCATTTGTACGAGATAGTCTCTTTTTAAATGTGTATTAAAAGTATATTAAACTTCCAATACAAATATATAGTAACGTTCGGTCTCACGCCGAGTAGTCAGAAACGTAAAAAAGGCAAATTCTCATAAAACACTTCATACGTCAAATTTACACTGGATGACCAAATTGCTTTCAAACATTTGAGATTCAAAATAAAATCAATTATTTTCACAAACCGAGCACCCAATGCGTTAAAAATAGAGTATTACGCTTAAAAACATAAAAAAAATCATTTTTCACTTCACAGCATTAAGTTTATATACTAACTACCTTTTTTATTTCTTAGTTTTAAAAAGGAAACAGATTTTCCACGTAAATAAATCAAATCATCACGAGGGTGTCAATAAAAAGTTTATAAATATATAAATACAGATGCCAGTTTAGAAGTTGCCTTCTGATATTATGTGATATATAAATTGCTTTAGTGGCACATAGATTCCAAAAGTGTATTTAAGCTTTTGTTTACTGTAAGTTGTATTGCCATTTCTTTTTCAGATGACAACATGTAAGCTCAACGTTATTTATATGTTTTGGTTATTTATTTTGAATTTTTATATCACAATGTCCAAGTGTATCCACTCGTTAGTCAGCTCATTTTACTGCTCTCAACGTCCCCTCCACGTATCTTTACAGAATGTTTTTGGTTAGTTGTTTTCGATATACTAATAACTGACTTTTGCACTTTTATGGTTTTAAGAATATTTTATGTGGCCTATTTAATCGTATATTCCATTAAATATATGAATTATGATAAATAGAACAAAAAGGTATTAACAACAATCAGCATACGAGTATTAACTAAAATATTTTTTGTATCATAAATGCTTGATGCAGAGTTTTACATTATTCCTCTACTAATATTTGTCTTTATCTGCTTAAATATTCTCCATCCCATACGTTAATATTAAGTTATATTTAGCATACCAAGTATATTTAAGCTTACTTAGTATGCCAAGGTTGTAAAAATATTGCCTATTTTTAGGAGAGTTTTACTTCTCCCTTTCACTGAAACAAATACTTTAACTTGGAATGTCTAAGCCCTAGCATTAAAGCTAACATTATCTGTTTCCGTCAACAACAGTATCCACCAATCAAGTTCAGCAAGAATGACCATTATGGATGTCACTGCAATCAAAATAATAAAAAACCTCGTTGCAGCAGACCTACATAATCTGCGAATATCCTATATAATTCAGTATTTTTTATATTTCCCATAAACACAACGGGAATGACGATGTCGTGGCATATAGTATAGCATAGAGGATGGATAATAATTGTATCCTGCTATGGGGATGTACTGTAGTAAGAAAGGATAGGTAATACCATCTCAGGGTAGGTACATACTAAATTGTACATATTCTATTTTTGTTTTTTTTTTCCCATAAACCCCATTTCAGTAAGTATGTATTTTTCCCACCATATGGATGCTGTAACCAGATATCGGTTAAGCCTATCGGTTTGATGTACATACCAATTTTGATCAAGTTATGTCAATAAATAAAGATTTACAGGTTTTTGTTGATTCCCCATAAGCATAAGATGGTAAACCTGTTTTTGGATTTTCTTCGTAACCTGTTCAGACAAATTAAAAATTCATAATATTAAATTGTTCGTTTATTCAAGATCTTTTAAATTGTCTTTGTATAAATTGTTGAATCCTTTAAATTGGGGTCCAAAAATGCCAAAAGCTCAATTTCACCCTTTTAAAACTTACAAAACAACACTATCATAACCCTATTATGCTGGTTCGGAATGTAATGAAAATAGACTTGATACTACACCTCCATCCCAAATTTTATCAAAATCGGAGGTCCCTTTCAAAAGTAATTTCTCTATAGGGAAATTCGCTAAAATGTATTCAAATGTAAAATATAAAGCTCATTGAAATCATATTTATTGTATGCCTATTACGTATTATAATATAGTTGAATATTGTTGGATAAAATGATACAAACAAACCTTTTTACGTGTGAGAACAATGAAAGTATTTCAAACAACAAATTATAGTTTTGTGAACATTCATTAAATACAATTCTCTAAACTCCACTATGTTCCATATTATGTTCCGTAGGGAAATAAATGTAAAATGTTTTCAGAACTGAACATTCTTGGCAGCCTGCGATTCCCTGAAGAATCCCACAGATTGAGGTATCATTCAAAAACCTAAAACGGGTTTTATTGTAACTTTTCGTGATCATAAAACACTTGCTTGATTTCCCACGTTGGGTCCATAGTGACAATAGACAGTAACGCTGAATATGAAGTGGAAGTATTTATTGGGTTTTATATGCTTTTAAACAACAAATATAACAACAAGTTTTTAGTGTCAGGGGAATTGCTACATTGTGGTATCTCATTATCTTGAAAGTAACAATTTTACACAGTATAACAATTATTACAAAATATACAATTCTGTAGTAATTATTCTATTTTTCGTCTGCATTTGATTGCAACACGTTTTTTATTTACAATCTTTACTATACACTCTTTTGTTGTTTATATTAACACCTCAACTACGTTTATGTATCTTGCAATAATATTTATAATTTTATGTTTTACCAATAACTTACGCATTTAAGTAATACGACTTTTTATGATTATGTTAAGTTACGTTTCACCCTCAAAAAACACAATAGATACCATTTAAAAGCGACCGAACGGCCCAAGCGAGACTATTTTTCATCCAATATTGTTTTAACGAATATTAATTACTGATTGAATAGATATTTCAGTCCTCAAAATGGTTAGGGATTTATACTGAACCATAACGATGTTTTGTCTTTTTGACTTATTGGGCCTTAGGTGTACATACTGACTTATTGGATAATACACTTAATCAAGGGGGAAAATAATTGTTAAATTAACCACTAACGATTAAAAGCCTATTCTAAATAATTCAATAATAGTCTTGCTGTTAAAAATAGGGTAATTTAATGTAATAAAATGAATTACAATGGAATGTTCAGAAATAGTTTGCAATGTTCAAGATTAATGAAAAATTTATTACCGAATCATTTTTAGAAACGATATGTTTAATCATTCCGTTTTGATTATTCATGAAATTGTAGTAAATAAAGGTTTACTTTATCTTAACTAAAGTGCGATTATTTAAATTAAGTTTAGATTGAACATAAACTTAACTGACATTAAGTGTAAACTTTGAAATTTTTTCTACTAATTTTGGTGGTAAATTAAATACAGCTTTGAACAATAATTTGAGGTGTTTGTACTGTGGATGGGGAGTGGCTTAACCTCATTAGTAGACTTGTTGAAACAAGAAATCTTATTAATTTTCAGATGCACCACCAGAGTTTAATTAGAGGAATAAAAGACAGATTTGGGCTAATTTGCTTTCTAAATTATTTGTTTTTAAATTCTGTTTAGAAGTCTTTGGTCTTTAACACAAAAAGTGTGACTTATGAATTATATTCGTATTTAACTTGTTCTTTTAGAACAATAGCTTTAATTTCATTATTATAAATATTTGTAATAAAACTTTCATTACTACCAACAAACATGTTTAAATCAGATACGGGTTGACATAACCCAATAAATGACTGGTATTATTGTAACGTACATGACCAACGTACTTAAAAATTTTTGGCGAGTTTTTCAATACGTGTCCACGAACCTAAAAGCCGAGATTTATCTAAATTAAATCGATATCATTCATCTAATATGAATAGATTGATTTTATTAAGGCTTAATAATTGACTGTTTAGCTGGATGGAATTTGTAAATCATTCAATGCTTAAATAATCAAAATCATTTAGGCTTTAGATATGCTGAGATTGGGTTTAAACAATAATAATTTTACTTCAGAAGTAATCACCCTTAAATCTTTTAGGTTTACGTAATATAACTGATTCCACCTTGTCTCCAATACACCGCTAATTTGATTGAATTTATCCTTTACATTTAAATTAAATACAAGATAGTCAAAAATAATTTAAAAAACATGTAATGTTAGTAAGCAACACAATCCTTTTTGTTCCTGAAATTTTAAAAAAAGTTCATTGTTTGTGTCTTGCTAAATTTGCTTATTTGTTGTTTAGTTTTTCATTTGATTTTCAACAATATGTTTGTAAATATATTGCATTTAAATACGTATTCAACTTACAACGACACTGATTTCTTCACACAAAAATTTATTATTTTTCTTTACATATGGCCTGAGTCATTTGTATAAAAATCTTACGTTTTTTTACCGATTTTTAAGTAAAAATATTAGTTAATAGATGTGGTGTGTGTTCGCCAGACCTTGTTACAGTAAAATATAACAAACGGCTCCTGAGGGACTATTTTTCTTACACAACCTCATTGTAATGTTAGGAGAAGATGTATGTTTAAATAATGAAATTTAACAACAGGATTTTTATGATAAATCGATGGAAAACAAAATTATTAATGACTTTATTTAGAAAAACAGCTAAGGATTGATTGGAAGACTTTAACACTATTTAAATTTTAATTATCAGAGCTTGTTAAGTTTTAGGTTGATAAAACTATAATCATTATAATAATAAAATGTTTTAAATGTTTTCTTTATTTTTTATTGTTAATAAACTTGTTATTACCGTTTATCTTATTATAGCTCAAGGTTTTAATGCTTGTAGCAACAAAGAAAATGTATAGAATGCTATGAAAATTTGTATTTGACTAAAGAATATTAAATCACTTTTGTCAGTGTGGAAAAAAATTATAGGATCATGATCAAGAAAAATTAATACATTAAGAAAAATGGGGAAGTTTTTTATGTTCTTAGTAAACTGTACTTATGTGCTAATATTGTTATGTAGGGCAATCAAATACAATTAAAAGTTAGGCCTATATTATAACTCGTCTAAAATTACCTCCCAAAAAATTTCTGAATCCTCTCTAGCTGCAGAAATCAAATGGAATGAAGAATGCGTTTGCCTTGATGAATAATTTATTTTAAATTACTCTCTGCATAAACGATGAAAAGACGAATTTAACATTTTATTTAATAGACTCCATTACATGGAGTTATAGTACAGTATTTATACTTTAACTTAAATTTATACTTCATTCTTATTACCTGTTTCTGTAATTTTTATAGGCCTACATATTAGATAGAGCCCGAGTGGCCTTAATTATAAAAAAGTACATGCGATGAAAGCTTCATTTTGTAAAACACTTTTTAACACAATTAAAGTACATAAATTCGAAATACTTTGTACTATGTTCAGGAATCTATTTCCAGATTGTGAGCTAATGAATTAAAAAACGTATTACAATAAATAAATTATAAAGAACTTAATTCGTTTATTATGATTCAGATTAGTAAACCATATACAATATGTTTATGTATATGCCATTAAAAATTACTACAGACTTCACGATGTAAAAAAAATAATTGTACTTTTGAATAAAAGCAAGAAATTCTTTTTTTAAAAGAATCCACATTTTCCTTCAATCATTATTTATTCCCTCAATCAATCCCTTTTAAACATAAAAAAATTGGTAGTCTTTGTTCTGTTATATTATACATGAAAACAGTAGGCCTACCTTGCAAAAAACTGCAAATAGAACTAAATGAAACGTACAATAAAGCACTCAATGGAAACATTTTCATCTGCTTGAGAAAAATTATTTTTTACGGCCTGAAATGCCCTCAAGTAAATGCAGTAAAATGAAATTCACTTGCCAGTTCATTCATTTCACAGCTATCCGAACCTGATGGAATTGAAAATATTTTCTCTGTTTGAAACCTTTTACAAATTCTCTTTGTTTTTATTATTAAAACTATTATTGTTATTTTTAAATTATTAAACATTCTCATGCAGATATTTTTATGTCAACAAATTTAAAACCGAATTCCGATGCTCAGCAACAAGATAGAAATACAGTACAAAATTATTGGATTCTTGAGATATATTATACATTTGTGCTTTCTATAAGA
The DNA here is from genome assembly GCA_030545055.2 of Neoaliturus tenellus. Lineage (NCBI taxonomy): Eukaryota > Metazoa > Arthropoda > Insecta > Hemiptera > Cicadellidae > Neoaliturus > Neoaliturus tenellus. The sequence continues at coordinate 327,077,007 of CM061531.1, read as the reverse complement.
AGGTTTGCGCTAGATAAGCTCCTTCCACTAACCATTGTCCAAATTTTTATTGCGAAGCCAAAAACAAAACACGAATAAAATGTTTTGTCTTTGTAAAATTGAACTAAACCCCTAATACATGGTTAGGTACAGCATAATTTCCCTGGGAATGAAATTGGCTTTCTCATATAGCAATAATACACTATCTAAAATAACTATACAGTATCGGGAACTATACAGTATGTTTTCAAAGTTTGGCATATTAACTGGCGAACCCAAAAATTATGTACATTTCGTGGCCCATGAAAACAAACCCTTACAGCTTGGAAAGAAGGGAATGGCTTCTTAATGCAAAGTAGCGTACACATTGCCTGGAATTGTCTCTAAATGAAAACACTAGTTATCTGGAAAAAAAACCATGTTTATTAACTTCATCAACTCTGGTTTAAGTCTCGATTGAAATATTAAAAAAAAAATACTACTTTAATATTTATATTTAACCATATACTGTGTAGAAAATCATATAACACTCCTTCAGCTTCAGAATTCTACATTTAAAACTCAAAATTTATAAACATGTACCTTCAATTTACAAAATATATTACTACTATACTTATTATTTGTGTTATTTATAAGTATTGACTTTAAAAATAACTATCATAAAAAATAAATGAATTTGTATAGATTAAGAGATAGTTCCATAACCTGTGAGATTCAAAGTAATGATTAATTTTTTACTGAAAAAGTCTGGGAGGTGAACTTTTTTAATATCACTCGAAAGATTTGTGCTAATATATCGTTCAGGGATTTGCAATTAATATATAATAAAATCATAACTTAAATTGAAAACCTCCTTAACAAGTTGAAACTACCTTTAAAAAATTACCAAAGGACCTTTGAAACCAATTACTACGTTTATAAAGTATCCAAACTAATCATTAAAATAAATCGGTCAACATACATGAGTTAAAACAAATTATGATTTTTTTCAATATATATATATATAAGTACGTAACAATTACCAGTAAACTATAACAAACATTTCAGGTTTTTCTGTATTAATAAGTTATGGAAGGAATAAACTCTAACAGTAACGTGTCTAGTAATAAAACTATTTTTAATACAAAATATTGAACCTTCGTATCAATGATATTTAAACTGTTTTAAGTGAAATATAAAAAACTGTAAAATATTTCATTTGAATGTTGATTACAAAGAAGCATAACAGAAAAGGTAATTGCACCTCTCAACGAAGATAAATAGCAAGGGACCAAGATATAGAGATTTTATCGCTTAGATATATGGGCTGCCTCATCGTCTATGCCATCCAGTCTTAAAGGGGATGTGACACTACTGTAAAGCCACATAAAGATGGCCGTGGTATTAAAATGAATTATTCCGTACTCTTTTAATTCATTCAATCAACACTTGTATCTATTTACACGAATATCTTAAATTTTGCTTCAAATCATTGGTGTTACAGTTTAATTTTTTTTAATATGTTTAAATATATTAATTAAACTAATGAGTATTATAACCTTAGCTATTTGATGCACGTCGTTCAGTTACTATATCAGTTAAATCGATAACCAATTCATAAAGTTAGGATTAGTTATGCATATGTTCTCTCAATTGTAATTAATTACGTAAAGATTTCCAAAAAGAGTAAATATAAGTATTTATTAATTTAGTGGATGGATGGTAAATATGCGCATTCTTTTTGGAAGTAGAAATCTTTTTTTAAGTTTTTAATGAAATATCGGTCACGAAATGTGTGTTCATAGTCATAAATATAAGAGTAGGCCTAAATATAATTTTTTTCTTTTTTTATTAAGGCCCCCCTTGACTGGTGTTTTATCATTCCATAAATTGACAACTTAGCTAAAGATAAATTGCATGGGATGAAATTTCAAAAATCTCATTGACTCAACTTACGAATGTAGTAACCGAGAAATTTCATCATTTAGTTTTAGTTTTGTAAACATTGATTTTCTTAAAAGTACTGTACCGTTACAGAACATTATAGAAGAGTTACCTAAATGTGAGACACATAATTTTAACATATATAATTATCATCTGAAGTCATGGTATAGCCTTATTTAATGACTTTTAAAATATTCTTATTCTCCTCTTGAAGCAATACCCAGGGAATACTAACTTTTATTAAAGTATTTACAACTTTGTTCAACTTGGTCACAGTGTCCTCAGGTGAGACCATCGAAGTATATAATAAACTGGAACGCGCACTGGGTGAGCAGCAAACGGTCCGCCGGCCGGCCGGGCCGCCATCTTTGAAGTTGGCAAGAACCAGCAGCGCCGCACTGCACCAGCATAGTGTTTCGCGCTGTTTGTCGTTCAGAGCGTCAATTAATTAATTAAGTATGTTGATGTTACAATTAATTAATTAATTTTTCATAGTTTTACTAACATAAACATAATGATTTTTATATTGTTCCTTTTACATTAATCATTAATGTACTAATGTAGTAATAATTAATTAATGTAGTAATAATTAATTACATTAATAATTAATAATCAGTAATTATTACTGAAAATTAATGAACAAACCAAAATTCTTGTAATTTTAATTGTTCGCAAAATTTTGTTTTAGCATTGACTCTAAATTATGTATATAAAATCAGTGGTGTTAGTGTTACTATAGGCTGTGAGATATATATTATTTAATCCTATTTTTCTACGAAATATAATAAACTGATCTACTAAAAATAAACAGTGTCTTGGTGTGTAAAAATGTTCATGATTAAAAACATTATTTTCAGTTCTATTAGAATATTTTGTATTATGAAACTGTAATGTACGTAGACGTTATTATAAAATATTTGTTACGCATTAATTAATAAACTTATTTTCCAATATGGTGGACAAGTAAATCTATGGAATTTTATGTCGTTATAAAGAAATGTTCTTTATGTGTAATTTAAGACATTTTTTAGTATTAAAAATTTTATGTTACCAAATGTTTTCGGAGATACATGATATGAAAGTTTAACCCATGCGAATCTTTGGGGCTAAAGATAAACTTCAATTAATTGACCTTAGCAAAAATTGTTTGATTGGTTTTTAAATAGTTTTGAGACCGTTCATTTTGTATATGTCTAACTAAAAAAATAAATATAAGATTTAATAGTAAAAACCCATTAATTCTCTAGATTAACAGTATACACATTCCATAAACAGTGCAGTGACATACGTAAACCTTTTTAAGACTGCAGAATGGATATAAAGTTATCATTTAATAATTTAGTGATAATGACGGCATTTAACATCATTTATAAAGAACATATTGTCAATTCAATGTAATTCAACAAAAGAAGAAAGCTAAAACTAATGAAAAATTCAACCAAATTTTAAATTGACTCTATTATGCTGTACAATACTATAGAAAATTTCTTAAAACTATGCGTACCTTGCGTTCAGTACAGTAACTCTAACTTATATTCACTCAAGTTGACAGTACAAAGGTCTATCAGTTAATAGGATACCTCATGAAGGCTAGTTAAAACAAAGTATTAAAATGGGCTGAATAAAGTATTTTTAGTTTATAGTAATATAACTAGGCCTATTGCAATTGTTTAAAATTATACCATAGGCCTAAACAATAGGTAGTTACTGTATGTAAATTGATTTAAAAATAAAGATCATATTACTTCACCAAAAGAGATATCAATAGTCATATTTGTAACAATTACTAAAAAAAAAAAAAAAAAAAAAAAAAAAAAAAAAAAAAAACACGATTGACTCCTCGCTGGAAGTGTATCAGCCATCGCATCATCGGCAGCGTTATGCCGGACGCCCGACGCTTTCGCCTATTCGTAGAAACGCTCACTAAAAATAACATTGTAAAAAAACGGAATGCCCTACAGAAGATATTTTTAATGCAAAATAAAATTCAGAATGTCCTTTACATTTCATTCGCTGGAAGTTTCTGCTTGACCAAATAATAAAAAATTTTCTCGCTTACTACTTTTTTCACTACATTATCAAATTAAATCAAAGTAATCTTTAAAAATATATTATTATAACTTAATATATATATTTTTGCTGAAACCATTACTGATCTGTTCGATATTTAAAGCTGTCAAACGTCATATAAATTTAAAATACATTGCGTTGCGTTTAATGTTCTAAACATTGATTTAAGTGAAACGGTGCATTGTCGTCGGTGCTGGTTACCGCCAACTTCAAAGATGGCGGCCGGACCGATTCGGTGCCGGGTAAGGCACCTGAGAGCGCGTTCCAGTTTATTATATACTTCGATGGGTGAGACATAAATGTTTAAACGCTCTGGATCCGAGTGTGACCATGCCGGGATTTGTTTGTGACCTGAAATATCTGGAACTATTTAATGTGGTTTACACTGCATATCTCTTTAGACGCTCGTGGAAGATAACAAAAAGTATAGAATTTAACAAAAAGTTTAATTCCTGTAAAAAATTTTCATTTATATTAAAATATTAAAGTGTAAAAATATTTCATATCAGAAACAACGACATTGTTAGGAGGTCTTCTGTCAGTTAATAAAATAAAGAAATTTAATATCGTAGCATTATTGCGAACATAGTTTCGTAAAAGAAACACACTATTGTTCTTTTAGGTACAAGGTTTAATATTGTTTTCTAATTTTACATACTTATAATTACAAATTGAAAATTATTTTGTGTTGTAACTTTCCACGTTAGACTTTTTTACTTTAAGTGACTAATTACTTTTAAAATTTTATCTTGGCACAATGGGTACGTACTAACATGTACATACTAATGTGTACATTTTCAATATATATGTTTTCAATATTCTGCGCATGTTTGTGTACATATTCAATTAGTTATAAAACTGTAAAAGCAGAACGCATGACAGAGCCTTCAGGTGGCAATAAGAATAATATAAAATTAAACATATACAAAATATTGTATTACCTTTAAAGTAGTTTGTGGAACGATTGAATTACGAACGCTTTAAAGCTGAGAGTGAGATGTAAGTTAGAACAAGAGCAAAACGAATGTTTTAATATCTTACAAGTGGCTTAAGGGCATTCATGACACAATAGGTGCATACATAGCGCATCTGCGACCAACATAAATTTGGTAAAGCGTTATTGAAATAAATCAATAAACATGTTGAACTTTATGGTTAGATGGTCAACCAACAAAAATTTGGAATCCCCCGGGGCTGCTTGATCTAATAGTCGTTCACATTCACTTTGGATAGCGATCTTTAAGGTTTAAGAACATAAATGAACTAAAACATAAATTGAAATCGTATCTTTTGTTGTTTGGTGTTATCGTATTAATAGGAATAAGCTATCATTAAAATGGCTACATTGTTAACTAAAACTGACATAAATTGTTAATTGTCTTTCATAGCTTTTAACAAATCTAACCATAATTATCAGGCTTTTCTCCACTTTTTCAATAAACAATTTCTGTAATATTTAAAACATTACTCACAGTCTTACAAATAAAGCTGAAAAGAATCCGTTGCAGTAGGGGAAATCTGTCAGGAAATCTGACATCTGACGGTTGACAGTTGACGTTTTCAATTTCCCTCGTTGATTCAATGTTTCATATCAATGAAGCATAAGTTGGGGAATCTCTGTATTTTAAAATGTAACGTTTGTAATGTAAGAAAAACTTTCTTTTACTGTGTAGTCTTAACCCGAAAGTTTATGTAGTAGCTCTGAACAGTATCATATAAAGAAACATAAATAATTTGTAACGGAGTCCGGATTTCATATTACGATAAGTTTATAGCCAATATTTGCTAACGTTAACCCTCCACATGGCAACTAACGTAAGCCATAGAAATATGTCAAATTTATGTTACAAAATAAAAATCAATATCCAGGGATACGAAGTTTCCTGAACTATTTCCAACTTTGTTCGACTTGGCCACAGCTTCCTCCTGCGAGACATGAAAGTTTAAACAGCCCAGACCGGAAGTGTCTCCGGGCAGGGGGTGGCTGTTTATGTAGGGGTGAAATATTCGGCACGGGAATGTGGTGAGAGGTGCGATCCACTAGATCAGTGGTTGGGATACTAATAGTTAAATATACTGGGTGTCCAGATTTAACCTTAACAAAATTCAGAAGGCAATAACAAGCCAAAAATGAACGAATGTGTCTCATCTCTATGTTTTTTATCTGCAAGTAATATGTGTTTGTAAATAACGTCTTTGAAACTATTTAAGGCACTGAATTTAAAATTGACACAACTCTTAAGTGTTTTAAGACGAAAATAAAAAGGGATCTTGGCTTTGATAAATTGAAAATGAAATTGAAAATCTAAATATTAGAAAATTTGTCAATTTTGGCAAACTTCTCATAAGATATAAAAACTTGGTAAATGTAATTGTCTAATTAAAAATATGAATATATAATGAATATATGACATAAAAATTAGAACTTTACTTTGTGAAAACACGATTTTCACATGTCAATTTTTGATCAAGATCGATACATTCATAGTATTTTCAGTTAAAGTATTACATTTGCATCTTTTAAGTATATCAATTTGTTATATTTCCAGTTTTGAAAATATTTAGATTTAATAATTAAATTTTTGAAAATGTAAAAATTTTAAAGTTCAAAAATTATTTCTTATTTTTATAACATACTTTTTAATCCCATGACTTAAATAGTTTTAAATAACATTATAAGATATTATCCCAGGACAACTTTAAAACTGGTTTATACTAGTTGCGAAGTTGACATTGGGTACAGCAAACGAAGTTGTCATAACACTGTGGTAAGTCTTTTGGCTGTCCACTATGACAATTTCCCTTCCTTCATAATCCATTCATGTTCAAGACAGTGGGGGGTCAATGCGAACTGCAAGCCACTAGCTGGAACATATGTAGACAGCAGGGGGTTAGGAGAAATGCTATGGGCATCGAAACCCCTAGCTGGAACATATGTTCAAGACAGCAGGGGGTGAGGAATGCGACGGGCATAGAAACCCCTAACTTGAACATGAGTGGACAGTCCCGTGTCTCACCCTTTCTCTTCCTTCAATATCCCATCCTTCTGGGGGCTTGCGCAAAATGCCCATTAGAGGCAGACGTGCTCAACAGTTCGGCCGGGGTCTCCTTATCCACCAATAACAACAACAACAAGATATTTTGACTTCTTGAATATTACGGCAAAGTTTTAAATTCCTATTTCAAACGATAGGTTTACCCGCCATAATTTTTAAGGCATGATAAAATGTCGTTGAAAGTTTTTATACTTAACGTAAAACACTTAATTCGAAAATTATTTCAATTTCTAGGTTTTTTTTTGTATTTCCTTTATACATAATATAATATATACCCACATAATTCCAATAACTGATTTACAGATGACAAAGTTGACAAAAAAATCCAAATTTTTGTTGATATTACAAAATTTTTACAACTGGTTAACTAATTTATAGATAGTAATATATTTTTATTACTTTGCATAGCAAGTTTCTTTTAATCTTTTGCATAATCTAAAGCTATAGAAGTATTTAAACTTTACCTTATAGAGAAAAATAAAACAAAGTCATTTTAAATTTAGTAATACACATAAACTATATTTATAAAAATATTTTTTGTTGTGAGATAACAATGATCTTCAAACTGATTATGAAAACTAATAAATTCTTAACGACAAGACAAGCATTAAAGAAACTTTTCGAAAGGCAACAAAGCCGTGTGGCAGTCTTCCATGAGTTTTGTCCTAAAATGAAATTTAATACCTCGCTGATCTAAATACCTTTTCATGAAAGCTTCTTATTATTATTCCTTAAAAGAATAAAGACAAGATTACTTTAACTAATAAAATATATCATCATAAGATCTTTTAATAATGAACTAAGTATGATCATTTCAGTTTCAGTTTCGTCTATTGCAAGTTAATTATTCTTTATATTAGTAAAGGTAAAACATACCTAGTGAAGTTGTTTTACCATTTAATTACAATTTCGTTCCATCTTAATAAAACATATTTAGGTTTAGTCGTTTTTATCATAAAAATATGTTATTTGTTCAGTATGGCTTCCTCAAGTAAATCTGTTTTTCTTAAGAAATTTTATGATAAATGAGGAAACAATTTATTGCTCAATGATGGTGGAACTGTATTTTTCATCACACTGTACGGGAAACATCTATATTCATCACCAGCTGAGAGTGTAGAAACCCCGTTTTCCCTCTCTAGAGAGGGAAAATCAGCTGTTGATTTTTAGTAATTAGTTATGATTACTGACCCAAGTAGCGCTAGCAGTGCTAAGAGTATATTATTCCCTAAATCAGCTGTTCTCAATAATGTAATCAGCTGTGTAAAACAGAATCACTGTTTTCATTGTACTGCGGAAATCAATTGAGCATCCATAGGTGGTTTCTTAAACTTGCATTATTTAATTAATTACTATTATTAATTATCTACAGTGTGATGAAAAATATCGTTCATAACTCGAGTAGAAAGTGTTATTCCGTGCCTTGATCGAAATTCCGATCGTAAATCGTAAACTCGATCTCGGCCCGGAAAAGACACTTTCCACTCTTGTTACGAAATATACTATATATTATTGGAATAGCTTGGTTTTCCAAAGAAACACACCAGGAGACGAATGGTGGGTTTTTGCTCGACGGAACCAATCGCAGCAAATTTGCGGGATGATCGGGCAGCCACTTTGCATTCAGAATCCATTCCCTTCGTTCCGCGAAATACATGGCCACATCCTGTAATGTATTTCTCTGAATCCATAAGTTTTGGTAATGCTTTTTGTGTCATTCATGCCTTTTTATTCATTTTATATTGTCATCTATTTTATTAAGCTTATTTATTTAATGCTTTTTGCGCTACAAGGGTGAGGCAAGGCATGGCATAACATCCCCCGTCTATTCGTTTACTACAGTGTAGTTGCTTTTAGAATCCATAAAATACTCAGATATAGTAACTGGAAACCACACATACAAACACACTCATAACTTTATCAGTACAGTTAAAGTAGCAAAAAAATTAACAATTTTAACATAAAATATTATGAGAAGATATTTTGAAACTTCATTAACTACAAAAATATACACACTAATTCGGCGAACACAACGATGGGGTATGGGGCGGAGGCCACAACTAGCTTGTTCAGTGTGTAAGATTTTTACAGCAATAAACGAATGAGGTTTATAATTACAAATAATAACATATAATTAGGGGGTAAGGGGGTGGAGCCTTCATCCAGCATAATACCTAGGATATTTGCATAGTTTATTATCATTTTACAACTGTCACAATTTTACGAATTGAGGGAAACTACGAAGTGATATAAAAAACGAGCTATAGGAGATTTTCAAAGCGTTTTATTATTATTGATTATGTGTAATGTGTATTTGCCATAAATTTTTGACACCTGATTTATTTCATTATGAGTACAAAATGAATAGATGAAGTAGATAGAAAAAGCCACTTTCAAAACCGGCCACGTGCCGCCGGAAGCCATGTTCCGGGGCAGGTGTCTTCCGGTCGAATATTAAATGAGGTTGGGGGAGGTGGGGTGAGGGTTTGAAGTAGATTTGCGCATAAATTAAAAGTTATTTCAAAACTGAAATTCAACAATTGGTGGTTGAACTAAATTTGCGCATAAATTAACCGGGGTTGAATTAAAACTTCGCATAAAATATTGGTTAGTTCAAAACTGAAATTCAACAACTGGGGGGTTGAACTAAATTCGCGCATAAATTAAAAGTTGGTTCAAAACTGAAATTCAACGATTGGGAGTTGAACTAAATTTGCGCATAAATTAAAAGTAAGTTCAAAACTGAAATTCAACAACTGGGAGTTGAACTAAATTTGCGCATAAATTAACCGGGGTTGAAGTAAAACTTCGCATAAATTAAAAATTAGTTCAAAATTGTAATTCGACGGTGTTAATAAAAACTCTAATAGTTGAACGAAAATAAAAGTCAGTTCAAACATAGCGCAGTCATAATAAGAGAGAGAGAGAAGGTAGATAGAAGTGTTAAGTTCCGCGGATAGAACGAGAATGAAGAATGAAACATGACGCGTCGAAATATATGCGTGACTGTAGATGTCAGTTAATGGGGGGTCTAGAGCTTCCGGCCTGTCGGATGGTGAATTAATCAATGGGGGGGAGTGGATATGGCGCTCGGTTGAACTAAAATTGCGCATAAATTATAAGTTGGTACAAAACTGAAATTCAACTTGATAATGTGGGGTACGGAAAGTATGTCAAGGTCATCCCGAGTAAGTTTTAAAAAAGCCTATCCCGCTTCCACAGGAAATAGTTCTGAGAGTTGAACTACCCGGTGATAGCGGGATAGGTAGAAGACTCTTTTGAACTTTATTCGTAAAAACAAATACAATCAATGTGCAAAAACAAATACAATCAATGTGCAATACAGGTTGAATTTTTGTGATGAAATACGGAGTTGTAAAAGTAAACGCCGACGACGAGGATAAGGTAAAGGCAGAGTCCCCAGATGACGTATTTGGCAAGTTTGAAGAAACGTAATATCTCGAGTTGGTTTTCCCGTTCCAATCGTTTAATTTCCAATTTCAATTTATCCTCTTCCATTCTAGTTACAAAGGGAACTTCATCCATCATATCCATCATGATTGTGTTAGTGTTTGAAATTTTAAAAGAAGTTATGTTGATAGTACAAAAGTCGAAGACGGAATGAGGAGTGAAAGCGAGAAATGTTAGTTAAATAAAAAAGTGGTGGGGGAAAGATGAATTACAAAGAAGTGGTGGGGGAAAGATTTTGCTCTTCATTATTACCGTCAGTAGTGTCAGATGGTGCAGGAGTTAGATTTAGTAAACTGTCTTCGTCCGAACTTTCAACCTTATCACAAATAGGACAATCGTATGTTATTTCCAAATTCATTTTGATAGTTGTAAAATTATCTACAAGTTCTTGTAAAATATTAAAAATAGCTTTTAACTCTTCTTTAGAGTTTATTTCAAAACTAGAATTCATCCGTGCCAATGGAGAGTTGTTCATCGTTGAAGAGTCGGCGAGTAAATGAGGAACACCGCCAAGGGAGGGGGCTTATTTAACGGCGAGCTTATGATTAAATAAAAAGCTAAGTTCTTCTTCTTCGTCTTTTAATTCAAATATCTTAGCTGGAGTATTTGCCTCGTCCTCCTCACTCTGTAATGATGAAGATAATTCACCAGGACGTAAATATTGAACATCAATTCTGATCCATCTCATATAATATCTATCCATTATAGCAAGCAAGTTTTGAAACAATTCTTCCATTTCTTCCCTCTCAGTTATTATATGATGAAACCTGACGAAAGGTGTTCCCATGTTGTTAGTTAGAATGTTGGAAGTGAAATAATTCAAAGGTGGATTCAATAAGATACAAAACTTAAACTAATGGTGGGGGAAATTAAAAAGACTTATGGTGGGGGAAATCTAAAAAAAAACCAATGGTGGGGGGAAATCTCAAAGTCATACAATTGAAGTTTTAAAAAAAAGAGTGTAAAACTGAAATTACACATTCGATGGTTCAACAGGATCTGAATACCAATCCGACCTGTATTTACATCTTTTTATCATATGTGTACAAAAATCATCTTGATGAGACTTGGTGCGTTGACAATAAGCTAGATCGAGAGGATGAAATTTGAAACATCTTTGAGGACAGCATGTATGAAAATATCTTGATTTGTAAAATTTGAAAGTTCGCAATTCCGGCGGCGGTAGTTGTTTTGTTTTGCATTTGCAGTAACAAGATCCGAAAAATTCACACTTAGTGCAAGCTAACCCGTCCACCATCATTGGTCCTAAATCTGTACACTGTTGTTCACAACAGTAACGAGGTTCGTACTTGTAATTTTGTTTTTCCATGTTGACGCTGCTGAGTCCAGTGAAAGAATAAGAGTGTATAGTGTTGAATAGGCAGTTTTATGTACTACAAAAAGTGGTGGGGATAATTTCAAGGTCATCCAAACGAAGTTTTAAAAAATTATACCTTACTAATGTAAGGAAAATTGATACTTAAGAAGTTTGTTTCTGTTTGTTTTCTTCAGACTTTTTCTCTCCCTCCTGTTTCAGACTTTTTCTCTCTCTCCGCTTTAGCCATAGCGATAAGTTCTTCAGTCGATAGTGGATGTACTTCAGGAAATTTTAAAATTAATTTAGCCTGATATCCTTCTCGGGTTAATATTTCTAAATCTTCTGTCATTTGTTCAACGGTGTTGTAATCTTTTCCATAGATCTTTCCATCAAGTTCAATCATCATTCTGTATAACATCTTTAAAAATAGGTGTTGACGCAGCGAGAGTTGGGAAGCGAATGATTAGTTATCCAAGTATCACACCCTTTTTATCAACTTGACATTGATCACGTGATTCCTTAGTTTTATTTGATAAAAGCTATTTAACATTGGTAGTACTTGTGGAACTTGATGTTATGTTGACCAGTTGGCGATGAAGATGTTGTAGGTTGTGTAGAAAGAAATACTTCATCATCGCAGTATTTTGTTTTAGTAAACATCCTTACATTAGTAGCACTAACATCAACAGTTAAGTGATAACCACCGGTAAGTAAAACTCGCATTTCGTTGGTTAAATCTTCAAGTTGTTCAAAACTCGTAATGGTGTTGGTATCGTAAGATGCACACTTGACCTTTAAGGACATGTTGAAGTTTTGTATTTAGTTATAGAGAGCGAGATGTGTACGGTACGAAAGGTAGTCGTAGACTGATGAATTTCACAAGTTGATTTTCACTTTTATTATCACACAAAATTGGGTCAAGGTCATCCCGTGGAATTTTTAAAAAAAGCAACATATTGCTATGTACAAAGACATAACAATATGTTGCTTCTTTTATTTTTATTTTTTGTTTTATATCATCTTTATTGAGAAACCATTACAAACACATATATTTACAATGTTATGTACAAACTAGTTAGTAGTAGGTGTTACATGAATAGTTAGTTCAGTTGAGTTGTTTCCACTCGGTCCGTGTGAAACTAAATAGAGTGCGCCAGGTTGAATAACTCGAAGATCTTCATTTTGTAGAAGTTGTACAAACCGTTTCGGTAGGAAGATTTGAAACTTCGGTTCGTCACCAACTGTATACGGCGCCTCGCTCAATGTGCAATTAATAGCATCACCAATTGAAGTGTCCATCTTCTTGATTGTATGTATGATGTAATGTTTTTCTTCTTTTAGTTCAGAACATTTCTTCGTCGGTAAGATTGTTGATTTAGAATGAGCGTTAAATTGATCAACCAAATTTTGAAGAAAGTTCTGTGATGCCATCTTGATGTTATTGTTAATCTTCTTGTTAATCTTCTTGTTAATAATAATGTCCGTCGGAGATGTTGTCTCTTCGGAGGTTCGAGTAATACTCATGCTGCGTCATGGTAGCGCTCTCACTTTTATTACCGACATTACCCCCACCATTCTGTTGAAGGAAATTATTTAAGCGGTAGGCATTCTTCAAAGCGCACTGTGACCTTCGATGTTTAAAACTCTTTGATGAAATACAAAGTTCATTGAAGTAGCATTGGAAATCTCTATCTATTATTGCATTTATCACTTCGTTGCTTGTAAATGATTGTATCCAATTAGCTTTTTCCAATCCTCTTGTGTAGATAGTTTTGAATTCTTTGCAGTAATGATTCATAATGTGCGGCATCATGTTATAATTAATAAAACCTTCATCCCATCTTAAGTTGTGAAAATGTTTGTACAACCATTTGTTTGTAACTTTCGCTTTAGTTGTTAGTCTATTGAATGGTAATGGAGGTTTGAATAAGTAATGATAAACTACAGATGTGTTCATATCCAAAATTACTAATTCTTTTATAATAAAATTTCCATCATTTCCTCGAAAAGCTTGAAATTCAATTATACCTTTTTTAACTTCCATTATATGTGGCGCATTAGAAAACGAAACCCGTTTGTTCATGATGAAGTCTCGTCAGCAACTGACTTGTATTACAAACACGATTGTTCTTCTTTAACTTCTTGTGCTTCTTCGTCGATATTAAAGTTGGTGTGATAGTTGTTCAATTGTCTCCACATATCCACTTCTTGAGGTATTCGATTAAAAATTGAAGTATCCACGGGACCGTATAAAATTGGAACGAAAGGTTGTCTGTCCAATGTATCGATTAGATAGTCTTTGATTATTGCACTTGAAAATATTAGTTGTTTCAAATATCTGGTGACGGGACCGGTAGTACAACTTAAAGTGTAAAATTCTTCTTTAGTCAAATGTAATTTTACATCATGTCTAGTTAAATCTCTGAAGCGAACCATTTGTCCTCCACGATGTTTCACTATATCAACTTCAATATTTGATTCCAATAAACTTAATCTTGTTCTTCTTCCAAATGTGTTGTTACTCAAATAGCATTCCAAAAGATGTAAATGTTTCATAAATGATTCCCAAGAAGTTTCAGTGAATGTAACCATTTTATTTCCATGATTTAAAATAACAATCGGTGAATAATCCAATGATTTTAAAATTCCAACTGAAATACTTTTCGCCATGCATGAAGAAATGGGGTAGAAAATCCGAAGAAATACTTCTGTTAAAATATTAGTTGTAATGTTAACTTCAACCTTTTTTCTTTTTACTTCTTTTTCAGCTTCTCCTTCTTCTTTTTCTTCTTCTCTCTTCTTATGTTTGTTAAACTTGAGGAACTCGTCCATTTCTCGTTCAACTTGTTTTTCTATATCTGAACTATTCTCATCCATTAGAGGTGTATTTTCTTCTCCGTTAGTAGAACTCATCTTGCGAACGATGTTTCCCATACGACGGTCGAAGATATAATGAATTTTCCACTCATGATTTTCTCGCTTTTATGTTTTTCGTCGAATCCTTGAAATTTATACACTCACATAAATGTTTGTTTTTAACTTGTCTTTCACAAACGAAATTCTAACCTCAAAAATTGAGACAGATAATTCTAACCTCAAAAATCTGCAGTCGTTGTACTAATTCTTTTTAAAGTACATTCTTTACGATTCCGGTCAGCGGTGTGTAAGTAACTATTTTATCATGTAGAATAAGACAGTATGCTGAAGTTCCATCCGCTACTGGTTCTTCAAATTCCATTTCAATTTTTATATCCACACTTGATGATTTTACCGATTCATTTTGTTTTGAACAATCTATTACAATTATCGGAGCCTTGGAATAATATTGGTCAGGTGATAATAGTGGAGTATTAGTCTTTCCATAATATGACGATTGAAATCTTGCATACATATCGTATAAAATGGAAAAACGTTTTTTGCTGAACATGACATTTAAATTGTCATACGGAAAGAATTGAGAGTTTAGGAAAACTTTACAATTCTTTATTTTACAGTTATCAAATTGACCGGCATTTGCAGTGATAACATCTTTTCGCTTAGTTTGAAAACCGAGTATTATGTACCTTGCTCGTTCCAAGTAAGTTGATGTCTTGACGGTCCATGTTTGTCGTTCGGTCTGAGGTAGTGTAGGATATTCATGGAATTCCCAACTTCGGAATGGCATCACAATATCACGGTCAGATTTTAACTTTCTCAATAATACGATTCTATGTTCATCAGCCAATCTTACATGAGGTACTCTCCAAACAACTTTATCTAATTGTAGTTGCCATTTCAGTTTATCTTCAGTAGTTGCAGGGTCTGCAAGTATCAAGTCCTTGTTAGTTGAAGATCTGAGTAATACCAATTCTTGTTTGACATTTATTATTACTCGTTTGTAATCTTCAGCGAATCCCAAAAGCAATCGTAAAGGTACATGAAAATCAAAGTGACCGTTGGAATTCGGTGTTATAGTGTCTTTATCAGGAGCAACCCATCCGGCGGTGACTATTGAATTCTTCTCATGCGGTGTTAATGATGTTAATCCTTTCAATGTTGTTGTTATACCAACCTTTTTTGTCGAATCAACTGTCGCCCCTGATATCTCATATCTTATTTCATCAAAAAGATATGCCATCGGGTTATTTATAAAAGGAACTGTTGAAGCAGTTTTTCCATCCAATTTTAATACCCGTCCTTCAATGTATAAATAACTTTCACACGGTAATGTGTAAATATCTTGTTGTTGAATGGGAATCCTTATTTCATCGTTATTGTTTAATTTTGATAAAGTGTAAGGGTTGTGCGTGTGATATTCCTTCTCCCATAGTGTTTCGTCGAATGTCGGTCCTTGAGATATATCCAGGATATCCATCGTTGTTAAGTTTCAATCCAATCTTCTGTAGAAAACGAATGTTGTCCGATGTTAACTCTTCCAATGTCGAGGAGCTACTGAGCTCCCGACTCTTCCGTTGCGGTTTAAATGATAATCCCATGTTGACCTTTATGTTGCCGCTCTGATGTGTATCCGTATAGTTATCGTTTCTCCTCTAAAGTCAACACTAACACCGTCTTGATCCAATATGTTCAGTACGATGTCTGAAATGAAACTGGTGTTTAACGGTAGGTATATCAAGTTTTGTGGCTTCTCAACAATTTTAAAACCAGGAGCCACTGTTGGATAAAATGTATGTAAAATATGCTGATTCACTCCTTCTCTATACGATCCGTGTATAATATTACACGTTACATCGATACTATTGACTTTCAATATTGTAACAGTTGTATCACCTGAATGAGTAGTTCCAGGAGTTAAGATTTTCTTTTTTGTATCTGTAAATCCAAGTAAACTGCCAATCGACTGTTCCAAGCTGACATCAATATAATATTTTGAAGTTATTTCTGCTTTTAAAGTATTATTGTTTCCTTTAACGGTGATATTGTCTTCTCCGAGTTGTTTCTGTAATAATTGGTTTATATCATCGATTTCATAAGCTCCAGTAGGAAATGTAATTATTTTCAATTCTGAGTATTTTCCTGAAGCATCCTTAGTTTCATAATAATGTAGTAAATTGTTCTTTCCTTCCGTAACATTGGGAATTGAGTTGTAGGTAGTCAAATCAAGTAATGCCGCTTCCCATAATCTTTCCTTGGATAGACGCAATGCTGGGAACAGCGTACTTTTCAATGTGGATGAATTTCCACTCAGTGACACTGTATACGATGACTTCTTAAAGCTGACTGACACTCTTCGCTAGAAACTCCAAACATAAATGCCCACATATTTCAGTATTGTTAGGTTGTTCTCTTTTGTAATTGTAAAAAATGTTTTTAGAGTTTCGAAAATAATGTTGCAGTTCTTTTGGCGGTGGTAGATTGCCAAAACTGTCAAAGTAGTAAATGGTTTGTCCGAGTTTTTTATAGCATACCCAATGAGTGCCTGGACCATAGGTGGAATCCAAATTTACGATTCCAGTTTCATTTTTCCATATTTTAGTTGGTAATGCATCTTTCATAAAAACTCCTCGAAAGAATGGTATTTTCAAACATTTTACATAATCATTTAACTGATGATTTGTTAAGGCTTTATTTGGAATTATCAATTGATTCTTCTTATTTAGTACACACGGTACGGTTTTAGGTATAAACCTGCTCCGTTTTTTACCATTTGCCAAACAGAAGTCTTCTTTACATTTGCCTTGCGAGTTCTACGACGCCCTTTTTTAATGTTTCCACCTCTTTTGGGAGCGCCTCTCTTTGTAGGTCTTCCTCTGCGTCTTCCACCACCTAACTTTGCTTTCGTCTTCATGGTTGTAGTTACTGCCCAAGCCGCTGCTTTTTCTGCAATACTTGCGTCACTTGATTTTACTCTTTGCCAAGCTTTTTCTGCTAGAATGTTATCCGCTATTGATCTATTTGTTGAATCTTTATACTTTGAATATGCTATATCGTGTTCTTTGCAAGCTTGATCTAATTTATTAATTCCAGGATCTCCTCTTGCTAAACGTTTTGCCAACTTAGTTCCAGGTCCACAATATTGATAACCTCCGGGCAGATGTAATTCGTATGGTAAAGCGTCTATCGCTCGATTCACAACAGCACCAATTGGAATCCGTCTGAGCAGGGATAATGCAGCTGATGTTATACCACGTCCTTTCTTGCCAACGTCTTGACGACGACTGAACGATGAGGTCTTCATTATGCCGTTTTATATAACGAGCGTCTTCACTCCATGAAATACTTTATGATAATGAACACTTTTTATATATTCCATACTTATATATTGGCGAGTTTTACTAATACTTATTGATAATTGCATCTTTAATCCATTGTTCTCTTTGATCATCTTGGATTTTACCGTGATTCGGTTTACTAAGCATATGATTGTGCATGTCTATAATTACATTACCCATAAGGTTCATTACATACTCCACATTAGTAGCATCTTTGTAATCTGTAGGATTCTCAAGATCTGTGATACGTTTACCATTACATGTATACACAGATGGATCGTCATTAGAGGTTGCTATAACTTGATTAATAGTAGCAACATCATTCGGAGCTATTCCTGCCGATATGTTAGATATTCTTCTATTTTTTCCATCATATACGTTATTTATTTTATCTCTAACTATAGTTTGTTTTACAACAACACAATCCTGATCATCTTTACCAGATTTAACTTCGGTTAATCGTCTGCCTCCACATATAAAGTTAACACCAGTAGCTGATAGTTGTGGTACTTGTGTTAAAATAACAGCATCATGTTCTTCCGTGCCTAAACTTATATTTGACAATCTTTTATTTTTTCCATCCCACTTGTTATTTTGTAGTTGTAGTAAGGTAAACTTTTCACTTCCTTGCACAAACTCATCACCTTTCTTTGACACCACCTGATTTTGTTTAACAAAAGCGGATGTTCCTTTCTTCAAGCTTTCATTCATTTGTCTCACGGTAGCAGCATCCGATGGAGTTGAACCATCTTTCAGATTGGACAACACTTTTCCATGACAATCAATAACAGCACCATTATATAAAATACAATTATCTTTAATGTATTTAATATTAACACCATCACTTTCTTCTTTAGGATATCCAATATCGTTTATAGTATATTTATAGAAGGAAAATCCATCTTTTTTCTTTTCTGGTATTACAGAGTGCAAATAACGCTTATTGATTGTATCTGTATCCTCGGTTGGATCTGCCACATTAGTTATTTTATAATTTAAAGCATTGTACTTTTTTCCACTTTTAGTCTTTTCCAACAGTAAAGCGTATTCCATCGCAGATAGAAAATAACCTTTATTAACAACATCTCCATTGTTGACTGGTTTTGCAACATTAATAACTCTGTGAGATTTTGCATCATACAGTTGGTTGTTGTCGAGTTTTAAACTTGTAGATGTTTCCTCCTTTACTGTTTTTAAATTTGTTGCATCTCCATCTTCTTCTGGATCTCTAACAAACTTTAAACGTTTATTATTTATGTTATAGTCACCTTCGGGTGTTTGCGGTAATCCACTTCTTTTTCTGTTTCCTCCAACTTGCACTCCTAACGCGGAGTATCGTCCGAACTTGTCGACGCTCATGTTAGAACTGACACATTATACGCCTGCAACTCTTATATATCCGCGGACAATTATACGATTATGCCGCGATTCCTGAGTTCGTCAATCAGAGCTACCCATTCATTATTTAAACCTGTATGACCGGCTTCCATGGCTTCATGCAATAGTCTCATTCTATCAACCAATTTATTGATGTCGTTGTAGTAAATCACATTCGTATTGTATAGATTTTTCATCAATCTTTTGCCAGATGTTGAAGTATCTCCTTTACTCTTTTTACTATGTTGTTCAAGAAGTGATAAATCCATAAGTGATAAAGATTTTCTTTTCAGTGGTTGTCTCACCGCTGGTGCAGTACGTAATGTTGGCAATTTTCGTGGAGGAAACAACTTTTTTATAACAATGTTATATTTTGTTGCACGTGAACGATTAATCATTGCATCCTTTAAGTAGTTTCTTTTATGAGCGTTAGTATTTTGTAGAATTTCCTTAAAAACACTTAAATCTTTGGATGAATACCTTAGTGGTATGTTTTTAAAAATTAATTCATAAAGTCCTTTTGTTCCTTTATATTTATG
Organism: Neoaliturus tenellus; assembly: GCA_030545055.2. Classification (NCBI taxonomy): domain Eukaryota; kingdom Metazoa; phylum Arthropoda; class Insecta; order Hemiptera; family Cicadellidae; genus Neoaliturus; species Neoaliturus tenellus. The sequence continues at coordinate 327,057,062 of CM061531.1, read as the reverse complement.
CTCACCAATAATGATGTAATCGTCTTGTGTTATTTCAAGCTTTGAATCGCCGATCTTTAATTCATTCCCATCAATTCTTGCTCCGTATACGTGTGATCTACTCAAATTCGGGTTTGATTTCATGTCATGTAGCATTTTCATTATATATTTTCTTCCAAGAGGTCCATGTTGTAATATATCGCTACTCAATTGAGTTAAATTTGGAATAGATTGTTCAGCTTCAGGTATTGGCTGTTCTTCTTCCTTTTCAACAATTGGTTCTTCTTCTTCTTTTGTTTCTTCTTGCTCACTAGCACTTGTATATGAATCATCATCTTCTTCTTTTTTTAATGCTTGTACTTCTTGTTTAGAAACTGGTAGTAAAACATCTCCTTCATAACGAGGTTTACCAATAGTTTCTGATATCTGTTTTAAAGGTTCCGTAATAGGTTTAAATGTAGTCTCTAGAAATTCTTCTCTTTCACTTAAACCCATCCTCAATGCACGATTCTTCATCCTAATAGAATCACTGAGTGATTTTATTTCTTTTAATAGTTTTTCTTGATTCACCATGTTTACACTGTGAAGTTCAACGTGTAACTAGATGTAGCATCGGTAGTTCAACGCATAAATACAAATTTATCCAACCCTATACGATATCTACCATTTTTAATATCTTCTTCCTTCATAATAACGAGAAAGCCATATTTCTCATTCCATGCTTTGCCACACATTTCTTCAAATTTCTCAAATGGCATATCCGCATTTACATGATCATTGTATATATGCTTTAAATTTGTTTCATCTTGCTTGAAGATGATCAACATATTTGCATTGTCTCTTATGAGTTGTTTTGGAATCTTACTGTATGTTTGACCAATATAAATGCTATCGATATTATGATGTCTTCCCATAGCGAAGTAATTCCTTATAGTGTCGTGATTTTCACAAGACACATCGTCAAAAATAAAAATAGAAAATGGTTTTGCTTCATTTGGTTGCATAATTGTTTCACTGGCATTAAACTTGTAGAAATGCACTTCAGGTACACTTGCAAGTACTTTATCCAATAATTGATATTTTGGTTGTTGCAATGATTTTGAAAAAATGTATATATTGTTAAAGCGCAATCCTTTAGGATTAGTTATAAGGTTAAAAACAACATTTGTTTTTCCACAATTTGAAGGACCAGTTATTAAACATCTTATTGTATTTGGTAGTAATTCACCATGTTTACCATGATTTAACTTATCATTGTCAACCGTCAATTCATCAATATTATTGATATTAAATCGATCTTTTTGTTGTACAATCTCCATCTTGTGTCAAGGTTAAACACACAATGAGCTATTAAGTTACTATACCAGGTCTTTTGAAGGAATCCAAGAGTCTTCACTTTTATCGAATCCTAACCACCGGACTTTAACCATATCCTTTTTCCTTTGTAAAACCTTCTCAACAAGATATACATCACCGACTGTTGATTTCAACAATTCATGTCCGTAGAATCCACCTTGAAGTAATTCACCCTTGTTATCCTTTAATAAGTAGGTTTCAGGTATAGTTGGTTGCACTTTATAAACTGTAAATACTTCATTAGTCCAATTTGGTAGATATCTTTTACTAAATACACCTTTGTATTTGCTTATACGAACTTTATCGTTGACTTTAAACTTTTTTGGTTGTAACTTTTCCAATTTAGGTGTTGTATTATTTCTGATGCGTTGTAATACAACCTTAGCATTAGCGCTGTTTACCTGGATAGGTTTCATTCCGATGGTACGATGATATTTGTTGTTATACTCTTTTATAAGTTGTGGTAATATGTCATACCACACGTATGATCCTCGTTTTGAAAATTGTTTGTACATCGCTCCTTTCAATGTTCTATTGAACCTTTCAATCATTGAAGCTTTAACTTCAGAATTTGTAGAATAATGATTTATTTGATATTTCTTCATCAAAGCTCCAAAGTCTTTATTAAAATATTCTTTTCCATCATCGGTCTGTAGATGTTTGATTTTGAATTTATTTCTTTGTATCGTTGTTTCCATAGCTTTTGTAACACTTTTACCAGTCTTATCCTTCAATTGTAAAGCGTCAGCTATTTTAGTAAAACAGTCTATAATTGTTAAAATATATTTGAAACCTTTGTTTAATTTACTGTGCGGTATCATTTCAATGAGATCAGCTTGGTAAAGATCATTCATTCCTTTAATGATTGTACTTCTTCTTGGAAATCTTCTTCTTGCTGGTTTATGTAGTTCATTTACAATCTTGTCCTTCACACTTTCCATCTTCAGGTGTTGCTTGCACATCGCTTGTAAAAATACTGATCCGTACAACAGTTCATTCTCTTTTATATAGTTTGAATATAGGTCAAGGCCATTTCATATTAGTGTAAAAAAGAGGGAACATGGCATTGGGCTTGCCATGTCCCCTCTTCTTTACGGAAAGGAAAAAAAGGAAGAAGGTAGAGGACGAAGAATAGGTTTACTGGTCGATAGGGTTCAGGGAGTAGTGGCCGAACGGTAAAGTATTAATTTTATCTTCTAAAATATGGCGCTTGTCATCTTTGTAGCTTAATGCGCACTTTGTTTGTTTGACACTAAAGAGTTGATGATTATAACTTCTAATAGTGTTGAACGTTGCAGTTGTTTCAACATTTTCAAACAAACATCTTTTATAATGTTCAAACTGTACGTTCTTCTTCAGGAAAGAGGTTTTTATTCCTTTGGCCTTTTTCGTGACTTGATGTTGATTCCTTTCGCTTATGTACAGTTGAAATGAATATAGTTTGGACATTAATGCTACAATTTCCATCATCGGCACACCATTTGTTTCATCTTTAAATTTTCCCAATACTTTCTTGTTTCTGTCGTAGTCGTAATTTGGATGATCCTTGGGATAATCGGAAAAGTCGAAATCATCTTTATACATAAAAGTGCGTAGATCTTCGTACATGTCATTTGTTTTAATCCAGTAAATTAGTGCATCCGTATCCATATATGCAATACCAATGTTCTCTCTTCCATAATAGTTAACCATCTTCTTATAATGAAACTCGTACATGTGAGTTTTGGAAATATCCAAGATTGACATTCCTAGATACAAAGGACGATCCATTAGAACTGACTTCTTGTTCATGGAAATAACAACTAGATTTTCATTAATAATTACAGATGAACCAAAGTTTGGTTGTTGCACTAATTTCTGTAATTTTACTGGATCAGTTACCAATTTGATATCCTTATGTTTCCTTTTGTTTTCCAAAGTCTTGCCAAATATTGCGTTGTTCATTAGTTTGAAGAAATCTTTTTGAAAACTTGATGTAGCGCCGGCTCTTCTTTTTGTGTTGTTGTCAATGTACGGTTTTAACCAACAAGATTGAGAGAATTGTAGTACTCGATTAATTTTTGTAATTCTTAATCCCAAGTCTAAGGCCTGTTGTATCATCCAGTAGTGTAAAACATACCGAGACTTGTTGGTTAAAGTCATCAATAATTTTGGCCATCTTCCAGTTGGAGAAATTTCGGTCTTCGGAAGAAGTGGTAAATCATAATGTTCGTCGTGAAGATGTTCGGGATATTCAAAATCGACGTCAAATATGTAACCAGTTTCTCCATATTTCGGTATATCCATTATGTTTCCAATTGATTCTGGGTCTATCCATTTGAAATTATCATATGGAAGGGGATTCGACATTGCCCATCCGTATAAGTTATTTGCATCAAAATAACCCAGGAATGTTGTTGGTTTTGATGCATCATAATCGGGCAAATACTTGTTGTTTGCCCTGACATGACGTGTTACACTTTGCGTCAATCCTCCTCGAACTCCTGACTCTAACATCAAAACCATATCTATATCTGTAAGAAGTTGTATTTTACAATTTGTTTCTTTCAACATGGCTTGCCACGCTAGTCCAGGCGAAGTGTACGAATGAAGAGGGTCCAATCCATATGCCGCAAAACACGTATTTCTAAATTCTTCCATCACATCACATAATAAAGTCACATCTAATTTAACATAAAAATCTGAATATTCTCCCAATGTTCTAAATCCTAATTCGTTCCATACTTTGCATGCGTGATCATAATCATCTTGAGATATATCCATGTCGTACAGTTTACTTTTAAATTCTTCTTTTGGAGGTAGTGATGTTTCATTAAATCTTTCTAAACTGTCTATGTAATCATATGGGAAAACACCTTTTCGAAGTACCAGATCCAGTTTGTCGCTGTTTACAATCTTCTTTGTTTCGATTAAATCTTGTTTCCTTAGGTTTTCAGAAAGTTTAGACAAACTCGACGGCAAAAATCGGTAGGAGTCCAAGAATCTTAGTTTGACGTTTCCAACTTCTTTGGAAAAACTTATGAACTTTTCTGAAGTTTCAGCTAACACATCGATTTTACCGTCGTCTCTTCCTAGTTCAGGTATTATAAAATGAGCGTCGTACCCACTAAGATTATGCAGAACCACAGGGATAAATAGTGGTAAACGATAGCTCAAGTTGCATTTATTACAAGCAGCACCCCTGTAATAACCTGTGAGGTGGTCGTGATCTTTAACTTTATAATTCTCAATAGTAAAATCATTTTTGCACAAGAAACAGTGAGTCGCATTTTCATGTTGAATTTCTTCTTCTTCGTCCATCGGTTTCATTGGTACAATATTTGTATATAATCTTTGTGTATTTCCAGCTATTGAATATAGGTGATCAAGAAATATTTTTTCCGCATTTTCACCACGATATACTAGAGGTTCTGAAGTTAATCCATATTTGTTCAAATGTTCTTCTGATAATGTTGATTTAACCATTAAACAAAAACTGTTTGGTTTGTGCATTTGATACTTGACACTTTTTCTTGCTTCACAATTTTCATCTTCAACTGGAACAAGTGTTGATTCAAAGTCCGCATACACAACTAAAGGGATACGGTATTGATGATAAACCTTTTGAAATGTAACGAATGCTCTGTTTTCCGAAAGTAAATTAATCTTTGCTTCATAATTATTGTTACATAGTCTTTTGTGCTCTTGTAACCATTCTCTTCCGTGTAGTCCATCTCGTTTAAAATTGAAACATCTCTTGCAAATTAACTTTCTGTGTCGATCTTTAGAAAGCTGCTTATTAACAAGTGAGTCGAATTTCTTTATGTACACATAGTGAGACACATCTCCTCGCGTTAGTAGTAGTAAATCCGTATGATCTGGTAGCTCTTCTTTTGCAATACGTAAAGGATACACTTTGTTTGAACTATCTAATGCAAAAACATTGATAGACGTACCGGGATTTTTCTTCTCAAATTTTGATATATCTCCTAGTGATACAGGGTAAGTAATTCCTTGAAAATTGTACCTATGTCTTTGATTTTCATAGTGTTGGTTAGGTGTATCGAAATGATTTGGTACAAACTTAGATGTCATAGCATATCGAAAACATTCGTTATCTTGATTTTTCACATTAATACACGATCTTGTATCCTTGATTCTTTGTGGCAAAGGAATATAACTAGATCCCATTAATCCATAACCATGTTTGTGTACTTTTATATCTAATAATTCAATGCTTGTAAGACTCCATCCAGATGCTCTTCCTTCGTGTTCCTGAATTTTTGTTAATATTTCTTCTATACAGTTCTCTACTATTGAATCAATGTTTGAACTTTCCATGATGGTTCGGTTTTTTGTTATGAATCCTCTTGGTGATAATTCTTCTTGTACATTTATAAACATAGCTTCTAGTAGTAAACCAAATTTAAGAAAGTTCAATCTTTTCAATTCTTCTTTTAAAGTTTTACTTACGATTGGTTTTGCTTCTCTAATAAATTCTTCTAAGTTCAAGTTTTCATTTTGAATCTTATGATGCATTACTACTTTACCGGGTAAAGCAAATACTTGTAGATTCGGTAAAGTAGTTGAAGATGTTGCTGATATTTCATCTTGTTCTTCTTGTTCTTCTTGTTCTTCTTGTTCTTCTTGTTCTTCTTGTTCTTCTTGTTTTTCTTCTACGTTGTTGTGAATTAGTTCTTTATGACAGTCTAATAGAATTTCATCGTGAAACGATTCCGAACATTTATCGCAATGATACATGTTGAGATGTTTACTCTTCGAAGTTTCGCAGAGAAATGAAATGGGCTCTCACAATCCTCCTTTTATAACGGTCCCCCTACCACTATTTCATCTTCTTCTTCTTCACTATCCAAGAAAATCAAACGTTTTCAACAAAATATTAACCTTCTACAAAATTGATTGTCCGTTCATATTTTTTAATACCAGTTTTAATTTTCAATATTTTCCTTGTTTAACTATTATTTCTTTATATAACATTATTCACACTTTCTACTTCGAGCGTTTTGCTACTATCATCTCTTTATTCCATTTTAACAATCTGCATAAATACAAGTTCATTTGTCGCGACGATTCACTATAAATCCAGCTTTCGTACAGTACACATCTCTACGACTAAATTACAACATGTATTTCAATATGAATTTTCCTTATACAAATACTATTTCAATAACTTTACAGCAAAACAAAATTCTAACTTCATAAACTTGATAGGAAGATATGCGAACTTTTAATTCAACCCCGGTTAATTTATGCGCAAATTTAGTTCGACCAACAATTGTTGAATTTCAGTTTTGAACTAACTTTTAATTTATGCGCAAATCTACTTCAAACCCTCACCCCACAAATTTGATAGGAATAATTACAATAATTTGATACTTATTTCTACCGTTACACTAGCTCCATTCTCAAAAAGATATAAATAAAATGGTCCTGGATACTGTTCTTTTTCACGTCCTGCATGTTCCTTAATGAATTCGTAAGCCAATCTTTTTGAATATTCATTATGATACACTTCTCTTACATAAACAAGATTTTTTTCTTCCAGAAATTTCGCTTGAACTAATGGTATTTTGCTTACATCATCCTTGTCCATAAGAGGTAGCTTGTAGGTGAAAGTATTTGGAGGTAGTTTTTGCGGTTTATCAAGTAGAGAACAAAATTTTCTATAGAATTTCCGCTCAGTGCCTGTAATACTATTAAAAGACAAAGTGGTAAGCATCTTGACGGCACAAGGTGCAAGTACAGACTAGAAACCTGGAGGTTCATAGCCCGCCTTTTATGAGTTTTAAAAATGGGGAGGGGGAAGGAATAAGGATTGGGAAGGGATAAGGTGTAAGGTGGGGGAAGGGTAATTTGGTTATTAAACCACTTGCGCTGTAAAATAGCCGCCAACATCCACACCTTGTTCGTAGCACTCCTTCATTGTTTGAGCCCACTGCAGCATGCGGTCTCTATCATTTGGTGTTACAAGAAAAGAATTACAATCATCATACAATATAAAAGAGCCGATTCGTACGTAAGATCCTGAATCCAACCATTTATGAGCTTCAGACATGAATTTTTCTATTGTATCGAATGGGAATTGTGGATCAATTGCTATAACTTTCAGTTCTTCACTAATTTTAACGCTATAATAATCATCTTCATCATCATCTTCAGTTTCACTGTCGTTATTTAAAGTGTCTTCAGGTTGTTCAAAAACATCAGAAATTTCGGAAGAACTGAAATTTTCACTAAGATGAGGAGGCATTTTTAAAGCAAGTAATATTGTAAAGAGCAGAGACGAAACAACAAGAGTGGCGTGTAGAAGCGGAATGAGGAGTGAACAACGCTTGCTCCGCTTTTATAACGGTATGCTAATGAGAGGGGTAACAGCTGGCCGTGACCGATTATTGATCCGGGAAATGGGTTAAAAGGAAGAAGAGGGGGTATCTATTTTAAATAATTTGCATAACTTTTGACTCAAATAAGATAACCAAATTCTTCTTTTACTAAAATGTTCGTCTTACATAGACGTTTTCAATGATGTATCGCTTGTCGTAATCGATCAAACCATTATCGAGATATAGCCATTTTAATTTTCAGGGGGGGGGGTTCCGCTTGAGTGAACACGGGGGGGGGGGTTCCGCTTGAATGAACACGGGGGGGGGGGGTTCCGCTTGAGTGAACACGGGAGGTTCCACTTGGGCGCTCATGCGGAACCGATCTTCTCACGAGATAGTCGTTATGTGATAATGAAGGCAAATGTTCATCGCGCCGCAACCACTAATTAACTCGCATTCGCGGTGTTCATATCTTTCCTACTCATTACATATACGTTTCCTACTTCATTATTTCAAGACTAATTAACTTGCAAAACAACTGTCTCTGTCTTTGAATGCTGATGAGATTTCATTAGGAACCATTCTTTGCACGCTATATGAAGCTACACCGGCAAACAATGCAAGTCGGAGAGGTCATATAACTGTACAACGGCCTCAGAAAAGTAGATCACGAGACTTAGAGTGTTAAAAATAATGGAGGAGAAACACAACGCTCTAGCTTGCACTTATACCAGTCGGGAGCATTTTTCAAGCGAAGAGTTTTCTTGACTGGAGTTGAAGCCGTAGTAGAAGTAGAAGTTGAACTTGTAATAGAAGAGCAGGCTGTAGTGGAAGTTGTAGTCGGCAGGGATGACATCGTGGTAGTTTTATTCGCAGTTCGCAGCGTAACGTCTGGAATCAGAATGAAATGTTAGCCGTGGTCGATGCGTCTTTTATAACGGTATGCTAATGAGAAGGGTTAACAACCGTTAAGTGGGGGAAGGTGGGAGGGATGGAAAGAGAGGGGGTATTTATTTCAAATAATTCGCATAACTTTTGACTAAAATAAGATAACTAAATTCTTCTTTGACTAAAATGTTCGTCTTACATAGACCTTTTCAATGATGTATCGCTTGTCCTAATCCGTTAATCCATTATCGAGTTATAGGCATTTTAATTTTCCGGGGGGGGGGTTCCGCTTGAGTGAACACGGGGGGGGGGTCCGCTTGAGTGAACACGGGGGGGGGTCCGCTTGAGTGAACACGGGGGGGGGTCGGTCATTGACCCTTCCGAAAGTGGGTCAAGGTCATTTAAGACTTATAAAGAACCAAGGTGATGGGAACAGTAGTAACTGTTCCCACCACCCTGTTTGCCTAACGGTTCCCACTCCCAACCCACTAGTTACGTTCTGCGAGGGACATCGACGCAATTTTGTTTGGCCCGTCCGGGTCCATCCGTAACGGGCCGGTCCGGGTCCATCCGTAACCGTGAATTCGAAGGGAAACTGGAACAGCTAATGCAGAAACGCAACTCTAACACCCACCCAACTAATCCCACCCATCATATTCCTAAACAAAATGCAAAAACCTAGTCCGCAATTTGCGGATGTCCCACCCCTTCTAAGTGAAGTTCAACGGAACTTCTGAATTTACAGTTAATCTACCCCCTATCATCTAGCTGAAAGGCAAAACAACAACATTAATTATAAATACCAACACTTAAAACTAACAACACATCATTATTAAATATCAAATAATTCAACACAACCAAATACCATCATTATTCTTAAAATTAATACACCTTAACGCTAAACACAACTTATAACTAACATCGCAATGCGCAAATTAATTCTTAAATTAAGTGCAACTTACAACTAATATTTACACACACACACACACATACCACATTGCATTAAAGAACGCAACGTAGTATAAGAAGTTCAAATATATATAGGCCTACTATATATTTGAACCTCTTACCGAGTCGCCAACGACTTTTCGCTATGAAAACTCGTTGACGACTGACGCGAAAATCGGGCTCGTATCGCTCCTCGGGTTTTCGAGTGGTGGGGGTAATTAATGCAGTGGTGGGGAAATTGTTTCACTCCAGTACGGTCTTCAATCCACTCCAGTTCGCAGCAGTATAAAAATGAAACGAAGGAGTGGGGGTGGCGCATGCGCAGCGACGTAAAATCCAAGGTTTGAGGTTAGAACTTTCCGTGCACAGTAGAGCTAAATTGAGTAATACAGGACTCGGCGCATGCGCAATAGCGAGGAGTGATTCCGATCCGGAGAACTCGTTGCATTCGCAGCAGCGCTAAAGTGAGTAATACAGACTAGGCGCATTCACAGTAGCGCTAAAGTGAGTAATACATGACTAGGCGCCGTAGCGTGAAGTTGGCTCACTCCAGTACAAGTTATAGCAGCATAAAAATGAAACGAAGGAGTGGGAGCGGCGCATGCGCAGTGACGTAAAACCAAGGTTTGAGGTTAGAATTTTCCATGGTGGCTGCCATGTTTAATTCTGTTTCATTCAAACAATAGTTCATGGCTGGCATGGGATGTGAAGTGTGGTAATTAGATGGGGTTAGCAACCGGTCGTGACCGGCCATTGACCGGTCATCGACCCGGCGGGGTTCCGCTTGAGTGACCACCGGGGGGGGGGTTCCGCTTGATTAGTCACCGGGGGGGGGTTCCGCTTGATTAGTCACCGGGGGGGGGGTTCCGCTTGATTAGTCACCGGGGGGGGGGGTTCCGCTTGATTAGTCCCCGGGGGGGGGGGGGTTCCGCTTGATTAGTCACCGGGGGGGGGGGGGGGGTTCCGCTTGAGTGAACACGGGAGGTTCCACTTGGGCGCTCATGCGGAACCGATCTTCTCACGCGATAACCGTTATAAAAGAAGATTGTTCATCGCACCGCGACCATTAATTAACTCGCATTTGTGTTGTTCGCATCCTTCCTACTCATTACATATACGTTTCGCCAACTTCATTATACAAGTCTAATTGCTACTAACCTGGAGTTTCATTTACATTAGCACATGTCGTCCTGTTTGAATCACCTTCGCGTGCTCGACGTTATATCTCATTCATCTGTCTTGTTCTGACTTCTACACATCTGATATACTTCTTGTGATGGATACGCAATGTTTGAAATTGAAACTTTTGCGGACACAACATATATTACGAAGTAATTCCAAACCTTCTGTTTCAAAGATTAAAACTAATTTAACAAAAGTAAGGAAGAAATTAAGTTTTAACCCGTTATACTCTGCTAGAACTTTGCAAGTTAGCGTTGACGATGGTGTTATTCACAACATTTTGCGTTCGATGTTACGTTTCCACAACTTCGAACTTGTTACACCTATCGACTGTGTTCAGCAGGTTTTCATATTTTACCCCCACCCTTCTTTATATAAGCGCGCTCACGACAGTTCCTGTTTCATTCTCCTGTACACTCTTCAGCTAACATGAACTAACTTTTAATTTATGCGAAGTTTTAATTCAACCCCGACATACTTTCCGTACCCCACATTATCAAGTTGAATTTCAGTTTTGTACCAACTTATAATTTATGCGCAATTTTAGTTCAACCGAGCGCCATATCCACTCCCCCCATTGATTAATTCACCATCCGACAGGCCGGAAGCTCTAGACCCCCCATTAACTGACATCTACAGTCACGCATATATTTCGACGCGTCATGTTTCATTCTTCATTCTCGTTCTATCCGCGGAACTTAACACTTCTATCTACCTTCTCTCTCTCTCTTGTTATGACTGCGCTATGTTTGAACTGACTTTTATTTTCGTTCAACTATTAGAGTTTTTATTAACACCGTCGAATTACAATTTTGAACTAATTTTTAATTTATGCGAAGTTTTACTTCAACCCCGGTTAATTTATGCGCAAATTTAGTTCAACTCCCAGTTGTTGAATTTCAGTTTTGAACTTACTTTTAATTTATGCGCAAATTTAGTTCAACTCCCAATCGTTGAATTTCAGTTTTGAACCAACTTTTAATTTATGCGCGAATTTAGTTCAACCCCCCAGTTGTTGAATTTCAGTTTTGAACTAACCAATATTTTATGCGAAGTTTTAATTCAACCCCGGTTAATTTATGCGCAAATTTAGTTCAACCACCAATTGTTGAATTTCAGTTTTGAAATAACTTTTAATTTATGCGCAAATCTACTTCAAACCCTCACCCCACCTCCCCCAACCTCATTTAATATTCGACCGGAAGACACCTGCCCCGGAACATGGCTTCCGGCGGCACGTGGCCGGTTTTGAAAGTGGCTTTTTCTATCTACTAAAAATACTGTGTATTGCATTTTTCCATGAAATTATAAAAATGAACAAAAATTTAATTATCAAGATTGAAAAACTTAGCCGAGAAGATAAGTAAAGTCTGCTCTTTAATTCTTCTATCAAGACATAGGATTATTATCTTGTCATTATTAAAATTCCTAGCAAGGAAGATACTTCTAAGAATAAGTGAGTACTTTTATATCTTAAGCTTATTTATTTAGATTATTCTCTACATAAGACATACTAAACCTTTCAAAAAATAATTAAAATCAATGAACGAGTGAACTTTTTTATAGGGAGATAATTTTTTTTCAACACAAAACACTTTAAAACTATTCTTAAACAGTTTTTTTTTTTTTTTATATATATATAAAACCTTTCTTTTAATAGTTTTAAATTTTCAAAGCGGAAGAAACTCGATTGTTGTTAGATCACTTAAAATATTGTTTATTGTTTAATTTATTCAAGGTTTATTGAGTTATCAAAATCTAAGAATCCATGTACGGATAACCTGCTTTCTACATGTGTAGTGTTTTCTCTAGCCAAAAAGTATATAATAAATAGTTGTAATTTACATCCTTGGTGCTAATAGAAATTTATCAAAATTTAATTCGGCTTTTTTGAAAGCATAATTAGATACTACCTTTTACTACATATAACAAAAGCTTTTACTACATATAACAAAAGCGAAACTTAAGGTAAAGTCAAGAAAAACGGGGAGAAACTATACTAAACCAATAACATATTTGTGATGGAAAACTTCTTAATGCAAAATATGTTTTATAAAGATAGAACGAAATTGTAATTACGCCGTAAAACAACTTAACTAGGTAGGATTTACCTTTGCTTATTACGAAAAATAATTAACATACAAAAAAAAAAAAAAAAAACAATAGACGAGACTGAAAACTACGTTACTCAGTGTGTTATTCAAATATACGAGCATGACGTAATTTGATGAGATAAAGTATTAAATCTTGTCTTTATTATTTTAAGGATTAACAATAGGAAGCTTTCATGAGAATGTTTTACAACAGCGAAGATATTAAATTTCATTCCACGGTAAAACTCATGGAAGACTGCCACACTTTGTGTTGCCTTTAGAAAAAGTTTCTTTAATGCTTGTTTGTCGTTTATGAATTGATAAGTTTGTATAATGAGAATGAAAATCATTGTTAAGACACAACAAAGGATATTTTCATAAATATAGTACATGTATATTACTATATTGAAAATGATCTATGATCATTTTTCTTTATAAGTTTTTTAAATGCTTTTATAGCTTGAGATTATGCAAAAAATTAAAAGAAACTAGCAATAAAAAAAATTATTATTTATAAACTAGTTTACTAGATATGAGGGTTTTCTAATATCAACACAAATTTTTATTTTTTTCATCAACTATGTCCTATGTAAGTCAGCTTTTGGCATTATTTGGGGAAAATTTATAACATGTAAAAATAAATACAAAATATCTTTGGAATTTAAACAAATATTTTTGACTTTTATAACTTTTACAGTTTAACATTTAGATTTTCAAAGCTAAATATATTTAACACAGGAAATATTCAAAATGTATTTCACTATTAAAATAGTAAGAATGTGACGATCCAGCATAAGTCGACATGAGAAACCATGTATCACAAAGAAAATTTCTAATTTCTAAGTCATCTATAGTTATATCTTCCTCATTATCACATATTTTTACTAGTGAATATTTTGCAACTTTTTTATCTTGTGAAAATTTTTGTAAAATTGACAGTTTTTAGGATATTTAGATTTGAAATTTTAATATATCTGCTGTTTTTTAAAGCATACAAAATTTATAAAAGCAAACTCACTTTGCATTAAGTTGGTGTCGAAATACACGTAACAGTTGTATCAATTTTGAATGCCGTCACTTAAATATTTTCAAAGATATAATTTACAATCTCAAACTTATATACAGACAGAAAACGGTTGGAGATGAGACACAAGCGTTCATTTTTGGCTTGTTATTACCTTCTGAATTTTATAAATGTTGAATCTGGACACCCTGTATTATTAGTATCCCAACCACTGATCTAGTGGATCGCACCTCTCACCACATTCCCGTGCCGAATATTTCACCCCTACATAAACAGCCTCCCCCTGCCCGGAGACACTTCCGGTCTGGTCTGTTTAAACTTTCATGTCTCGCAAGAGGAAGCTGTGGCCAAGTCGAACAAAGTTGGAAATAGTTCAGGAAACTTCGTATTCACTACATATTATATTACCGATGTTGTAATAGAAATAGAACAATCAAAGTTTATCCTTTGATAATGGTAATCCTAAATCAATTGTTTTATAAAAAAAAACTAATGTTCACTTAAACAAATACTGTAAATATAATGAATCAATGTATTAAACCATACATTGAGTGGGATAAGTAAATAGGATAAGCTCAAGCTTGTTTTAAACCTTAAAATTAGGATATTAGAATTCATCTTTAATCTTAATAAGTGTTATGGCGGACCCGGTATCTCGGCTGAAAGCTATCACCAGCACCGACGTTTTCACATAGATTGTTACAAATTTAATAAAACTTTTGGCGATAAAGCTGTTTTAATTTATTTTATATATTTTGTATTTTTTACAACGCAAGACATGACAAATGATATTTACACTGGTTTCACTTTTGTCATGCTGGACAAGGTCGAATGAAAGGACTGTCGTCTCAAATAACTGGTATCTAGTTGAAGTTCCAATATTGTGTCTGTTCCAAACTTGTGGGTATAGTAATTCCACCCAAATGGTATGAAAGAAAGTACATAGAAGTGAGTGAATTTAATTTTACATCCATTTTAGAGCGCCTGTCAGCTCTACAAATATAATTTAATTTCAAGCAAGTAGGTGTGTTTTCCCTTTGCGTTTTTAACTAACTTTGAATATTCGGAAACAGTTATTTTTATATATTTTTATTTATTTATTCTATATAAGGAATAAAAAAGTAATCGTAGGAGGATAAAATCATTAATGGACTGATCTTGATATCTGTGAGTTGTTTAAATATGTATTTTAGAATAAAGTTAATCATAGGTGTTATAGTTATTATTGTCAATCAAATTTATTGTTTTTTTTTATATTTTAAAAAATAATTTTGTTTAAATGTAGTTTTTTTTATCATTTCAAATATGGCAACTTGAGATCTTTTTTTACAATAATAATCCAACTCAATAACGTAATATTTTCACCCATGTTAGTGTTATATTTCTTTTTAACATAAATTTACCTAGCCATAGCATATCCTTCAAATTCGAACACACTTGTTGTGGATTTTTATCCCTTAATAGGTTAAAGATCATAGGCGTCATTTGGGGGGGGCAAGGGGGGGCAGTTGCCCCCCCAATAATTTCGGTGATTTTTTTTTTTTTATTGGAAATTAAAATGTTTGGTTATGTAATATGGTGAAATATTTGTATATGACAATTATAAACTTCTGAATCAGACTTTAACAAAATATCTACTTTATATTATTAACACAAAACTCTTAAATTCACTTATTCTGCAATCGTCTTCTGTAGCAGGAAGTCCCATCTCCGGTCTACCTGCACGAACGACGTTACCGAATGCCGCCTATCGGCGAGTTCTTCGAGTTTGATTTCTGCAGAGGTTTACGAGAATCGTGTTTTAAAATGAACTAATTATGATAGAGATTGACTCTTAACTTTTTGTAAAAGTAGAAAGATGGATCTCGTCTTCTCTGGTTTTAGAATTTTTTTTATAAAATTTATAATTTCAGTTATAACTGTCTAAAATCGTCTGGTTTTTCTAGGGGCAAGTTTTATAGATGCAGAGTTTTACGGGGATCGTGTTTTAAAACTAACCAATTAAGATAGAGATTGGCTCTTAAATTTTTCTAAAAGAAAAAAGACGGATCTCGTCGGCTCTGTTTTTAGAATTTTTAAATACAATTTCTAATTTTAGCTGTAACTGTCTAAAATCATCTGTTTTTCTCGATTTTTAATTTAAGTTTTCCATTAGTTTTGATAACACTACCAAAGTGAGATTACCAAAGTGTAAGAAAGGAAATTTAGCACCGTTATTCTTCTTTAATATGACACATTAGTTGTAGCTCTAGGCTGCATTTAGCAAAAGATAACAGCGTTCTAAAAACCCTTTCATTTGCATCGAGAAAAACAGATGATTTCAGACAGTTATAGCTGAAATAAAAAATTTTATTTAAAAATTCTAAAAACAGAGCCGAAGAGACCCGTCTCTTTAGTTTTAGAAAAGTTAAGATCCAATCTCTATCTTAATTGGTTAGTTTTAAAACACGATTCCCGTAAACCTCTGCACTGTCTGCAGCCATCAAACTTGCCTAGCGCTACGGCCGCGAGGAGGCATTTGGTAACGTCGTTTGGGCTCAGGTAGACCGGAGCCTTGCCTTGGTTAAACATAACCTATTTCGTGTGAAAATCTAGAAATAGTACTTTCGCTGATGTCCGATGTTTACACTTTACTGTTGTTTACTTAAAAATCAATCAATTTCCTTATACTGATTGGTAATCAAATGGGAAAATTAAAAAAAAACTTTAAGGACTTGTAGGTCCCCTCTTTTTAATGGACAATTTACCAATTCACTTTAGAAACAACTTCACTCCGAGCTCTATCCAATCATTAAAAATCATTAAAATAAAATCATTAAAATTTATTGCAAATTGTGGGAGGAGTTTCTTGTACAAAACCCCGTATCACGTATTAAATATGTATAGATGTTTTTGTGAATCATTATTTATCTTTTTTTAATCACTGAGTAATTTTTTTACCTTTCTTGTCCTCAATAACAGTTTAATTTTTTAGGTAATGTAATGGGCAATATACCGTAGCTGTACTGATCCTAACCAACAATAGTTAAATGTTAAATGATTTTTTGTCCCTTATACGGCAGACTGCAAATTTGCTTTGTCAAAAACTAATTTTTGATAAATATAAAACAATGTGTTTTACCATACAAACCTATGGAGTTTTAGTCTATGTATCCGACTGTCAAACTTTAGAATTGTAAGTAATATACAATAAAAATAACTAAATAGTTATAAAATGATGTTTTTATTTGAACGATTTAGCATCCATTAACCAATTAAATCGATTCAATTTCTTAAGGTGTTTTACATCACAGTAACCACTGGCAGTTCCAGAAGAATAATGACTTTCTACAAATAGAAACATGTTATATAATTAAATTTTACATGCATTAGGGAATTGTTTTCATGGGTTTGTGAGATTATATTATAAGTTCACATTTTATGGACAGCTTAGTGTTACAATGTAAACTTAATTAGCTTTTATTGACAGTTTTTAGCGAAATTTAAGAGGTTTGGCGTATTTTTGGGAAGGGGGAGGGGGTATTACCTTATGAAAATCTTGCCCCCCCAATCAGAATACTGAAATGACGCCTATGTTAAAGATATTACCCCACAGCTTAACATGTAAGTGAATCCTTCATTTGAAAGTGTCAACTATATTTGTGGTATTATATTACGTCTTATGTAACCTTGTTGATCATTTACAGTAGGGCCTATGTTGTCTAATAATACTAAACGAGGTGGCCCGTGTGCAAATTGCGCATTTTATGATTCTGTATGAGTGAAACTCAAGTATAGTACGGGAATGTTGAGTATGAAGTGACAGAGATCTATTTTTGTTCATTACCTGGCTTTTAACATTCATCTGAAGGTAATCTGCTGTTAAATTACAATTAACATTAAAGAACTTGCAATAAAAGCTGGTAAACATTTTAAAGCGCCCTCTAGAAATAAATCAAAGGTGAGGGGGGCGAAGCCCGAAACGATACGACCTTTTCAATTACGATTCGTCACTGCGCTATATCCTAAGCTTTAAAATGACACCTCAATCTTAAAAATCGGTTCATTAGGTCGAGAGAAAAAGGGACGTAACAGACGAAACCCTTATAGAAATAAGAAGATAGATTATTACCAATCAAGTGTTATATACACTGCAATTAACTAAACACTTCGTCCAATTGTGTATCTTAAGTATGTTTAACCCTGTGAGAATTGTATTTATTACTGTGTACAAGTAATTAAAACCACAAACTAATACAGTTTTAACTACTAACAGTTAGAAGTATTTCATAAGATTTGTGACGTGAGCAGCACAAGTGTACTTAATCTTATAGCTAAATTTCTTATTTTTGTTTTCCCTAGCACTGCGAGCAATTCACTGATAATAAAAAAAGTTTTTGTCCAAATGAATTGTATAGACATGATCTGTAAATGTTGATATACTAAAAAATTTACAACACATCTTTAATACAAAAGTGAAACATAAAAAAATCATTGAGGTAAAAGGTTGGAATGCTGCTATTAAATATGAACAAAATATAGAATAGAGTACTATATGAATCGCTTGATTTCTTATATATAAAATATCAAAATACAAGCCAGTTCTCAGATAATCCTCACTAAAATAGTCACCGTCATTAATCAGTGTTCCAATTCCAATGCAATTATTTTCCTTTGTTTAAAGTTCATTGCTTGTGATAGTGAGTTTATGTTGTTTATTAAATTTACTAACTTTTTATGTTCTAGGTACTTCTTCTACCTGAAGACGGGATCAGATTCCAGATCCTGAAACGTCGTGAATTTGTAATTTAATAATCAGTAATGGAAAATGTCCGCAATAATTTACTAAACAACGCAATTATTTTTATCAGTTTGTAATGTAAAACAACCATTATGTATTCTAACTTTAATGCCAGTTAGTATTCATTTAGACTAACCTAGTCATCTTAAAAGATTACTATTTGTCTGAAAACACATTATTTAAAATTACGTGCACAATTAATTGTTTATTAGAAAATCTCATATAAATCCTTTATGAAATAATCACTTTTCCATAAACTAGCTTCATAGTAAGTTATAAAACTTTGTATTTGCATACTATTCCACCGTTATGTTAGTTGAAACAGCTTGTAATATAAAGTAGCGAAGGAGGAGAATTAAACCTCAGTGTTTGTTTAACCTTTATTAGCACAAATCTTGTTATTTACATTCTCTCGCAGTTTGCACAACAATAACGTTGTTTTCAAACGGCGAGGCGGCGGTGGAGTTCCACTGTTGAAGTGTTTTGACGTGGTTACATTATTATGGAAAGATTATTAACTAACATTTATAATTTATTGTTTTCACAGAAGATTTTATAAAAATTAATACGAACGTCATTTAAAAAATTTGTTTCATCTAATTGCTTGGATTTAAACTCGTCTTTTTAATGGATTCGATTATTTTTTATGCCATTGAGATATTTTCTGGGAAAGCAATATCAAATGTGTATTTTAAAAGAAAATTATGATTTAGATTTTTAATTAAGAGTCTGCGATACCGGACACCTTGGATTTTTATTCACGTTCAAACGTCCACTACGCCTTAAATATTGGTAGAAAAAGATTTATTGCTATATCAATTTAAATAAAATAGTAATACCTATTGCCCTATGAAATAAAAAGTTTTATATTACTGATTATTAGATTTAATTTCATAAATCGCTCTATCGTAATTTTTATGTTACTGTGTACTAGGTAGTAAAATTTTCTATCAAATGACATAAAGATGAATCTTTTAAGACCAATATTATAAACGAAGACGATATTTGGAATTTTAAATTTATCCTATGGGTATAAAGCCCAATGAAGCCAGTACTACAGACTCTTAAGTGCTTGAGCTGATTTACTTGTTGAGGAATTAAGCCTAATACTAAAAGCTTCTCTAAAAATAGAGCTTTCTTCTCAAATTGGCAGGCAAAGAAATCAAAATGGTAACTAGATCAACCAAAATTAGACTATATAAAACACTAGCAAGTTCGGTGGTAACGTACCGATCCTTACCATGGGTATTAGCCACATACAAGACGTAGAAGGCATAAAAGCTCTACGTGTTTTTGAAAGAAAGATATATAGAAGAATTTGTGGCCCAGTGAAGGATGGAGAGGTTTGGAGAATCAGGAATAACCAAGAAATAAACGAGGCAATAGGGAGAGAAGACATAGTGAAATTTGTCAAATTTTCAAGAGTAAGGTGGATTGGTCATGTTGAGTGAATTAATGATTATAGGCTCCAAAAAACAATCATAAACAGTAATATATTTGGAGTGAGAAAGAGGTGAAGGCCAAGAAAAAGATGGATGATAAATGTTGAAGATAATTAAAGAAAATTTACTGTCAGAAGATGGAAGGAGTGAGCAAAGGATAGAGAGGATTCTAGGCAACATCGGGCTTTAGCGCCAAGGGGTAAAGTAAGTAAGTAATCAAACCCTATCCACAAAATACTCAAACAAACATTTAAATTAAACAACTATGCAACTAGTCAAGTGAACTTTTGTTATTTTACTATTCATTAAATTCAAACCCAAGTAAGCACAAAAATATGAGTAATCCAAATCAATCGATCACCTTAAAGTAAAAATACATTTGTTGGTTGAAATACAATGTAAAATTTGATTTAAAAATGCTTGACTGCATCTAGTTTGTATTCCAGGTAAGTCAAACCTACCCAGGTGAAAGCATAAAACCAATGAGTACTTGCAATAATACCAAATCGTTACAGTATTGAATACCTGGAAATCTTATTTTCCGATATACTTGTACATTGTGTTGCTAGAGGAGATATTGTGTCCAGTACTGTATTGCAATAACACTTTCTGTATATGGGTACTTGTATGTTACTACTTAGTATAACTTTGTAAATTATTTACTTGAGGAATTTAAACTTAGAAAACCATAATAATGGTAGATATGTATTTTTTAACGTAGCCTATTCTTACGATTTGTTCTCATTATTAAAAAAAATATGATGCTATATATATCAAGCAAACTTTTGAAAATCGATAACACGATTTAAAAGAAAAAAATGCTGGGTGAAATGGGGATAAACACGTAGATTTTAATTTGCATAAAACAATTGCTTTATTTACGTAGTCGTAAAAGTTTAACTTATTTCTTATTTCCTTAGTAATACTCAAAACCAGAGTTTTTATATAAGGTTAGATCCATTTTTATGTGTGTTCGGGAATGCACATATATTTTCCTATGAAGTAGCTTACATTTATGTACCAGTGTATTAGATAAGTTTTGGGGATAACACCATAGGAAGTAAACTTTTCTGGAGGATTTTTCCAATCCTAATAAAACTAAAGGGCCTATGTGATACCTGTTGAACATTATGTAGGCTTCGGGCCAATTTACATAGTAAGGTTTAAAGATACTTATTACCCTATACAAAACTGAAAATTTGACTGTTAGACTACATGTAATTTATTTATTACATTATAATTTTATATTACATATAATTATTAATCAGATTTATCAGTATATCATATTTTATTACATTATATTTTAATGTAGTAGAAATTAAATAAATAAAATATAAACTATTAAAATAACATGACAAGTGCTAAAAGCTACTAAAACTATGAAAGCTAACAATATAATCAGTGAGGTTTTAGTTTTGTACAGTTAATTGCTTTTGTTTTAAAAGCTTTGGGCTTGCGTTTCCCTTTTGGCATTTGCTCTTTTCAGTTGTTTTAAATATTTTAGAGGCGGTTTAGTCTATTGTGATGGAAATAACTAATATTAGGGATGTCATATCTTTGGAGATACATCAGTATTATTTGAACAATTCAACTGGAAGTAGATTATGCTTTTAAAAAATTCTTAGGTAATAAATAAATAAAAACCGATACATTTGGAAAAAATAAAATATAGGTATTAGTGGCGTGCCTGTGACATGAATCTTGCATTAAGTAGATTTCGGCTCAGGGCCTCTGCATGTAATGAAGCTATTTCGATGCATGTCTTGGTTTAATGGCATGGCGTTATAGCATCTAGTTTCAAATTGCTAAACAAGTAAAAAACTTAAGAAGTTATTTTTATAATAATTGAAGAACTATAGTAAATATTATAAAGTTTTGACTTGAATTAAAAATATAAAATTAGGTTTTACCTCACTATTATGTACGTCTTTGTTTAAAACACTAAACAAGCGCGGAGTAGTGTAGTACAACTAAAACAATAACAATTGTAAAGAGTTATCAGTACAAAAACAACGAAGAGGCCATTTAAACTATATTATTTATCTTGGATTACAGTCATTTTCATCTTACACTGACATCCCGGCATAGATTTAATCCGTAGGCCATTTTTTAAAATTCATTGTTTAAAGTGTATGAAGAAATGGATTTTGCGGAATTTATAAACTTAAATTTATATGAAAAAATAGGGGAAAAAAATCACGATTATACAAATACAGTATTCAGAAAAGAAACTGATCATGGAGGAGGTACGAACACCGTTCGCCCAGCAAATTTCAGAATGCTCGTTTGGGTGTCAATTCTGACTATCCAAGGCAACTACAGGCCATTTAAATATTCAGTTAACAATAAATACAGTTTCTATTGGAACAATAAATACTTTAATTCTTTTTAATATTAGACAATGAAATTTTCAAAAACATCAATTGCTTTTATGTTAAAAAAGGTGTTTTGCCATTTTTAGTGATATCAAAATACATCACCATAGTATTTATTTTTTATTTTCTTTTAGAATAAAATGTGTTTTCGTCTACTAAAAGTTTTAAAAAGATATATGTATGGTACTAGGCCCATTATAAATCCTTTTTTACATATCGTAATAATATAATATAAATATCATCTTCGAATCTTAACATTGATTTTGAAAATATGTTAAGTATTTAGTTGCACAAAGCGTTTAGAAAAATGGCAAACCAACACAAGAAGCTTAATGGTCTTTAAGTTACCGTCAAAATTAAAATAATATCGCTACCATGAATGCATTTTCCTAATTTGTGTTCAAAAACTAAATATGATGATTGATGCTGTTTGTAATCATGGTTCTTTATAGATTTTTGTTTGTTTGGTTACTGAAGGTTGTAAAACAAATTCACCAAATAACAAAAGTGGTTTGTACGTCGATGCTTAAATAAAAGATTAATATGGAATATACGAAAATTAAGTTGAAATTGTGTGTTTGTAAAGGAATTGTATCTCTTTGAACTTCGACCTAATCTAATTAGTATAATTAAAAGCAGAATTTGGAAAGTTAGGAGGTTAGTCATGTAGAGGCGAGATATCTTAGCTGAATGTCAATCTTCCTTGTTATGAAATGTTTCACTAATGTACTTGTTAATTCACTTTGAACTCGGTGTTTCTGAGTTCTTAGTTACTATAAACCTTAATTCAAAATTACAGCGATTTCTCATTGTTATAATAATGTTTGATGTCATATTGGATAACACATTAATATAATAGGGGTGAGTCGGTGGCTTAGTGGTTAGAGTTCTCGTTCTATTTTGGCTACCCAAAAGTTAGAGGGGTTTTTCCGAACCGAAATGTTCTAAGTTCCATTCGTCATAATCTCACTTGAAAAATTAACAAATATGATTTCTATAAAATATTTGACATCCTTCTATTTTTTATTGGGTTGTCCATTTGAGGTCGGGTTTGCAGCGTTGTACTCAGCTAAGTGAGGCATTGAATTATATGTTCACTATTAATTGATCTTAAGTATACATCATGTCTATATTTTATGGATTTCCCTAATAAGGATTTATAAAAACATTGGTTCTTTTGAAAACAAATATTACGTTTTTTTCAGTAATAGACATTAAGGAAACACAGGACTTAATGTTTAGTCTAAGGTTATTCATACCATATTCTCATTAAAAATTATTCACCTAAAGTGTTGCATATGATTTTATATCAAAACCACCTGACATGCGGTAGTGAAGGCAGCAGTATGAGAATTTTCCCGTTGCAGCCGTATAACTGAACGATTTACCACAGACAGGTTTATTAGCGACGTTTCCGTTGACATAAAATGCTTATTGCCACTACGATTCACGGTAATATCCGGCATATATTCATATAACACTAGGCAATAGTAAAATGAATCATTATGTCTAATGTTTTATGTTTTATATATGTTTATGTTATATATATATGTTTATATGTTTATATGTTATATATGTTTATGTTTATGTTTTATATATGTTTATAATGTTTTATGTTTATGTTTTTATATTTTATTTATGTTTTATCCACCAATGTCATTTTACCTGATCATTACAAATTATCTACATTAATAAAATTAGAGTTATGTCTGCTGATTGGTTAGACTAAATGTTGGGTTAATTTCAGCACGAAATCCAAAATTGATTTGAGCTAAATTTCTGCCATTTTCTGTCAGTTTGTGACGCTCATATGCCTTACTTTGTCCGCTTTACACATTACAATTGATTTACTTGATTTGATTAGTATTTTTCTGGGACGAGCGTTGTGCCAAAGATCTTATCGACTTAAATGAAATGCCTGTGTGACCTTGTAGCACTGCCCCGTCGTCCACTTAAGTGGCCGAGTTTTTATACAGTACGGCTTTAGTAGTTAAATTATGTTTTGGATGTTAATTAATTTCATATGATGCTTAACGATTATAAACCAATAATCGTCAATAAGGCTCTGTCTTACAACAACAAAAAAATCTTAATCTTATGGAAAAAATGTATTTAATTTTTCGATAAGTACTTTTTAATAATCTAGATAAAACTGTATCTCATGTTCATCACAGATTGCAGCACTTACAATATTAAATACAGACCCATTAAACATTAACCCTCTAACTTTTTGGTGTACAAAATAGAGCGAGAACACTGCAATGATAATTTGGCCTGAATAGAAATATTTAAGTAATTGCTGCTTATTATTGCAAAAAGATTTGTGTTCCCAAACTCTTAACTTATTCCTTACTTATAATGGAAGAATAACTTGATTTCTCAATTAACTGTTCATCACATGCTCTGACAAAAAGAAGAATCGTGCTTCATAAAAAATAATATTTCAAACCTCTTGTTCAAACCTGCTTTATGTTCGGAAGTATGTTGTACTGACAATCCATGTGGTCAGGAAAAGATTTACTTTGACATAGATTTCTCACAAAATCTAGTTGGGAAACATAATAATGTGGAGGCTTTTGAAAATTTAACTGTGAAAGAAGATAGATACCTGAGAATCATAGAACGTTCCTGTTAAAACCAAGCTTATTTCTTAGCTTGTATATTGTAAAATTACTTGAACCGTTTACTAAAGAAACTATGCATTTGATTCTTTACCTTTGCGGTTTTTTTTCTTTGCATTGACTAAAAGAATATCCTAGATTTATAATATTTTAAACGGTGTCTTTAAATTGTTTTATTAAACAGGATCTTATTTACTTTTGACTCCTAACTGCATATATGCTATGAATCTAAATAAGGAAACAACATCTCCATTGCATTGAAGTTTTGGTATTTTTATATTCTCCTTTGACTCTATTCACACACCCATAAATTATTTTAATGTTGTAAGGGTGATAAACATAAAAGTATGTTAATTCCATAGGTTATCCAAGTAGCTAACTGCGTGGATCGTTTAAATTTCATGCAATATCAATATCCATCTCGCTCATTATTTCTGTAAACCAGGTAAGCTAAATTGCTTGGCAACGACAAATATAATGAAGGCACCGAGTCGATTTGCCAGCAGTAGTATTTCGCTGCGGTGGATTCCCTTGTGCTGCATGTCGTTTGTTGCCATACAGGCCTTCTGAATTATCCATTTCAAAAAGCCGTCCAAAGGTACATTGATGTCCTTTCCTCTCTGTAACATTTGTTCTAGCTCTAGGAGAGCTGATGTATTTACCTCTGGGCTCGAGTCGGTGGTGGTGAATACGCATTTGCACTTCTTCATCGCCCTTTCTAGTGAATGCAAAATGTTAATCTGTAACGCCTCGCGCACTTACGCCCAAGCTCTGTGTTAATTTTCCAATAGTTAATTTTTTGATCCTTTTTTACTCTTGATGAATAAATAAATAAATAACTGCCGGATAGATAGCAGTAGCGCAATCAAAAGGGATAATTTAGATAGGTAACAGTTGTGAGGTCAAAATTTGAAATAAAAAAAATTATGTAAGTATCAGCAAAAGTAAACGTTCCATGAGCTCTGGGACATTCAACAGCAGCCGAGATGATGGGTCACAGCACTTGGTCGAACTCTCAGATCGACTATAGATTGACATTATCTACAAAAAAGAACAATGAAGAAGAAAAAATTAATATTGGTCTCCCCCTCCCGATCACAGACGTATGAACACCAGCTCTCCAACAGCTAGACAACATGTTTCAGGAGGGGAGGACATTACCATTATAGGCTTCCCAGGCTTTTTGCTGACGTTGAGAATGCAGAGGACCAGGCGTACGACAACAAACGTACTTATTCTCCAAACCGTATACAGCAGCTCTCCAATAGCTGGAACAAATGTTGCATAGAGGACAGGACATCAATATACCTTTGGGCTGTTTTCTGAAATGGAGAATCAAAAGGCCAGTATGGCAACAAACGACATGCAGCACAAGGGAATCCATCGCAGCGAAATACTACTGCTGGCAAACTGAATCGGTGCCTTCATTATATTTGTCGTTGCCAAGCAATTTAGCCTAGTTTACAGAAATAATGAGTGAGATGGATATTGATATTGTATGATAATTGAACGATCCACGCAGCAAGCTACTTGGATAACCTACGCAATTAACATATTTTATGTTTATTACCCTTACAACATTAAAACAATTTATGGGTGTGTGAACAAAGTCAAAGGAGCCATTAAAAATACCAAAATGTCAATGTAATAAAGACGATGTTGTTTCCTTATTTAGATTTATAGCATATATGCAGTTATTTTTAGCTTAACACGTTCGCTGCGGAAAATGAAATGTATTATACCCCTTAAAATGCGGAAATAAAGAAATTGGTTAACTCAACCAAAAATGACGTCCTGGTGTTCAAAATGAAGTTTCCAGATGTCCAGGCATCTATTAGGGCACGAATTGGTAACGTCATTTCCGGGACTGCTATAGCAGTTGTCCGCCACTGGTGCCGGTTCGTGTTCCGCCCCCTTCCATATTTTTTTGGTCGCACTTCCCCACAGACAAGCGCTAAGTAGTTTTTTACGTCTAATATCATTTATAAAATACTTGTGCATAAAATGTATAGTATAAAAATATTTATAACCCCCTGTGAAAGGGATGTCACGAAGGCGCGCCATTGCACCGGGGGTCTGCGACCACGGGGGTCAATGTTCTCTCCATCGTCGGTCGAGCTCTCTGAACTGCCATATGATTCGGCTTCGTCATCCGAAAACACGTCTTCAATATCATTTTCCTCCTCCATTGCAATACAGGACACTGTCCACAACTCACGAACACCACTTACGAACGGAATTCCCGAACCGGAAACGGATTGCGCAAAAATAACGAGCGAAACCGGCACAAAACGCAGGGACGATATAAATCTTCCCGGCCAAGTGCTGGGCTCACACTGAACCAATAATTGGGAGGGAGCGCGCCACTGCTTTAGCAGTTGCCCGCACGCAACGCCAGTGGGCGGCCACTGCTATAGCAGCTGTCAGCAGCGAACGTGTTAAAAGGAGTCAAAGTAAAGAACATCCTGTTTAATAAAACAATTTATAAAGACACCGTTTAAAATATTATAAATCTAGGACATTTTTTTATTAAAGCAAAGCAAAAGAATTAAGATTCCTTAGATTCTGAGGAAAAGACCGAAGAATTTGCGTCCTTAATAGACGTCTCCTAATCAAAGAGATCAGACCATTACGCCCAATCTGAACTAAATTCTTTTACTTTGTGGAATCCATTTCCCAGTGAAACAAATATTAATTTAAAATTTGTTTTTATTGTATTTACATTCTTGTTTATGAAAACAATACAGTTGCAATTCATTTTGGCCAAATTGTTTTACGATAACAAAACCATAACGATACTTTATAACTATTTATCTTCGATAATTATTGTTCTTGACAGGTGACGTCCCTAAATTAATTACAATAAAATGTAACAAATACGTTTATGTTTTGTAGACTACTACATTCAAAGTATTTTCATAAGTGTTAAGAACTTTTAAATTGTTCTTTTGCACAAAAATCGTGCGTTTTATTTTTAAATCATTAAAAAATTTACAAACATAATTATCAGAATTTTTTAATGATAGTAAGGAAAATATAAAAACGATTAGGCCAAAATAAATTGCAATTTCACAAAACAAGAATATAAATACAATTAAAAACAATTAAAATTTAAAAATGTTTGACTGGGAAATGGATTCCACAATGTAAAAGAATTTAGTTCAGATTGAGTGTAGCGGTCTGATCTCTCTTTGATCAGGAGACGTATTTTTAGAGCGCAAATTCTTCGGTCTTTCCCTCAGAATCCACTTACTTCAGTAACGTAAAACGCTTTCAAGGTTCTAGGCAAAACCAATAACCTCTATACCAAGAAGCATATTGCTTGTTAACCTTCAACACGTAAAAAGTACAATAAACAACGTGACTGAGGTTTTTATTAAAGTTTACGTTCAATTAACTTTTCAATTTTTTTAATGATCTAACGAATTATTTCATTATGGTTAAATGCATCCATATAGTATATTTCGTCACAAGGGCCAAAAGTGGCGTTTTGCCGGCAACGAGATCGTGTTTCAAGTTCGAGACGAAGTCGAGAACTTGAAACGATCGAGGGTTGGCAAAACGCTTTCGGCCCGAGTTACGAACGATATTTTTCATCACACTACACAATGCAACAAATATTATACTAATGAAAAAATATTTTATTCAGAGCCAAACAACTAAGCCAAGCATAACTACTAACCTAATCTAGCGGGATGCAATGTGTTTCCGGTTGCTAGGCAACCAATTCATTTCATTGTTTGTTGCAGTCACATGTTTTTGTGATACAACGTGTTATGAATGCTTTTATATAAGGTCTAGGCCAGCTGATTTTGCAGGCCTAGGCCGGAAAATTTTGCCGGCCTAGGCCGGCAAAACAGGTGTTTCGACGGTAGAAACGAGGGTCGAAAACAGGTGATATCGATGTAGTGTGATGAAAAATATTTTTATGGAGTGTGTGTGTTTTTTATTTTTTTTATTTTTTATGCACATATATTATCAGATTTACTTCGGTTTTATTACTTTCCCTATATATAAAGGTGGAATAGCCTCTGGATCACCTAATATAAATCAAAAGGTTTAAATTACCTGGATTGTCGCCAAGTGATAGTCTTAAATGGTTGTAACTACCATTGGTTTCGAACCTCCATAGGGTTCATTTTCAAGTTAGTAAAAACATCAAGCGTCAATAAGTTATGACTCACCATCCGCCGGCGACGACTCGCTTGTTCGTTTTTACTACTGGCCAGTTTTTTTTTAAATTAATGTTTTCGTGACGTGTGTGTTGTGTTTTGTGCTTTTTTACCGGACTATGACGATTGTTCCAAGTTTTTGTGAACAAGATATTGACGCTTGATGTTTTTATTAACTTGAAAATGAACCCTATGGAGGTTCGAAACCATTGGTAGTTACATCCATTTAACAGGATCACTTGACGGCAATCCAGGTAATTTTCAACCTTTTTTTATAAAGATTTAGTCTAAAGATACCAAAATACGAAGCTTGTCGGTCCTGGTGAAAACGTTGCAGGCGTAGTTCACAAAATCGGCAAAGAAACACTACTTTAAGAAAAACAGATTGATTAAAATATAATATTTATACTTTAATTAATTTTTGATTTAAGTAAATTAAGAATACACCCTGTTTGAGTTTTATTAATATTGAATCGGAGGTAAAAGCAATTTAACACTTCGGAGGCCACGAGCACACCGTTATATTTATTCATGTTTCGAATCAAACCCAATGAGCTAAGATAATTCATCTAGAATAAATATATTTATAGAAGAAGATGTTTGTTTATAAATTTATGTATATTTACATATATTTATGTGATCGATGGATTCGAAAACGACTCGACCGTTCCCCCATGAAACTCGGTATATTTATTGAAAATTATATGCAGAATGTTTGTAAGCCATTAGTTTAAGTATAACTCTAAAGAAGTAGCCCCAAAACCGTCATAAACGTACCCATAGTAAGTTTTATAATCTGAGTTGTTTATAAAACCAACGTAATGGCAAAAAATGTTTCTTTGTAATTAATTCTAAAACAGCCGTTTTCTTTAAAAATAGCTCATTTCATTTAAATTATTGGGAGATGTTCTCATTTAATAAAGAATTAAGAGAAAATTAGTAGGCATAATAAAAAATAGAGGGTATCATAGACTTATGGCTAGTTAGCGCAGCAAACGAGTTAAACCTGACCGCAAGTGAGCGTAGCGAACGAGCTCACCTGAAGGTTAAAGATTCCCCAGGTTGGCATTACAAAGTATTCCAAGTAACAGCTAGTAAATTTTAAAGCAGAATTTATTTCTAATACAACCATATTTTCTTTAACTAGTGGCTCATAGGGGCAAAAGCCTCTAATCATAAAATCAAAATAATGTAGACCATAGTTATTATTATTAGTGTTTTCTAATAAGAACGTTTCCAGAAGATTTAATTTTTATCGATAATATTTTAGCAATATTGCATAGACCATCCGCTTCCAAAGCACTCTTTGAAATTTTGAGACACGCGGCATGAATGAATGCTTAATTTTTTCTATGGTTAAAACCTGTATTGAGTAAAAGAAAATGTCTTTAAATAAGTCATAGTCCTTGAGCAAAGACAAAAAAATAACATAATATGTACAAAAGTGGCAATGAGAAACGGGACGTATGCTCAGCTGCACTAATTTCAGGATTAATACATGTTAAATAGTGTTCATCAGACCACTAATGTTGACTTTCCATATTCAAATATTTAATTATCTTGTTTGTAAAGAAGTTCAAATGGCATTTTCGCTCCTGTCCAATCTTTTTATTTTTTAGTGTTGCAAAATGTCAACACCACCTCACAAAGTCTTCACTCACTGTTCCGTAGTAAAAACATGTATTTTTGTAAAAAACTAAGTAAAGTCTTTTAATGCCTTTCCTTCCCTTTAAATTTCATGGAGTATTTTACCCATTCTTTCTCATTTATTTGAAAGGAATATAGCTGTTTTCCCTAGTCTTTAGAACAAACAACTTTAATTTAAACTCTCTTAATAGTACTCTCTACAATTTGTAAAACATCAAAAAATTACCTTGGATAGTTCTTTAAATACCAAAACTTCGTTAGCTGCCACACTCCTTCTCAACGTTTGAATTAATAATACTTCATTTACATTAAATGTGATTATTTTATTCTCAATTTAAATCAAACTAAAACACAGGCTTTAATGATAAAAAAAAAATCTTGAACCATACAACTCTTCGCTCATTTTACCCATCAAATTTTTTTTAATTTGTAAGATTATAGTAACGCTCATGGTTGATTTAGATGTAATTCGACGCAACTTTTAACCCTTCCCCGAATTACGTGTTTGTCTGAAAACTTTTGAGACCTAACGGAATTCACCCCCAACACGCCAACGCCCCACTGCTGCCAACTGAGGTAATTTACAGTTCTCATTATTGCGGTTGGCTACCCTGCTGATAAATGTCTCTTTCCTTCAGTGATGTGAATAAATGTAGGTATACTGTAAAAATAAATACCAAGAAATTAAATGTGGACAATTTAAAATTTTCAAATGTATTCTTAAGTTAGTTTTAAGCTTTTTTCGAATGGTACAAAAGTCCGTCCTCCTCTTAACATCTAAATACAACAATATCATCTGTTCTTGTAGAAAAAGAAAGAAAAAACAAGGTTTACCGGTTTTTGGAACACCTAATAAATATTGATTCTTTACACTACCAGATTTGATAAATTATTTATAAACGTGTGCAAATGAATAGTTTAGGTTCACTCAGGACAATTATCGAAACTATTATATTTTTTAAACTAGGTTGTCATAAAAAAGGTGGAATCCTAACACGGACAGCATCCAAGAAATAATAAAAATTAATCATTTTCAAGGATAAAATCGGACTTTTTCTCCAATAAGATAATACTACTAAAGTCGGGCACAGATGGCGAGCCAGCATCTCGTTGCCAGAGTGGATTATCGGGTTTAACTTCTAATGTCATCTTTGCCATCTGATACTTCCTGGCGTTCTTTTACAAGTGGTTCAGTATTCTGTATTTTAAAAAATAATAAAAAGAATATTTCATGCATGAACTTGATTGTAAAGATTATATTTGTATCATAAAAATTAATTAGTATGAATGGCAAAGCAAAATGAATAATTATTAGCTGATCAAATAAAAACCAAAACCTATAAAACCAATAAAAACTGTTTTTCAAATTTAAAATGTTTGTAGCCTTGGAGGGTTATATTTCAACTCAATTTGACAAAACTCACTTTTTCCCTCTATAATTTTGTTCTATCATAGGAAACATTAGGCTAAGTATCGGAGGTACGAAATTCCCTCCCCCTCTAGATTTTTTAACGGTTACTGAAAACTTGATTATATTTTAGGGAATTATTGGTGACCAAAAGAGGAAAATTTTCATGGGTCAAAGTTTTAATTTTCTAACGAAGATTGAGCTTTTAGTTAGGGAATAAGTGAAACATTTTAAACAGCACACACTTTGTAGTGGCTTTCTGTGATAAGAGTTTTAAATAAGCACTCATTCGTAAAACCCTATAATTTATTGAAAATTTACATTTTAGAAACATGTATACAACTAACTGTAAACAGAATAAACTATAACTGTAACATATGATCACAAAATATACAACAGTCTTTCCCTTTTATTGAGAAACCTAATAAGAAACTTATGAGAGCTAATTATTCAAATGTTCAGGAGGCTTCAGTACTCTAGTAGAACGACGGAGTGGTACTGACATTGGTACTTGACAGTTTGGTGGAGGTGGTCCGTCATTCTCCAATTCTGGAACTGGTTGTTTTTGTTGAGGTGTTATTTGCTTCTGAGATTCGAACAATGCTTGAATTCGTTGGGATTCATTATTTCTGGCTCTTTGTTATCAGTGGCCTTGAAGTGAACTTTCTTCACTTCTGTTCTATGAAGTTGTTCTAAATGTTGCTTCAATGATCTACAAGAATTTTACTTCACAACGAAGTGCAGTACACCTACTTTTTCAATAGTTTGACCATGGAACCAAATGTATTTGTTGTGATGAATATTCTCTTACAAGAATTCTCTCTACCACGTTGAATGATTTTACCCGAAATTTCAAGGGAGGATTTTTTTTGTATTATGATAGGGCCCTATGGCATCTAGCTTTATGCGGATTCGACAATTTAAGTATCGTTGCGCAGTTGACTGTCCATTGGAAATTGGATTTGCGTAATACTGTAGAGGGATTTCCTGAACTTTGGTGTGCACTGGTTGAGTATCGCCTTCGTTAGACTTCTGTCGTTGTTTCAAGGTTTGAACAGTTCTTATGGCGAGTCCTTGTGTAGCAGCATGTCCAGGTGCAACTAATTTTCGAAATTAGTTTTTGCAATTAGTTTTTGCCATTTGAAGATCAATATAATTTAAATTCTGTACTTGCAAAAATAGAAGCGTTGTATGAAACTATTACTTGAAGAATTATGGCATTGGAAGTTGAAGGCTTGTTCTTTAAAACCCTATAACTTCAACCTATGTTGACTTCACACAAACGAGGAAGTAGTAGTTTTAAACGGTTCCAACATAGTCTACGTGAATAGGCTCTCAGTTTCCATCAGTTTCCTTGGGTACGATGGCACTTCCTTAGGGTTGAATTGTATATGATCACAATTTGCACAGTATTGAACTAACTTTTCTGTATCCTCGTCGATTCATTGCTAATATTCAGGCTAGCTGCTAATTTTGTGAGTGTCATAATGTTGTTACCCTCATTTTGAAGGATTAGTAAAACATGACGAAAGTTAAAAGTCTCTATCTCAACTCGGTAAAGAATATAAGTTAATCGATTTTTTGAATGTCTTGAACACTTAGTTATAAATGTGTAAATTTAATTAAATCTAGGCTTGAAACAACCCAACAAGAAATATACAATGAATTTTTATATGAATACTAAAACAATCCTATAGCTCCAAAATGGATGATTCGGGTTTTGCTCCAATTTTATTTTTACTAAGCACCCTTTTGAATGACACTTTGTTTTAAGAGTCATTAGGAATAAAAAGAATGGTTAAAGTTGGAGTTATCAATCCAAATCCAGGTGGAAATGAAGGCCAATCACCATGTTTTAATTTATTAGGTAGCGGAATGTAATCACTAATATAATACAACATATATCATTCAATGTAATAACAAATTTTTATCATTGTACACAAAGCTTTTTTATGAATTATAATAAGTATTTAAAATTTGAAAATTTGTTGGCTAATATACTTTTGTATTTTAAAAGTCTACCCACAGATAGCATTGTTTACATACCTTAAGAGAAGACCAAAAATTATGTTTGAAATTCATATGAGTAGTGTGAAATTGTTGGTGCTGGCCCAGTTCAAGGTCACCTGAGGGATGACGTCATCGAGGTCAATGACCTCACCGATGACGTCATCGATGACGTCATCGATTGCGTCATCGATGACGTCATCACCTATGACGTCATTTCGATGACGTCACACCCATGACGTCACAGAAATGACGTGCTGATGACGTCATCACCCCTTACGTCATCAATATGACGTCACCGACGCCACTAAGGTCAAGGTCACGCCGAAACTTAAAATTTTTTGGCACTTTTGCCGTTTCTCGCACTACGCTCCGAGTTTCAGTCAGAGTCCCCGTGACCTTGACCACTTGGAGCGAATATTCGACGAGAAACGGCAAAAGTGCCAAGTTAAACTCGAGTTTCTGACATGACTCTGCCTAAACGGCCAATCGGTTATCCCTCAGGTGACCTTGAACCAGCACAACACCAACAATTTGATATTACTGTGACCTAGAAAACCTAACAAAGGAGCGCCGACACCGATGCGCACCCCACGACAGTCACCGAGCGACTGACCTCCAGGCTCCGCGTACTCTAGGTATATCGGCTTGAGAGACTAAGACTCCAAACTGTCAGGAATGGGAGTAACTAACTGAATTTTGCAAGGAAAAGTCATCTCATCCAACATTCTAAACAAATCTTCATCAGTAAAACTTACATTAGTCTGTTTGGTATAAAACTTAGGGTGTCCGCGCAACAGTTTGCGCCACTTAGCTAAAGTCGAAACCCTTTTGACTTTGAGTGGTGGACAGTGAGCAACTAATAAAGTCTTAACACGGTTAAGTTTCTTACCTAAAGCGTCCCGCGACATGGCTTCCCTCACAAAAGTCCGCACAATACTGAGAGACTGCTTGTAGCGCATGAGTCAAGGGAAAAGAGGTGGGGGAAACAGCAGGAGTGGGGGAAGGTCACAGTGGTGGGGGAAGGTGAGGTTGTACGCTGGAGTATCGCATCACTTCACCATGACCTGTCCTACAGTCAATACACTGTTCTCTTGGCCCGAGTTGGCACTAGAAGAAACATTTCTGTACAGCTTAGGCTGTGAGAGCCGAGGAAGCAAAGTCAAATTGGAAAGTCAAAGTGGAAATTGTGTTAAACTCCAAGATGAAGAGTCTCCTAAATAAACTAATTGTATCCCTGCAATCCCCTATAATATTAGAGAAATACCACTTTATAAAGCGACACCTTATTCTTTGGCAAAACGAAGTGGAAATGGAAAAGATCACAGTAAAATTAATCTAACCTAAAATTTGGACTGGACACTCATGGCGATACCACGTGGCGTGCAAACGCCACCCTAAACATTACAAGTTAGGTTATTGAGCACCTCTGGTACGATAACCGACGTGCTAGAGTTAAAGTGTGATGACCTTGAGTCAAAACACTGAAATACTACAAGTCGATATTGTCCCAGAGGTAAAGTGTAGTGACCTTGAGTAAAATCAGAGAAAATCCAAGCCATGTTTGTCCAGAGTTAAAGTGTAATGACCTTGAGGCAAAAAATTTGTAAAACACTTACATGAACAGAGTCGAAGAGCAGCGATGCTTACCGCATGCAAGCCTGAGACATACTGGCTGAGCGCCATCGCGTAGCTTAGGGACTCGATTAAGGTGGGGGTATTGGCAACACTTAGAGTAGAAGTGTAGTGGGTGACCTTGAACCAGACTTAGAGTAGAAGTGTAGTCGGTGACCTTGAACCACCCCTGAGGGGTGGACCCCCCACCCCCCCCCCACCTCCACCCCCACCCCCACCCCCACCCCCACCCCCCACCCCCACCCCCCACCCCCACCCCCCACCCCCACCCCCCACCCCCACCCCCACCCCCACCCCCACCCCCACCCCCACCCCCCACCCCCCACCCCCACCCCCACCCCCACCCCATGGGGGTGGACCTCCACCCCCGGGGTGGACCTCCGCCCCATGCCGCCCCTTCGGGGGAGACCGGTGGGGATATAAGGCGGCCCGGCCACAGCCGGCTCGCAGTCCGCTCCCGAGCGTTGAACGTGAACGATCGGGACGGACCGCCATAGGCCTCACTAAACACTGAAAGGCGCCTTCACTGTTTAGCGAAGTCTACTCTAACTTTAAGACTTGTATTATTTTTAAGATATTGCGCTTGCGTATGGGTATTTGGAATTGTTTTATATGTGAGTGTTTTACTTGTACCCTATGTCTCCTATGTGTCTTGTTCGTGTTTTGTCTTGTTGTCTTTTATGTCATATGTGTTTAATGTGTATATGCTTGTTCCAGCACGTACCATGTTGAGCTCAACCTATTTTGTAAGTGTGTGTTATATCTATCTAAAGTGTATACGCTTGTTTTAGCACTCCCCCTTGAGCCTTTTTCACAGCTCAAAGTAAATTGTAATGATAGGGACGGGAGTAGGCCCCCGTGTAAAATCATTTTTTACCAACGTTAGCATGGGTCCTCTCAGGCATGCAATATTGCGGCTGGGTTGGGACTTGGTCCGTTTGTACGCTGGCATGCAGACCACAGCTGTGGCCAATTTGCGGCGGCCTCTGCACTCGGACCGAGGACGTGTAAGCCACTAGGGCTGTCCTCAACCTCTGTTTCCCTTCTGGAAACCAAAATTATATAAATGAAGTTTGTTAGCTATTTGTGTTTTTGCCCCCAAGGCCCCCGAACATTCGTGGTTCGCCATGGATGTACGGGGGCCGAAATTTTTTAATGTTCGTGTGGCCTTGACCCACAAAGATTTTTAAAAATTTACTGCATTGCTAAAGTTAAATATTAAAGATAGGGTACGGGAGTAGACCCCCGTGTAAAGCTATTTTAAACCAATTGTAGCATGGGTCCTCTCAGGCATGCAATATTGCGGCTGGGTTGGGAACCGGTCCGTTTGTACGCTGGCATGCAGACCACAGCTGTGGCCAATTTGCGGCGGCCTCTGCACTCGGACCGAGGACGTGTAAGCCACTAGGGCTGTCCTCAACCTCTCTCAAAATTATGTAAATGTTTTGTTAGCTATTTGTTACCAATGCAGTAAATATTTAAAAGTCTTGCGTGGCGAAGGGAACACAACATTGGATGTTGCCCTGTTGTCATAGTTGGGTCTCTTCGGAGGCTACAGCGATGGCAACCTAAATGCCCCAGGTGGGGCTTTATTTTTTAAAGTTTTTCCGTGACCTTGACCTAAATACAGTAGTTTTCTAAATTCTTAATGGTTAGGTATTACTAACATACAAGTCTGCTGTTGTCCATAGTTGGGTCTCTTTGAAGGCTACAGCGATGGCAACCTAAATGCCCCAGGTGGGGCTTTATTTTTTCAAGTTATTTTGTGACCTTGACCTAATTATAGGAAAGACTGCTCCAGCATTCCCCCCCCCCCCCACCCCACACCTCCACCCCACACCTCCACCCCACACCTCCACCCCACACCTCCGCCCCACACCTCCACCCCACACCTCCACCCCCCCCCCCCAACCCACCTCCACCCCACACCCCCACCCCACACCTCCACCCCACACCTCCACCCCACACCTCCACCCCACACCTCCACCCCACACCTCCACCCCACACCTCCACCCCACACCTCCACCCCACACCTCCACCCCCAGCCCCGCCCCTACCCCTACCCCTATACCCTTGGGTGGGGCTCGCCCGTGGTCGGTGGGGATATAAGGCGGCCGGGTTGCATGCACCTCTCATTGGACCTCCAACACTCGTGTTGACCGGTGCTCCTGCTCTTTGCATTTTTATATTGCATCTTTATATTACATATTTTCACTTCACTTCTTCACTTTTAAAATGGGTTTGAAGGGTTTGAAATTGAAGAATTACCCTCCAGCTTCTGCTTCTTCTGCTAACCCCACTTCGGCTGTCCAGTCTACTCCGCCTTCTTCGTCTGGGACCACTACGATGCAGTACTCGGTCCTGCGGCAAGCGCTGGCTGTAATCACGACTGTGACCAGCCTTCTGCCATCGATGCCAGCGCTAACCAATACAACTACCGCTGGGGCCAGCCGAGGATTGATTTGTTCTCCAGCTGTCTCCCTTTCCTCGGACTCCAACTCGGATGCTGCCGTTTTCCAGACGGAGGAGGACGACAAGAAGAAGAAGAAGACTTCAAAGCCGAAGTACACCCCATACTCCCGTTCACAAAAAATCCTTTCATACACCAAATCCCAATGTCCTCTACCTCTATCCCCTATCCCACCAACACCTGTTAAACCACCCCGTCGATCTATCTTTTCTCCTGACGCTCCCTATCCTACTATTGATATGACATCCAAATTTACCTT
The DNA here is from genome assembly GCA_030545055.2 of Neoaliturus tenellus. NCBI lineage: Eukaryota > Metazoa > Arthropoda > Insecta > Hemiptera > Cicadellidae > Neoaliturus > Neoaliturus tenellus. The sequence continues at coordinate 327,018,453 of CM061531.1, read as the reverse complement.
ACCAACCATCGACCTAACACGTTCTCCTACCCCACCCAAAATTGTTTGCTCCCTTCCTCTTCACCGTGTAAAGTGTTCTACCCCTATTCCTTCTAGCCAGCCTAAACCTGACAAGCTCCAAAACACTCCAATAAAGCGTCCAACACAAAAACGTAAGCGTGTTAAAGTCCCTGCTGGCAAGGGTAATAAATGCGATTACGTGTATATGTCAAAAGACTTTGGGGTTCTTTGCTGTCAGAAGTTTGCTGTTTTAGATGAAGACCGTTGCCAAACGCACTTGAACAAAAATATCAATCTTCCGAGAGTAAGACCCTACAGTCTTAACAACATTAGGTCTAAAACATCCCAACCCAGACATCCCCACAGTCCGCAACCGCTTGATATTAGAAGACTTAAAGTGGATGAAAAATATTATTTTATTGTTCAAACGTATGGAGCTTTTGATGCAAATGTAGAAATCATTGTAAAAGGTGATGGCAACCTTCATACAATGAAAGTACCCGTTCGGATGGTACAAAGACAATTTTTCATCCACAAAAAAGGCTATCTAATACGAAGGGAAGGATGCCAATCTGTGTGGGAAATGGATTAGGATGTAGGCCCACCAAAAAAAAAAAGAAATTCTAAATTGTTAGGTTGTGTTGGACAATAAGTAAAAACAGAAATTCTTTTTCCAAATTATTTTTTCCAAATTTAGTCCTAACCCTCTTAAAGTAAGGGAGAGGGGTATTATACAAGTCAAGGAATAAAAAAAAAACACTTGACTTGTATAATACTTTAACCTGGCGGTGATGTAAAGTCACTGGGACAATCTCAAACCGTGTCCTTGATTGTGAAGACTAAGTTACAAAAATCTTTAACAAATAAAAACTTACCTCCAAACACTTGTAGCTTGCTACAAGTGTTTGGAGGTAAAAATTTTTCAAAGTTTGAATGACCTTGACCCATATAAATTACTGTTTAAAGTAAAGTGCTAACCTTACAACTAATGTCGTGTATCACGTGATACCCCCCACTCTAACGCTCTTACTAAGCCTGTATGAGCCGTTCATTTGCTTCAGTCTGTTTCTGTACTCCGTGTAAACATGTCACGGTACAATTACAAAGGTGGTGACTTCTTGATAGATCAACACAATGCTTGGGAAGTGCTAAACCATAGAATGGAAGTTGAGTATTGTATAAGACGAGATGGGTCTACATTTTATCTATGTATTATAAACAACCAAACTCATAAGTATGAACACTGGACAAAAATTAATTATAACAACATAGATGAGCTGTTTGCTTGGGTTTTTGAGGTGTGTAAAGTTATTGAAGAAACCAAAATGATGGGTGTGCTAAAGGTATGTAAAACTGATGACCGAGAAGACTAAGCAAAATTTCTTTTAACCCCCCCCCCTCCCCCCCGTGTTATCCCCACCACTAAAAATGGGTATATATAGGAGTGGTGATCAACCGTCCTCTCATTCTGCTTTACACCGTTAAGCTGAACACCACCATGTCTGCTATGAACGTCCCAGCCTCTACCTCTGGCCCGGTCGCCTCCAACTCCAGCCCGAGCATTGGACCAATCCGATCGGGGCCTTCGTCAAGGGGTCGTGTCCGATTCTCCGGCTTTGGTCCTGTGAGGAAGGAGTTGCGGAGCAGCGGAGCGTCTCAACCAACCACGATGGACGCATCAACTCAGACTCCACCAAACATCATCGAGTGGTACGACGAAGTGATAGAGCAAAGGGACAGAATGCTAGAGAATACTCGCAGGGAGCTACTTTATATCCGGAGTAAATGGGAAAAACTAATTAGGAAGTGTGAAAGCCTGTTGGACAGTGATGATAGTGAGGATGAGAGTGGATAGGTGTGTGGGTAAAGACTTGGACTGGGACTTGTGTGTATGTATGAATGTGTGCGTGAATGTGAAATACAGAGCGGGGGATAGATCACTCTGTGGCAATGGACTAACATGCCACTTAGTGATCTATCCCCCGTTCTGGTAATGTTTTTGGATGGCCTTGACCCACTTTACCAAGGCTAGCTAGTACCCCCACCACTGATAAGTGTATATATACGGGTATTAACGTGCAGTTTGGTTATTCTGCTTTGTACCGCTTAGCTGAATACAGCACTGTAACATGGCTTTCAACTCCAAAACTTCTCAGGCTTCCTCTTCTTCTTCAAGAAGGCGTGCTGCCAACGTCCTGCCTGCTACTCGTGGACCTGCTCGACCATTCCACAGCATAACTGTTGCTCGGGCAAACGCCTGCAAAGCTCCAATGCTACGGACCTTGCTGGAGGTGAGCCAAGACGGGCAAGGCTTGCTCAGTCCTGGTCAACGGCAGGAGCAAGAAAGGCGTATGGCGTACTTCAGGCTGCAGGGTGTAGTTCCCAGCTTGAAGTTAGGCGATCCCAGAGTAGCAAGCATCAACGAGGCAGCGGACTACATATCACACCTTCACAGTGTTTTAGAAGTAAAGGACCAACAAATTGAAAACTTAAAAGAACAATTGAAACAATTTAACTTTAATCCTGTGGAGTTTGTGGAAGCAGTGATGAGTGATAGTGATGATGAAGGAACTGAATATATATTGGGTATGTAATGAAAGACTTGGACAGGGACATGTGTGTGTGTGTGTGTGTAGAATACAGAGCGGGGGATAGACTACTTTGCGGCAATGGACTAGCATGCTGCTTAGTGGTCTATCCCCCGCTCAAAGGGTAGCATTGGATGACCTTGACCCACTTTACAGCAAGGACAACCGGTTAACTGGTATAAAAGAGGGGGTCTATACATCTCGACTTCATTCTGCTTTGGACCTTCCAGTGGAACGCTAGAAACAATGAGTGGATCGCTGCTTGGTGCTAACTTGGACAGGTATTCTGTGATGGTACACTATGAAGATTGTAGAGACATGTTGACGGCTGTGTATGATTGTTTGGTGAGAAAAATCTTTCAAGAAAACTGCCAATTTATGTTAGCGTGGAAAAGAAACTTGTTTGTTGATGGTCATGCTACAATGCAAAGCATGAACCACCTTCATGTGTTAAAAGTAGGACATCATAATTTGGACGAACTGGACGATATGTTTAGGGAGCTGGAGTGTTTGATACATCAGGAATGTAAACCATGCGAAATTGAAATTTTTAAATTGGATATGGAATTAGAATAAAATGTGTTAAACAGGACTTGGACTTGGACTTGATTGAGGTTTTGTAGAACAGAGCGGGGGATAGATCACTTTGCGGCAATGGACTAGCATGCTGCTTAGTGGTCTATCCCCCGCTCAAAGGGTATCTTTACGTGACCTTGACCCACATAAATTGTATAGTTGGTGGGGGTATAAAAAGGGTAAGCAAATTGGATGGATACAACACTTTCATACCATGGCTCCACTTGACAACACCGTGTTCCATCGCAACAGAATTCATTCAATTCTGGAGGTAATACCTGTAGAAGTTATAGAAGCAGAGGACCAACTACCTGCGGTTGATCAGGAAGAGGAGGAAGAAATAATGGATATTGAAACGGACTCTGACGAAGCTGGTTCAACGGACAATGAAGTGGACTTGCACGCCTACGAAACATTAGAGTCGTCATCTGAGTCGGAAATGGAATTCCAATTGGAAATTGAAGAAGAAGAACAAGAACAAGACACTCCTCATCGTCCAATGGATAGGGTGTTGGTAGCCAGAAGAATTATGTATTGTCATCGCTACCTATTTCGTGATGAGAATGATTCTGACTCTGATGGTGATGTTTCACCCTTGTAAAAAGTTTAAACAAAAAGTTAAAAAAAGAATGTGAGCGGGGGATAGAGCACTTTGTAGTAAATGATGCTACTTAGTGCTCTATCCCCCGCTCAAAATAATAATTCCAAATGACCTTGACCTACATAAACTTGCTCAAACAGACGTCTTTGAAAAAACTTGTACAAATTATTGAATCTAGACCAAATATCATCAATTTATCAAGCCTACTGATAAATGTATTACAAACGGTTGTGTAAAGGCTAAATTTAGCACATGAGTGATAACCTGTTTCCATATGACGTCACTTTCCCCACCTATCTGCCTCGGATATAAAGGGTCCCGGTGGAGTGCGCTGCTCATTATTGCGTGGACATTCACAGAGTGTGCATTCAAAGCCAAACCGTTTGAAATGGCTCTTTGCGACATTTGTGGGGAAATCTTTCAAGACGAAGATCTTTTCACCATACACAGAGAATTACATGAAGACGAAGATAGAAAAGAAGATATTACCATGGATGAAATAGACTTAGACTCAATTGACCGGTTTTTGGAAGAGCACCAGAAGCAGACGGACTACTGGGACAGCTATCTACAGCAAATGCAAAGAAGAAGACCTAGTGTGATCCAATTTGCTGGTGCTGGACCATCTACTGCTAGAAGACCTTTTGAAGAAGAAGACACTGAAGAAGAGGACACTGAAGAAGAACTGGAAGATGTGAAACAACTGCGCACCACGGCCTTACCAGGACGAGTTGTAACACATTTCAAAATTAATAATGTTCAATTGGAACTGGAAACATTTATAACCCAGGCTAAGGAACTTGTTGGTGGAACCTTGAGGGAAGAACTACAAAGATTAAATTTTATTAAATTTGGAATGGTGTTAGAGGCTATGTTTAACAATACTGATGGTGAAACAGCATTGAGAGCGTTCATTACCAAAAACCGAACCCTTACCTTCACCTCCAACATCGATGATATTATTGAAGAATGCTTGGAAGAACTTATAACAAAACTTCAAGAACATGAAGGAAGAGGATCTGGATGGACTTTGTCATCAATTGAAGGTATGGATGTAAGGGTTCACAAGCATGGATATGGTTTAAGGGGTAGTAGTTTTATCCCTTTACCAAAGAAAATCCAAAACACTAAATCGTGTAGGAATGTGCAAAATGAAGGTAATGAATGTTTTAAGTATGCAATGTTAACCAAGTATGTTAAAGATCATCCTGAAAGAGTTGGTAGAGAATATTACGAAAATGAACACCGCTACAACTTTCAAGGCCTCACCTACCCAGTTACATTGAAAGACATAGACAAATTTGAAAAGAAAAATCCTGGCGTTTCAGTGAATGTTTTTGGTCTGGATGATTCAAACAACGTTTATCCTTTGCGGGTAGTAAAGGTTGAGCAAAGAAACCACACGGACTTGCTATTGATAACTAAGGGTGAAATTTCCCATTATGTATGGATAAAGGACTTTGAAGCCTTAGTTGTAAAACAATTGACCAAAAGAGTAAATAGGATTACAGTTTGCAAGAGATGTTTCTGCTTTTCTTGGAAAGATTCAAGACGTGGAGGATCGGACTGGTTGTTGGAACATAAAAGACTTTGCAACGAGAACTATGAAGTGAAGATTAGTCTGCCACCACCATCTCGAGCGTGTATCCAATTTAACAAAACAGTTCACCAATATCGGATTCCAGTAGTCATCTACGCAGATTTTGAATCTACGTTAGTACCACAGGAGCTGCCGGACGGTGAAGTGACTAGAAGAACAAAATATCAGTTGCATCAACCCAACAGTTTTTGTCTAATAGTGAAATCAACCTTGTCTGAAAACCAATTGCAAAACTATGGTTTAACATCCACTCCAATACTCTACCGTGGTGAAGAAGCTGCTAAGTATTTCGTAGACCAGTTGTATGACATTGCTGAAAAGGTACAACGCTTGTATGGTAATGTCGTACCTATGGAACCTTTGAATGAGAATCAACAAGAAGAATACAATATGGCATCAAGATGTTATCTATGCGAGAAGAGCTTCAGTGAAGAAAATCCAAAAGTAAGAGATCACGATCACCTGACAGGTTTATACAGAGGAGCTGCTTGTAATTCATGCAATATAAATTACAAACTGCCCCACTTTATCCCTGTCGTGTTACACAATCTTAGCGGCTACGACTCCCACTTCATTATTCCAGAGTTAGGAAGAGATGATGGTAAAATTGATGTTCTTGCTACAACATTGGAAAAGTACATCAGTTTCTCAAAAACCGTAGGTAAAATTAAACTTCGCTTTGTAGACTCTTATAGATTTATGGCATCTAGTTTGAGCAGATTGTCTGAGAATCTACGAAGAGAAGACCTAAAAGAAACCAGCAAGATTGTACCTGAAGATAAATTGGACTTAGTATTACGTAAAGGAGTGTTCCCCTACGACTACATAACATCTACAGAAAAATTTGAAGAAACCAGTCTACCACCGATCGAAGCCTTCAACAGCAAATTAAACGAAAGTGAAATCTCCGTTGAAGACTACAATCATGCTTGTAATGTTTGGAACCAACTAAACATTCAAACCTTAGGGGAATATTCTGACTTTTATATAAAATTGGACGTAACTCTGCTGTGCGATGTGATGGAAGAATTCCGAAACACCTGCTTCTCCGCCTATGGACTGGACCCTCTACACTCGTACACATCTCCAGGATTAGCATGGCAAGCTATGCTAAAGTCAACCAACTGTCGACTGGAACTTCTAACGGATATTGATATGGTGCTCATGATGGAATCTGGTGTACGGGGCGGTTTGACACAAGCTGTAACACGTCATGTCAAAGCCAACAACAAGTACATCCCCGGCTTCGACGAGCAACAACTATCGGTCTACCTTGGCTACTTTGACGCAAACAACCTTTATGGTTGGGCAATGTCAAATCCGCTTCCCTACGCTGACTTCAAATGGATCGACCCGGCCACCATTGGAGACATCTCACAGATTCCGAAAAATGGTCCAAAAGGCTATATTCTGGACTGTGATTTTGAATATCCGGAGCACCTTCATGACCATCACTACGACTTGCCTCTGCTAGCCAAGACTGAAGTTTCACCGACAGGAAGATGGCCAAAATTGATGATGACCTTGGAGAATAAGGATCGCTATGTGGCTCACTACTGGGTAGTTCAACAGGCTCTTGAATTGGGTCTACGTATAGTGAGAATTCATAGAGCAATTGAATTCACCCAGTCTTGTTGGTTGAAACCATATATTGATTCCAACACTGCAAGAAGAGCTGCAGCGACAACAGCATTTGAAAAGGACTTTTATAAATTAATGAACAATGCCATCTTTGGGAAGACCTTGGAGAACAAAAGAAAACACAAAAATGTAAAATTAGTGAGTGATCCTAGGAAATTGGAAAAATTAGTGCAAAAACCAAATTTCGGAACATCCATGATTATAAACGAAAATCTAGTCGCTGTCAGTATGAAGAAAACAACAATAGTCATGGACCGTCCGTTATACATAGGTATGTCGATTTTGGACATAAGTAAAACCCTGATGTATGATTTCCATTATAACAAAATGGTTAAACACTACGGAAGGGAAAACATTGGAGTCGCATACATGGATACGGACGCGTTTATCTACTGGATAAAGACTTTGGACATGTATGAAGACCTAAGGACTTTTCCATACAAAGAAGATTTCGACTTTTCTGACTATCCGAAGAACCATCCAAATTTTAATGAAAAAAATAAAAAAGTAATTGGAAAATTCAAAGATGAAGCAAATGGAATGCCTTTAGAAGAAATAGTGGTGCTGATGGCAAAATTGTATTCATTTAAGATGTACCACGAGAACAACACACCGACAGTGAAAAAAGCAAAAGGAGTGAAGACATCTTATTTGAAAAAACACGTAACATTTGACCACTACAAGACTTGTTTGTTTGAAGATACTACGATATCAGCAACATTCAACAATATCCGAAGCTTCAAGCATCAAGTCTACAGTGTCACCGAAATTAAAAAAGCACTGTCAGCTCGGGATGATAAAAGACATATTTTGCCCGACAAAATCCACACTCTTCCATTCGGCCATTACTCCCTAAACCCTATCAACTAGTAACCTATTCTTCGTCCTTCTACAACTTCGACCTTATTCCTTTCTCCTTCCGTAAAAAATTGGGGAACACGGCAAGTCCAACGCCGTGTTCCCCATTTTTTTACACAAGTTTGGATGACCTTGACCCATATAAATGATGTGAATATTTAAGACAACGTTCATTGTGATTATACATGTGATACAACAAACATTGAAACCTGCAATATGAAGGACTTGAAGCAACAAATTGTCAACGAACTTCATAAACCTGCAAGAAGAAAGTTTCCACGAAGAAATACGGTGATAAAAGGAATTAATGATTTATATCAAGCAGATTTAATCGAAATGATTCCTTATAGCAAACAAAATAAAGGATATAAATACATATTGACTGTTATTAACTGTTTTTCAAAAATGGCAGATGCTTTACCAATAAAAGATAAAAGTGGCAAAAGTGTTACAAAAGCAATGGAAACAGCTATACAAAGAGACAAACATACTATTAAACATTTACAAACAGATGATGGAAAAGAATATTTTAATAAGGAATTTGCAAATTTAATGAAAAAACACAATATAAACCATTACTCAACCAATTCAGAGGTAAAAGCTTCAATAATCGAAAGATTCAACAGAACTTTAAAAAGTGCAATGTATAAAATGTTTTCCAACAGAGGATCGCACATATGGATTGATATGTTACCAAAACTTATAAACAATTACAATAACAAATTTCATAGGACTATCGGGATGAAACCAAACCAAGTAACTAGTAAAAATGAAAACCTTGTATTAAAACGTATAAAAACGAATACTAAACCAAAAGTTGAAAAACTAAAGCCTAAAAAATTTAATGTGGGTGATAAAGTGCGAATAAGTAAATATAAAGGTGTATTCAGTAAAAGATACCTGCCAAATTGGACCAATGAGGTTTTTACTGTATTCAAAGTACAACCTACAGTACCTGAGACATATATTTTAAAAGATAATAAAGGACAATTGCTTGAAGGAGGGTTTTATGGACATGAAATGTTAAAATCAACAGTAGGCGATGTATATTTAGTTGAAAAGGTGTTGCAACGGAAAAAAGATAAGGTCAAAGTACGATGGTTAGGATTTAATAAGACGGAAGATTCTTGGATACCTAAAAAGGATTTGATATAACGATAGAGAATCATTTTAGGTTGAACCATTACAAAGGATGGAGATAGTACCACAAAAAGAGAGTTTTACTATTAATAATATAGATGAACTCACAGTGGATAATTCAGAATTCAATAGTGGGAAACATGGCAATTTGTTACCAAACACCGTTCGTTGTCTGGTTACCGGACCTTCCAACTGTGGAAAAACTAATGTAGTATTCAATTTGATTACAAACCCTAAAGGATTACGATTTAACAATCTATATGTATTTTCAAAATCACTACAACAACCAAAGTATCAATTATTGGAAAAGATACTGACTAATGTGCCTGAAGTTAAATATTTAAAGTTTAATGCAAGCGAGAGTGTCATGCAGCCACAAGAAGCTAAACCATTCTCCGTGTTTATATTCGACGATGTATCTTGTGAAAACCAAAACACAATAAGGAATTACTTCGCTATGGGTCGACATAACAACATAGATAGCATTTATATTGGCCAAACTTACAGCAAAATACCTAAACAACTCATTAGAGACAATGCAAACATGTTAATTGTATTTAAACAGGATGAAACCAACCTAAAACATATATATTTTGATCATGTAAATGCGGATATGACATTTGAACGATTTAAAGAGTTGTGCGGAAAGGCTTGGGCTGAAAAGTATTGGTTCCTAACAATTATGAAGGAACAACCGCTAAACAATGGTCGATACAGGATAGGATTTGATAAATTTATATTAATACATTAAACGCGGTATAACACATTCATTGTTGTACAACACGTCTTGCTACAAACATGGTTAACCAAGAAAAATTAGTAAAAGAAATAAAATCACTTAGTGATTCTATTCGGGCTAAAAACAGAGCATTGAAACTAGGTATTAGCGAGAGGGAGAAATTCCTTGAATCTACTTTTAAACCTATTACTGAACCCTTGAAACAATTAAACAAAAAATTTGCTAAACCTGTATTGGAAGGAGATGCGATTGCACCTATTACGAAGTTTGAAAGAGAAAATGTAAAATCAGAAGAGTTTAGTGATGAAGACCTGGAATCCTCTACGTATAGTGGTTTTACCGGTGGAGAACCCGAAAGAGAGCTAGAATCACCGGACTATAGTGGAATAAAAGAATTATATGAAGTAAAAGCCAAAAGAGGACATGAAGTTGTATCAACTGCTAGTGAAGAGGAAAAAGAAGAAGAGACAAGGGAAGGTCCGTCAAACATAAGCTTGTTGGGTGAAAACATTCATAACAAAGGACCTTTAGGAAGGAAATACATGGTAAAAATGTTACTTGGAACAATTCCTAATAAGAATTACCATAGTTATGGAGCGAGATTAACAGAAGACGGCTTAATGATAGGTAATAGCCCGTTAAACGTTGACGAACATGATAATATTGTCATTGGTGATCAAAGATATAAGGGCACAAAAGGATTATTTGAATTATTATTTGAAAATAAGCCTTCAGTATCATTAGTGAAAGAAAAAGACATGGAAGCATATAAAAATATTTTGGAACAGACAAATGCATATAGGAGAAAGTATTTACCTGACCAACCTCCTTTTAGATCTAAGTCTTTAAAATATAAAGAATTTGTATCCAAGTTAATACCAACTAGAAGACAAACAATGCCGTTAACACAAAGAAAACCTGTAAAACGAAGATTTATGGCATCCACTTTGGATGTAAGTGCTCAGGAACGAAGAAAAAGAAGTAAGTCCGTTACAGGTACAGGTTTAATGAAGAAATTATATAACACAAATGTGATTTATTATAATAACATCAATAAATTGGTGGATAGAATGAAACTAATACATGAAGCTAAAGAAGCGGGTCATACTGGATTGGAAAACGAATGGGTGGCTTTAGTGGATGAACTCCGAAACCGTGGGGTAATCTCATAAAAATGCGTTACTCCTTAGAGTACTATTCAGTTGCACCATGAGTGTTGACAAGTTCGGACGTTACTCCTCGGATGGGTTATATTATGCGAATAATTTAAAAAGAAGTGCTGGTTTACCACAAACACCTGATGGAGATTATGATATGAGTAATAAAAGGTTAAAAAACATAAAAGATCCTTCGGATGAAAACGATGCAATAAACTTAAAAATATTAAAGGAAAAGATATCGCCAACATTAAAACTACAAAATAACACATATGACGCGGAAAATCATAGAATTATCAACGTTGGTAAACCAAATGAAAATGGTGATGCGATAAACAAAGGTTATTTGTCATCTGAATTAAAAAATACGTTAAAATTCAATGGGAAAACGTATAGTGCCAACAATAAACGTATATCCAACGTAGATGACCCTAAAGATGCAAAAGACAGCGTAAATAGACGCTATTTACATTCTTTGATACCTGAAAAGACAAAAGATGGATTTTCTTTTTATAAATTTGTTATAAATGATATAGGCTATCCAAAAACTGAAAACGATGCTGTAAATCTAAAATATATTAAAGATCATTGCATCATACGTGATGTAGGGGTTATAGATTGTTTTAATAATTGTTTAGCAAATGTTAAAGATGGTTCGGCGCCATCAGATGGTGCAACAGTGGGTCAAATGATGGAAACCTTAAAACAAGAAACAACCTCTTTTGTAAAACAAGATCAAGTAGTATCGAAGCAAGGGGATGAATTTGTTCAAGGTAATGAAAAATTTAATTTATTAACATACAAAAATGATGCTTGGGATTGCATGGATAAAAAGTTATCAAATATGGGATGGGGTTATGAAAAACAAGATGCAGCTGCTTTATCACAAACCGTACATCTAGATCCAGATCGATATTTTAGATGGTTTACATGTAATAATAGAGTGATAAGAGACTTGGCACAAGGAAGAGAAGCAAATGATGCTGCAACTGTAGGACAGACCATTACAACATCATTAAAGGATAGTAAAGTGTATAATTGTAATAATAAACGTATAACAAACCTTAAAGACCCTGAACATGTAGATAATGCTGTCACTGTTAATTTTCTTGTAAAAGTTTTAGGTAATGCGATATTTGATTTACACAATCATTTTACACCAGATATTCTTCAAGGAAAATCAGGTCATAATACTTATGCTGAATCCATGAGAGGTGAGTATATTAAACGAGAAATTTATAATAAATACTTTATTAACCCTAAAACGAAACAGTTTAGATCATCAGATTGGGGTGATATTGATATTTAAGTAAATAACTCAATAAATGACTTCATTTATGTGCAACCTGTCATAGAGTTAACACATGAGTTGCACATTGCCATTATAAAAGGACAATAATGACGTTCAAGTACATTAGTCCATATCGAGACACTGCAAGAAAAGGAGGTGGGATCACGTCCACAGCGGTTTCTCTGTTAAGTAAAGCTTTAAAACAAATTCCAGTAGGATCCATAGTAAATAGAGCAATAGACGCATTACCATACGAATTTCATATACCAGGAGGTTATCAGTATTGCGGACCAGGAACTAAATTGAAAAAACGACTGGAAAGAGGCGATCCTGGCATAAACAAGTTAGATCAGGCTTGTAAAGAACACGATATCGCATATTCCACGTTTGCCGATTCAAAAAATAGATCAATAGCTGACAAAAAGCTTGCGGACATAGCTTGGCAACGAGTAAAATCAAGTGACGCTAGCATAGCAGAAAAAGCAGCAGCTTTAGCAGTAACAGCAGGTATGAAGGCTAAAACAGCAGTAGGAGGTGGAAGAAGGAGGAGAATGAGAGTAAAAAGGAGGTCAACCACAAGAAAACATGGAGGAAATATAAAAAGAAGACGACGATCTACAAGAAAAGGCAGGAAGAAGCCCACCGTGTGGTCAATGGTAAAAAACGGGGCAGGTCTTTACCTAAGACCTTATCGTGCATATTAAATGAAAGAAATCAATTGGTCATACCACATAAAGCATTAACCAATATTGAATTATTTAAATATATTTCCTGTTTAAAAATACCATTTTTCCGCGGTGTGTTTATGAAAGACAGTTTACCAAAGAAAATGTGGCAAAATGAGACTGGAATTGTAAATTTGGATAATACTGAAGGGCCTGGCACCCATTGGGTTTGTTATAAGAAACTAAATAACGATGTATATTATTTTGATAGTTTCGGTAATTTGCCACCACCAAAAGAACTTCAAAATTACTTTAAATCTGCTAAAAACATATATTATAACTATAAAAGAGAACAACCTGATAATACTTCAATATGCGGCCATTTATGTTTGGAATTTCTAGCTAAAATTATCAGTCACTATTGAGATGTCTTCCTATACGGTATCATTAACAGGAAAATCGTCCACTTTACGAAGTATCCTTTTTCCAGCGTTACGCTTGCAAAAAGGAAGGTTTTGGGAGGCGGCACTATTGGATTTTACAACGTACAACTCTATTCCCAATGTTACGGAAGGTAAAAATAACATATTGCATTATTATAAGGGAAAGGATGCCAGTGGAAAATTTACAGACTTACAAGAGTGCAGGTTACCCACAGGTTCTTATGAAATTGATCATATAAATGATTTTTTGCAAACTAAAATGGGAAAAGACAATATAACATTAAAAGGTAATAATAATACGATGAAAGCTGAAATTACTTCCAAATATTATATAGATTTCACTCAACCAAACTCAATTGGTGATTTATTAGGATTTTCCAACGATGGGCCTGTATTAGAACCAGATGTAACACATTCCGGTAAGAAAACAGTAACAATATTAAAAGTCAATAGTATAGACATAACTTGTAACATTATACAAGGTGCTTACAGGGATGGGGCTAACACCCACATCATACATACTTTTTACCCAAGTGTACCACCTGGATTTAAAATTGTTGAAAAGCCACAAAACCTGGTATATTTACCGTTGAACACCACTTTCATTTCAGACATCGTGTTGAGCGTATTGGATCAAGACGGTAACTTGGTAGACTTCAGAGAAGAGCCTATTACGATTAGATTACATTTAAAATCAACACTTTAATACAAAACCATGGGTTTAACATTTAAAAGCGAACAACCTACGGGAAACCGCATTAGTAGCTCTTCAGCTGTGGAGGAGTTAACACGCGAGAACATCCGTTTCTTAGAGAGAATTGGATTAAAATTAACCGATTATGGATATACTGGATATAGCGCAGGGTCCAACATTCGACGAAACCCTATGGGAAAAAGAATATCACACCCACAACCCTTACACTTCATCGAAATTAAACAATAACGATGAAATTCGTATTCCCATACAAAATCAAGACATTTACACATTACCATGTGAAAGTTACTTGTACATTGAAGGACAAGTTACTAAAAAGGACGGTACTACTGTTGGTACAACAGTTCCATTTATAAATAATCCTATGGCTTTCTTATTTGATGAAATTAGATATGAAATATCAGGTGTAACAGTTGATTCCACTAAAAAAGTAGGTATTACGACAACTTTAAAAGGATTAACATCTATAACACCCAATGAAACCAATTTACTTAAACCTGCCGGATGGGTATTACCTACGATTGACACGATCACTCCAAATCCAAATGGATATTTTGATTTTCATATTCCATTACGTTTGTTGCTTGGTTTTGCTGAAGATTATAGGAAAATAATATTAAACGTTAAACAAGAATTAGTTTTGTTGAGATCTTCTAACGATAAAGACATTATTAAAGCTGCAGATGCTACTACAGATGCGACTTTAGAATGGAAATTAAAATTAGACAAAATTGTATGGAGAGTTCCACATGTAAAATTGGCTGACGAGCATAGAATGCTACTTTTAAGAAAATTAAAAGCCGATCGTGATATTGTTATTCCATTTAGAAGTTGGGAATTTCATGAGCATCCCAGTTTACCTACTACGGATCGACACACTTGGACTGTTAAAACATCGAATTATGTAGAACGAGCCAGGTATATTATATTTGGTTTACAAACAGGTAGAAGAGACGCCATTACTAAACATGCAGGACAATTTGATCATTGTGACTTGAAAAATATTAAAGTTTATTTAAATTCACAATTCTTTCCATACGACAATTTAAATGTGTCATTCACTAAGAAGAAATACAGTATATTGTACGATATGTACGCGAGATTTCAAAGTTCATATTACGGTAAAACAAATACACCTTTATTATCACCTGACAAATATTTCGATGCCTACCCAATAGTTGTAATCGATTGTTCTAAACAAAATGAATCAGTAAAGTCATCAAGTGTGGATATAAAAATAGAAATGGAATTCAACGATGCTATACCGGCTAATACAACTGCATACTGTTTAATTCTACATGATAAAATCGTAACATACACACCTTTAACTGGAATTGTTAAAAATGTATTGTAAGAACCGGTTTTGTTTCATTCCGCGAGTATAAAAGCAGAGCGTACAGACCGCTCCTCATCAGTTTGTTGCCTACTGTTGTATGGGTAGCATCGTATTCAATATGGCTTCTCCTAGTGGTACACCTGAAAATATGGTAGATATTGAGAAGGAGATATCTGAGTTTTTAGATCCTCAAGGTCACCAGGAAGGAGGTGAACAAAACGTTTGCGGACAACTTCACGCCAGTAATAATGTTGAAGAAAAAGGTAAAAGAAGAAAGACTATACAAAAGAGAAAAAGGGATATTGAAGATAATATTTCTCCAAACATATTGAGTGAGGTATTTTTGCGAATATTTTACCCAATCTCTTCCAGTTTGGATAAAAGTGTTTTAATCGGTGTTATGAAATCTACAGATTATTCCCCTACTGTAATTTTAACTCATGGACCCAAAATGATTTTGTTTACGGACAGTGCTTGGGAATCGTTTATGAAACATTTGCATCTGCTAGAATGCTATTTAAGTAGTAACATGTTTGGAAGAAAGACAAGGGTAGGACTTTTGGATTCAAATGTGGAAATTGATATTATTAAACAACGTGGTGATCATCAGCTACGGTTTAGAGACACAACAAGACATGATAACAAAATTCAACTTAATCGAGAGGAGTTTTTCATTTTAACTTGTGCTACTGAACCTATAACAAGATACTTGAGACAACTGGTGTTTTCAAGTTCGATTATTAAAGATTATCTGGAAGACACTTTGGACAAACAACCGGACGCACCTATATTATACGGACCTGTAGATACTTCTATATTTAATAGAGTTCCTCATGAAGTACAGATGTGGAGACAATTGGAAAAGTACGCTCAACTACATAAGAAATCAGTAAAACAGGAAGAAGAGGAAGATGGAGGAGAAGAATCAAGTGTTAGTGATGAAAATGAAAACAAGGAAAATATAAAGATGGAAACTTAAATAACAATGGTTAGTTTTTAAAACAATAACCAAAATTTTGTGGGGTTAGGCCTATTGGGGACGGTGCCCACGTTAAATATACACCAACGCGCCAACAACTGTACGGCCGGGTATAAAAGTAGTACCTACCGTGGTGTGGAAATCAGTTGACCTCCTGACTTCGTAATGAGCAGACGTGTGACCTTCAAAATGGACAAGGGAGAAGAACAACAAGTAAAGTCCAAGCCTGGTATTATTGAGTTTCAAGCGTTTCGTGGTAATGATGATAGATTCATTATAAAAGAACTTGTGTTTTTGGACATGAATACAAGTGTTCCTTATTCGTTTTTATTTAAACCACCATGTTCTTATTCGTCTTTAACTAGTAAAGCCGCTACTACCAACAGATGGATTTCAAAACACTTCCATCATATCGATTGGTATGATGGTTTTACAAGTTACACGGACTTGTATCACATTATGCATCACTTTTCAGACAAGTTTACCAATATTTACACAAAGGGGCTGGAAAAGAAAAGATGGATCGAAGGATTTACTCATGTTCCGGTTAATGATGTGGAATTGGATAAGAATTATCAATACATGCTGGAAACCATATGTATTTGTACAAAAAGCCCAGAACATGATAAAGATAGACATTGCGCTTTGAAAAATGCCTATAAACTCGCCTCTTACCTTCAAAATGGGGAAGTGGGGAGTGGTGGGGGTAACGGAGAGTATATAAGTGGGGAGCAGACAGGGACCTGGCATGAGTATTACTCGAGATTCCGAGACGACAACATCTCCGAGCAAGAAGACGATCTGTAACCTGACCATGGCATCTCACCAGTTCCTTCAGACTTTGGTCGAGCAGTTCAATGCTCACTCCAAGTCAACAATATTACCTGTAAAGAAGTGCTCGGAATTAAAAGACGAGAAGCACTACATAATCCATGCTATGAAGAAGATGGAGACTACAGTTGGGGAGGCCATCTGCTGCAGTCTCAGCGAGGCGCCGTTTACTCCGGGGGATGAACCAAAGTTCCAGGTGTACCTGCCCAAGAGATTCGTCCATCTTCTACAAAACGAGGATCTTCGCTCTATTCAACCCGGGTGTCTATACCTGGTGTCGCACGGCTGCACGGGTAGCAATTCTACAGAGTTGACCATCCACATCGCTGACAAGCAGCAGTGTTAGATTTAAGTTTTAATGTTGTAAATATGTTGTTGTTGTAATGTTTTATAAATAAACGAATCATAAAAGACAAAAAAAATTAAAAAAACAAAAAATGCAACATATCAATATGTGACAAACTTCACGTATTGATATGTTGCATTTTTTTTAAACTTCGCGGGTGACCTTGACCTTTGACCTTTGCATTTCACAACTACCCCCACTACCGTAATTACCCCCACTACCGCACTAGGATTCAAACCTGCTTGGATGCGAAAAACGGTCATTCTGTTGCCAACTAGCAAACGATGAGCACCTTGTACGAGCTTTGCTTACAACGAGTTATAACTGACGCATCTTTATTCCAGACGGCTTTACGAGATAATATCCCTATAACAGTAAAGCAGGATATCGAGGAGTACAAGAAAGATAATAGAGGGTATTCGGGATACTCCTGGTATAGGTTCCAAGACGGGGAAAAGTTTTGTAGGCCTTGTGGCAATGCTGCCGTCAGAGACCTTCGACGGTTCGTACAGGAAGGTGGTAGAAAACAGTTTGGATTTCTAGCACCAATGTTTAGATTTGAAAACTACAAGGACACCTGTGCTATTTATTCCATCCCTTTGTATCAATGGAAAAAGTTTAGAAGTGTTTAATTGCATCTTCCATACCCCCACCACCATCACCCCCACCACTTTTCCATGTACCTCCAAACGCTGTGCCTCGGCTTCATTTCTACTCCAGCAGCCAACCTAGCAACATCAGGATGTCTCTCAACGTCAGTTGCGCAAGTTACGAGGAGGTGAGCATCAAGACTCAGCAGGAGCTAAACGACTTATACAAGGAGTTGCAGCTGATGGTGGCACGAGGCTACCGTATAAATGTGCAAGTTTACGCTTGCAATATACGGAACACCCGGCAGTCAAAGGAAGAGCCTGGACACTCCTCGACGGCTTCCTCACCAGCGTCCATGAAGACCGAGCCAGACAACTTGGACTACTTCAGCTGACTAGCAGTTGTATTTCTTGTCCTAACCATTGTAGAATATGTATATTTTTTCATTATATTAAAGAAGTAAAAGAGCAAAAACACCTATCTTGTTACTGACATATAAGCTCAGTAACAAGATAGGTTTTTTTAAAACACAATTTGGATGACCTTGAAACTTCCCCCTCCACTGCTTTGTTACCCCCACCACTTGACTATTGGTGTACATGGCACATCGCAATTGGAAACCTCATTCCATCTTCAACAGCCACACCGACAACATCAACAATGGCAAACCTACCAACAGATGAAAGATGTCCTCACGCATGTTGTGACTTCGTCCACGAGTTGGAGAAGAGGATGCAGGAGAGGGCGATAAGAAGAAAACAGATCCACTCAGAAAATATCATGATAGTTAACGGCTATCTTTTATTGTTCGGCCTTATTATGGTTGTACTTTTCATACTGTATGGCATAGTCACATGTGTCGGCAAGGTTGCAGAAGAAAACGCTCGCCACCATCAATTGGAAAGTTTCAATGTTACTTTGTAAGTTTTCCTTTTTTTTAAAACTCCGTTTGGATGACCTTGAAAATTCCCCCACTACTCCACCACACCCCCCACCACTTCACCATGTTCCTGCATGAGCATCACATCAACCGTCATTCCTTGTCCGACAAGCAACCATGGCAGACAACAACACCATCAGCCAAGCTGACTCCACTACTGATGTCGGTACAAGTACGGGTTGGACATTGTCGATCGATAGTGTACACTATTTGGAGTCAATTTGCGAACGTATGAAGGAAATACTGCGGGACAACCCTGGGATCATAATACAAATGAATTTAAATTATGATTGGTCCCAAGTTAGAATGCAAGGGGACGACAACAACGGTCAACAATCTCCACAATATTCGCCCATGTCCCCGATCTATCCTTACGGCGAGTCTGACGTCGATGAAGATGAGGCTGATGAAGATGCAGGGGACAACGAGGCTGAAGAGGAGTAAGCTTCATTCCTTTTTTTTTAAAACCTAAATTGGATGACCTTGAGAATTCCCCCTCCACTATTTCCTTTTTTTAAAACCCAAATTAGATGACCTTGAAAATACCCCCTCTACTTTTCAATACTGTTACCACAGTCTGTAGCTCACATCATTCCTTGCTTAGCTATCATGGCGGACAGCACTCTTTCTCGAGTTGACTCCACTACGGATGAAGAATGGCCATTTTCCTGGAATGTTCATCTGCAAGACTCGGCAGAAGTGGATATGTTGCATGAGAAATTGGTGTATGTATTAAACGAAAACCCCAACATTGAATGTAGAATGACTATGGATTTCGATGCGACAGGGGTCCACACTCAACCTTCCACTTCAAGCCAGCCTGAGCCTCAGCTTCAGCAAAAGAACTTTACACATCTTTACACTCCAATACGGCCGGAGGATGTGGTTATCAGCGAGGCGGACTCTACTACAAGTTATATTGAGCCAACGAATTGGAAGCTTGTTGTTGACACCTTACACAAGGTCGACTTAGTATGTGACAAATTAAAGGAATTGATGATGCAAGATCCTGGTCTTCGTTTTAAAATTGATTTGTTTTTCATCTGGGGAGCACCTGCACGGGGCTCTTCGTCTGACAGCTCTCCAAGTACAACGGACGAGGAGGAGGAGGACGACTAGTTATCTTTTTTAAAACTCCGTTTGGATGGCTTTGACCTTTCCCCCTCCACTGAGTTTATTTAAGGTGCACTCTCAATGACTGCGGCATCATTTCATCGCGCACCTTCACCACAGCAGCATGGAGAGTCGACTCAACTACTGTTGCGAACAGAAATGTTTTTCATGGCCAAATGACATTGATGTTGCGGATGGCCTGGCGTGTAGAAAATGTGAAGCTTTTGGTCAATGCATGTGTAAGTGCAAGTCTTGGAAGAAGCCGAAACCAGAGTTGAAGACATTCCATGTGTACCAGATGAGAGGGCATAAGTACACTTGTTGCCCTGAACGTTGCATTGAATTCACACTAAAGCAGCTAACTGGCTGCAAATTGTGCAACAATCATTTTGCAGGTTTTTGCAAACATTATTTAGGAGCCTGTCAGTACAGATCAACTTGGCATACAGAAGCACTCACTATCAATGAAATCACTATAGATACACAAGAGTAGTCTTTCTACTCTTTTCTTTTTTAAAACTCCATTTGGATGACCTTGACCTTTCCCCCTCCACTCACCTTAGTTTATATAAACCCCATTCCCACTGACCACAGCATCACTTCATCGTGCACCCTCGTCAGAGCAACATCGACTATGGAAAGTAAGCGCATCTCATGTTGCGAGCATAGGTGTTTGGAGATACAAGGCGTCACATATTGTGCAAAGAGGCGTTGGGAGGAAGAGACGGGGACAACCTATTGCTGTGAGGATAAGTGTTTCCTCTTGAAAAAGTGGCAAGTGGATGGGCTGGCCTGCCGGCAATGTGAATGCTTCGGATGTTGCAGGTGTAGATGTAAGAACCAACAGCTGCCACCACCAGTACTACAAACTTTCAAAATCTACAAATCCAAATACTTTTATACTTGTTGTCCGCAGCGGTGTATTAAATTTCACTTCTCCAATCTTACCAATTGTCGGAAGTGCTACGGACAACCTGATGGGTGGTGCACCTGTTTTCTGGACTCCTGCCGCTACAGATCGGATTGGCTTACAGATCCGTTGGAAATTGATGAAGTCGCCCAGGAAGCACAAGAGTAGTCTTTCTACTCTTCAACTTTTTTAAAACTCCATTTGGATGACCTTGAGATTTCCCCCTCCACTTCCCCATATACCTAGAGTACACGGAGCCTGGCAGTCAGTCACTCGGTGGCTGTCGTGGGGTGTGCATCGGTGTCGGCACTCCGTTGTTAGGTTTTCAAGGTCACAGTAATATGAAAATGTTGGTGTTGTGCTGGTTCAAGGTCACCTGAGGGATTACCGATTGCCCATTTAGGCAGGGTCATGTCAGAAACTCGAGTTTAACTTGGCACTTTTGCCGTTTCTCGTCGCAAATTCGCTCCAAGTGGTCAAGGTCACGGGGACTCTGACTGAAACTCGGAGCGTAGTGCGAAAAACGGCAAAAGTGTCAAAAAATTTTAAGTTTCGGCGTGACCTTGACCTTAGTGGCGTCGGTGACGTCATTTTGATGACGTGAGGGGTGATGACGTCATCAGCACGTCATTTCTGTGACGTCATGGGTGTGACGTCATCGAAATGACGTCATTGGTGATGACGTCATCGATGACGCAATCGATGACGTCATCGATGACGTCATCGGTGAGGTCATTGACCTCGATGACGTCATCCCTCAGGTGACCTTGAACTGGGCCAGCACCAACAATTTCACACTACTCATATGTTGTCAGGGTTTCCAAAAAAGTTCTTCGAGCAAAATCACAAATTAAAAAATGTAACTAACATTCATTTCAAAGAGTTCCAATTTAGGGCTATCAGCTAGTCAATAATAAATATTTGTTAACATTATAGTTCAAATAATAAAATTCATCTTTAAAACGTTATCATATTCATGAAGGGTGTGGAATAAGTAAAATTTATACCAATCTTCAAAGGAAATTTTGGTAAAACTCTGTAACCATTTTCTCTTAAAGAAGTTTTTTTAATTAAAAACCACAAACAAGTTCCACTGAGGTTTTTGTCTCAGCCGAAAAAGACCAATTGAAAAAAAAGTTTAATGATTAGAGAGTAAATGAAAAGAGCGACACACTACTTATATGAATTATAATATAGACTGTAACAACAAATAAAAATTTTTTTATGTTAGTTACAATACAGTGTACTATATATACGGTAGTATGAAACTGTCATTGGTTCAGTGTAATCTAATTAAAAACTATTTTTTTAATTCATTTACTTAAATTAATAAAAACATAACATATATCAATCAATGTAATAACAAATCGTTATCATTGTACTCAAAGCTTTTGTCCACAAATTATTTTGACAAAGGCAATGATAATTAAATTTCTAGTTGAAGTTTGAAGTATGGTGTGATACAAAGCAACAACGCATGACTGCGCGTTTCACATCCATGGAGTGGTTTGGTGAAAACATTTGATGTTTCGTTTCTAATACTAGATTCTGCCTTCTAAAAGCGCTTTTTGATGTAAGTACTCTCAAAATAGAAAGTACTGGTCAAGTGATTCATTGCTAAGCTCAATGCAGTTTTTCCCTTGTAACAAAAATATTTTTTTAACCGTTCATTTCGTCATAACTTCTTCTATTGCCTATTCTAAGTCAATATACGAAATATTTTAAGACCTATTTAATAAGTATATAGTGAGATAGAAAATGTAGGAGCGCCTGCTTATGTATTTGGACCATATTGCGCAATCCAACTACGCAATCAATACCCTTATGATAAAATGTTTCTAAGGTTTATAAATTTTTTATTTTTATTAAAATATTTTTTTAATAAAATCTGATTTCTAGAATATCTTAATATTTTTTTCTCGAAAGTTCCATGTACTTATTACAAATATTTTGAAATTGTAACCGAGGCTATAAATGTACCCAGAGTCGCAGAATCTTTCATTTGGTGCTGTGACTTCGTTGAGGGTGGATCGTTTTATTAGTAAGTGTGTTTGCTATTTTTAAATACAAGTGTTATTTTTATTTTTACACGTGATAAAAATTAGTAGGCCTACAATTGCATTTAATTGTTGTCACATTAAGATTTTTTTTAGTATTTTTTCTGGAAAACACTAAATTTTAAAATTGCAACCCAGGTTATAATATAGACCTAGTGTAACAGAATCTTTCATTTTATGTTGTGACTACAACGACGACACCGTTCTGTTAGTTTGATGAATTTTTCATCCACACTCTTTGTGGGTTTTAGGCTGATTTTTCACGCTTTTTAAGAGATGCCAATTCTGTTTATTTGCACAACCCGATCACGGCACCGCACATCAGAAAACAGTGTGTTGTGGGGCTCATTGACTAAATTAGTTGCATTTTATACAATAGATAAACTTTTTTAGAACCACCTAAAAAAAAAATAATAATTTAAGTGAAAAGTTTAAAACATTGAGAGAAGAAATATCCAATTTCGCTTCCCTTTTCTCTAGAACAAGACATAAAAAATATTTTCAGAAAGTCGTGTATACATCCAGTAGTTTTACAGACACAGATATCTTATAACACAGGATTTCGTAACCAATAACAACATAGCCTATTATTTTTATTTTTACACGTGATAAAAATTAGTAAAATTGCATTTAATTGTTGTCAAATAAAAGTGTATGATTATTGTGGTTAGATGAAATAATATTTTCTTTTCGTCGTATTGTACATTCATTTGCATAATCAATCTGCATACAATCTAGTAAATTGTAATAAAGGTACAAACAAAATTAATTAATTGATTAATTAATTAATTAATTAGTTAATTGGGGTGTATACATTTGATTAAATTTAATTTGTTTACATCTTTTACATATAAATTTGAAAAAAAATAATAATTTTTTTATGAAATATATTTTAATATTTGCAATAGGAAAACAGGTATAAGGGCCAGTCCTGTCTATTCAAACGAGTCATTCTCATAAACAGTAGTTTGTCAGTTCTATACTTAACCAACCAAGCATATTTTCTTTTGAGAGTAATTTGTTTTGAACTTGTTAACTTCAATTGTGATTTACGGTACATGTATTCAGTTGTGATTCATAATTCTCGACGTTTTAAACGTTGTTTCTCAGATAAACTGTAACCAGAGAGAAAAATGCTTGAAAATTTAAATATTTTTACTATCTATATATTAATAGGCAAGCATATTTCTTTTCCTCCATTTTTCTCAGCTTGTGTGCATCATCGGGGAAATTTGCACATGCCGTTAGAAATGTTTTGTTCTGTAGATGAGCAGAATTGTATTAAAATTCCAATTGGTCCCCAGGGCTACGCCCCACAGGCTTTCAAAGTTAAAATGTTAATCTTATTGGAGCAGGATAACTGATCGAATCATCTGACAGCTGATGTAATAACAAATGCTAAAAAAATGAGGATGAACAGTTGTTTCTGTTATAAAACATTCTATAACTAATTGGCTCAAGATCAACTGAATTTTTTGTCGAATTCTGACCAGTGGGCGATCCCTTGTTATCATTACTATACATAATTTTTGTTATTTCGTAGAATACGCGAATAATCAACTTTACTCAAAGAAGCATTAAAAATATTTTAAAATACTTCTGACATCATAGTTTTTTGTTATTGATGGATGTTACCTATGAGAAAAGAGGGACGTCAATGTCAAATTTAAAACCGGTTGACCCTTGATTGATCTTGAAGTCATGTGAGGTGGAGCCCTAAAAAACTTCAAAAACTATATTTACAAAACCATTTCGTAGTGAGCACCTGTTGGAAAAACGAGATATAAACGTTAAATTTATACCTCCTAGGATCTATGGTAAATTTTAGGGTCCATTGGGCAGAGCCCTAAAATAAATTCACTAAATTATTTCTCAGTGAGAACCTAAAAGCATTTGAGCAAAGAGGAGCGTCCATGTCAAATTTCAACCCCGTGGGCCCTAGAGTAATTTTCCAGACCTGTGGGGCGGAGCCCTAAAGAATTTCTAAAAATATATTTGCAAAACCGTTTCTTAGTAAGTACTATGATCAAAGAGGAACGTCCGATACAAATTTAGAAACCGTAGGCCCAAAAGTAACTTTGAAGCCCTGTGGGGTGGAGCACTAAAGAACATCGAAAACAATATTTGCAAACCCGTTTCTTAGGGAGCACCCATAGTCAAAAAGGAACGTCCATGTCAAAATTCAATCCTGGAGGCTCTAAAGTAATTCTGAAGTCCAGTGGAGCGGAGTCCTAAAGTCCTTAAAAAAATATATTTGCAGACAGATTCTTAATAAGTATATATGAGCAAAGAGAATCATCCATGTCAAATTTCAACACGTAGGCTATACAGAAATTGTGAGCTTCTATGGGGGGAGCCTTAAAGGGGATGTTCAAAGCACTTTTTTCATTGAGCACCTAAGAGAAAAGAGATCACTCCAAATTTCAACCCCGCAGGTTTCTTAATTTGTATTTAAATTTGGCCATTTCGAAGGCATGTGGGGTGGAGCTCTGAAGGAATTTTGCAAAATCGTTTGTTAGTGAGAACCTAAGAAGAGGCAAGACGCAACCGTTTAAAGTTTCAAGTAAATACGTTTGGTAGTTCCTGAGATTTCGTGATGAGTAAGTCAGTTATCACTCCCCGTCAGGTTTAGCTTGTTCGCTAAGCTTACTCGCAGCAATTCTATAATTGAATTTTTACTCTATGGAACATAGAGTATAAAATTCTTTACGATCGACTTTTAATTTCACTTGGGCGAATTTTTGACCCCCAAAAGGCTTTTTTATTACTGATTTGATTTAAATGAAATTCTCAGATTAGATTTTAAGTATTTTAAACTAGGTAATAAACTATAATCGAGCAAATATTTTCAAGTATTAAAAAGGCTTATTTTCCGGAAGTTTTGACAGAATTTTAGTTGTTTAGGCTACATGATTTGACTAATGTAGTTGCTATGATCAGTTTATTTTCCCCCATCGCAGCTGAGTTGTCGCTGTATGCTGAAAACAACATAACCTTTTCTTGTTTATATCTGCTCTCCGTTATTTTACGTTTTTAAATAAAATTTAATTGATATTTTGACTGACCTATTTGTTAAATTAAATAGATTAACACTAATGTATACTTGTTTAAGTTATAAATTATACCAAAAGATAGGCATGTTGATGTGGAATGAATTGCTGTCATACGGAATTATGCGATTAACTAACTTATGGGATACAACTAATATCTATTTGGGAGAAAGATTTAAAATGAACAACTAATTAGAATGTGTTGTGCCATTGTAGCCTATGTCTCAGATAGCAAAATATGCATTAAGTGTTAAGTAAGCGTAATTCTACAATACTTACATTACTTGATTTTTATTAATTTGCAATCATGGATTTTCAATTGTATTGTTTTTTCGCTCTACAATCTATTTCCCTTTATATTGTAAGCATAATTATTGTTATGTTACTTGCTTGTTTTAAGGTCTTAGCTAAAATCATTTTTTGTATGTATTTATTTATATTCTAGGTCTAGGATGTACGCCGTTGACTTCGGACGGTTAGATGACGTTCCACTCTTCACATTCGAGGATATGGAAACCCCCGTTTTCTCCCTAAAGAGCAACAAGGCTCCTGACCCGGGCGGGATTCCTAGCAAGGCTTTAAAGAAAGTATTTTCAATTAATGCTGACTTGTTGTTGAGAATGCACAACGCCTTTTTGGTTGAAGGTTTTCCGGCTCCCTATGGAAAACCGCAAGACTTGTACTGATCAGCAAAGGCAAAGTTGATCCCGAGCTGTCGTCGTCCCACAGGCCATTCCACACGTTGGACACGGCTGGGAAGCTGTTCGAGAAGCTGATCCGTTCCCGCCTGACCTCTGCCATGGAAGCTGCCGGGGGCTTATGCCCCCGTCAGTATGGCTTCAGAAAGGGACGGTCAACGATTGACGCTATCACCGAAGTCCATGGAGAGCTGTGAAGAGAGCCGAGAGCCACAACCATTTCTCTCGCTTAGTAGTGCTTTTTGTTACGCTTATGTCAAGAATGCCTTTAACTCGGCGAGGTGGGTCGATATGTTGGATGCGCTTCGCAACACCTTTCGCGTTCCTGCATATCTGTTGCGACTCATCGAGGATTATCTCCGCTCTCAAAGCCTGATTTATGACACAAGGGACGGAACGTGGACAATGGAAGTCACTTCTGGTGCCGCGCAAGATTCAATAATCGGCCAGGATCTCTGGAACGTTGCCTATGACAGCCTCCTGAGGTCGAAGATGCCTGAGGAAACCACTTTGGTTGGGTACGCCGATGATGTCGCAGCTCTCATTGTCGCACGCAACGTTGAGCTGGCCCAACTTAAGTTGAACCGAGTTATGGGTGTGGTCAACACATGGATGTCCGATCACGGTCTCTCGCTTGCTCTCCGTAAGACGGAGATCGTGATCCTTACGAAGAAGAGGATAGACACCGTCGTTCTGTTCTGAGTGGAAAGGGAGGTGGTCCAATCAACTCGTGCTGCTAAGTACTTCGGGATTATGGTGGACACCAAGTTACGCTGGAGGGACCAGATATTCCGTACAGCTGACAAGGCCGCTAAGGTAGTCAGTCACTTACCTTAGTAGGCTGATGGCCGATGTCGGGGTTCCACGATCCAGCAGAAGACGTCTGTTGATGTCCGCGGTTCAGTTCGTGCTTCTTTATGGAGCAGAGGTGTGGGCAGACGCTCTCGATAAAGAGTAGTACAGGTTGCGACTCGTCCGGATTCAACGTCGAGCGGCGCTCGGGGTGTGTTACGCCTGCCAGACAGTGTCGAGCCTGCCGTCCTGGTGGTCGCCGGAGTTATCCCTGTCAAGCTCTTGGCAGAAGAGAGAAGGCGAGATTGGCAAGGACACGGCAAGAACAGAAGAGCGCTCCCTAATCTTCCAGCAGTGGCAACACAGCTGGGAGCACGACACCCGAGGACGATGGATTACGCGACTTATCAAGCACGTCCAACCATGGGTGGAACGGCGGCCGATTCTTGACAATTCACTTCTATTTTTGGTCGTACCTGAACCGGATGGGCAAGACCGTTTCACCGGACTGCATTTATTGCCCGGGCGTTCCCGACGATGCGGAACACACATTCTTCCGCTTGCCCCCGTTGGGAAGGGTCCCACCTTGAGGCCACACAAATTTTTGGTACATTTTTGGTGGACTCGGTCTGCCAAAAGATCTTGGAGGATGAGGGCAACTGGGATTGTTTATCCCAGTTCGTCCGGGGCATCCTCCTGGAAAAGAAACCCGATCTGGAAAGTGCCCGCGAAGTGGCCCACATCCGTTGATCGAGTGGCTGGATAAGGAGTGAGCTCCACGGGCGTTATCCAAATTTAGGCCTAGCCTGACTAAATGTGATAAACAATTCCAGGTTAGAATCCTAAAGAGTAGAGGAGGTTTTTTAGTGGGTAAACCCGTTTTTTAGGGGAGCCCCACACTACAGGCTTGCCACCTGTGTGCGTAATGCATTTTTCTCACCTTTCCCTAAAAAAAATCATAGAAAAGAGTCACCTAAAAACTTAAATGTGAGTAAATGATAACACCTGTTTACAAAATTAATATTCCTTAATGTAATCATATGTTCCAACACAAAAATTTTGTTTCCATAAGAATAACATGATAAATTTGATGACGTGTGGGGCGGAGCCCTGAAGGAATTTTGAAAAATCGTTTCTTAGTGAGCACCTAAGAGACAAGACGAACCTATATTCAAAGTTTCAAGTAAACCCGTTTGGCAGTTCCTGATATTTCGTGATGATCCAGTCAGTGAGAGGAATTTCGTGTATATATACAGGGTGTCGCGGAACTCTCTGGAACCCTTTTGTATATTTGTTCCTTGCATCGAGACAAGAAAAAAAAAACATCATACGAATACGGGTAAAAAATCCATGGTTAAGCTAAACAAATACAAAATAAACCAATAACAACGCAAGAGGCGTAATATGGGTCTAAATTGATTAACTTTTGTCCAAACTGTATATTTATTAAAGGTGTTGTGATGAAAATTACCGTTTGTAACTCGTCCGAAAGTGGTATACCGGTGCTCAATCTAATTCAAGTACTTGGCTTCGCCTCGTACTTGAAACTCGATCTACCCCCAGCAACGGCCACTTTCCAGACTAGTGACGAAATTTACTATTTAACTAATTAAGTCCAGGTCAACTGGATGTTTGGTCGAATTTCATCCAGTAAAGGATCTCTAGTAAATCAATAGTTAAAATAATAGGAATAAAATTATTTTTCTCAATTTCAGGACAAGAGGGGTGTTTTCGAAGAAAACCAAGAGCAAGCCGCCCTACGGGGAGCAGGACCCGACCAACCCGCTACAGGACAACACCAAACTACTCATGGTGTACGACACCAAAGAGGAGTTCATTCCGTTGGGCGAAAAACAACCCGACGACCCGGGGGCGGGCGAGTCGGTGGTGGTGAAGGTGAAGGGCGGGTCCAAGATTGCAACCACCCCGGACCCGCCGGCGGAGTCCCAGAACCGCGACTGCTTCATCATTTTGAAGGGCGTGATCGGGCTCATGTGCTTCTGCTACTCCGTCTCTTTCTTTACGAATTTAATAATTAAGTTGTGGAAAATGTGATGAAGCTCTACCTCGTCGTGGCAGTGGTCACGAGATCACAGGTCACGGGGCAACCCTCGCCAAGGTCACATCTTGCCGCCGCCGGGGCCTGAGCTACATCTCGCTGACACCCACGTGAATATTCATCGTGCAATTAATTTTTAACATTGGCACACACTCTTTTACATTATGAAAATGATTTATACAAATTAAAGTATTTTAATTTACTTGCTGATATTCTGTAATTTATGGGTTCAAGAAAATATATGAAAAAAAACAAATACCGTACGATTTGTATTCATTCTTCTTCTACATTCTTTTAATTTCTTTAAAACGTAGAATAAATTCATCACAAATTACATAGATGCGAAATTTTATTTTAAATTTTACATGATTAAGGTATTTTAAAGATGATTTTAAGACGTTGAAATTAATTAATATTGTAATTGTAGGTTACTATTGATATAAAATTAGTATTAAGCAATATTTTTCATGATTTTAAATTTAGTTTTCGCTTAAGTGCAACTAAAATCTACAATCGCCAAAAGTTGATTGATATTCAGGGATATTTTTTTTAGCTTCTTTATTATTCTTTATAAACATATTAGGGAAACGTCAATAAATGAAATTTTTTATATGTTTTATTAATGATAAAACCATTTGTGCGGGCTAGCCACCATTTTGTTTTTTTTTTCACATTATAATTTCTATTTCCATAACAGATTGTTGTATTCAGTTCATATTTGGGATAAATATCTATCATACCAATGTACATTATCAGGAAAAATAAATTGTTTCCATTATGTATTTTCAAAATGGCGGCCATTTAAAATGTTGAAACTCAAATATCTCAGAATTGGTAAATTTCATAAACTCTTAGGCCTACTTGTTACAAAAAAGTTGCCAAATTAAATTATCTAACCAACGGTACCAAGTTTACAAGGATCTGTAAAAAGTAACTGAGTTATTGCGATTTTTCTATTAAAATTGCCTTCATTTGCATTAATTATACTGCAAAATCAATGTTTTTTGTGAGAAAAATTACGATAACTCTGTTATTTGTAGTCAGACTCTTACAAACCTGATACCCTTGCTTAGATAATTTAATTTTGCAACATTTTTGTGTCAGGTAAAATTGTTGTAAAATTTACCGATTTTGGCGCCATTTTGAAAATATACAGTTTAAAAAATTTATTTATCCCCCGAAAATGTATTTTGGTATGATAAAGATACATAATAAAGATGAACTGAATACAATTATCGGTTATGGAAATAAAAATTATTATATGGAAAAAATTGTGGCTAGCGGCTTTACTATGAATTTTAGACCCCTATTTGTATGATGTTAAGTTTTCTTTACTTGATGCAAGGAACAAATATACAAAAGGGTTCCAGAGAGTTCCGTGACATACTGTATATGTAGATAAACCAGACCATCCAGTATATTGTTGATAACATTATTATAGTGGTTGTAAAACACTTTTTGTTTACTGTCTGATGTAATATTAAAGTATATATTATCGTAATAATTATCTGTATAAAGTCGTTTTACATGCTGTGACCTAAAAATTGTCAACTATTTAGAATTAATTAATTTACTAAACTGTAAAGTAATAATCTTTAAGAGTATTGATTAGCATCAAAAAGTTTCTATGGACGTTAAAATCTTTGAGATTATACAAGATTCTAAAATTTGCCTTTTCACACCGAACTAAAAGACAATGCTAAATAAAAACAAGTGACGATTAAATAAGTGATGCTAAGCCATCACTGTGTTTATGCCAACTATTGATTCATAACTTTAAGTCCCGCTATAGAAAACTATTCTCAAAGAAAGCAAGAAAATGATTTAACATTTCGAAACATCATTCTTCAACAAAAATTATAGTCTCGGACTTTTTGCAGTTCAATGTGCTACTTTCTGAAAGTCAGCGGATTGCTCGGGAAAGAGTCAATGGTTTTACACTGTAGGTCACTACACTATACAGTGACCGTTATTTTCAAAACACTTCAACTCATCCCTTGCAACCGGCACTGGATAATCCAGGTAAGGCCTGGACATCTCTGACGACTTTCACTTTGGCAGCAGATTTTTAATGTAGCATTGCACACTCACATTACTCATTATCTTTTGACGTTCATTTACCGAAATATAAATTTAATTAATTACATCCTTACTATATAGGAATATCTTGCAAACGTTTTGATGAATTTTAGTTTGTTAATTTTATTTTTTATATTGATTCAAATAAAAAAAAAATTAAAATGTAAAATACTTTATTGTTCATCATTTATCAAAATCCTCGTTTTTTATTAATTTATTTTCTTAATTATTGATGATATTATTATTATTATTCATGCCTCTAATAATTTAATAGTCCTATCGATTTAACTCTTTATTTGTGTAGAAGAGCTTCAAATTGTTACAATACTTTCTTGTGTTCATTGACTTTGTTTTCCTCTGTCTTATCTCTTCGTGCTTAAATGTCAATGACATATATTACTTAAATTATTCGTTCTACATAAACTTACCATTAAACAGTATTTTATGTAAACTATATCTTTGGAATTTTTAAATGTTATATAACAAGTATAAATTCTAAAACTTGAGAAGCTTATCAATAATAGTTACTTTATTCGGGCCAAATACTCCTTAATCCAGATCAAATAAAAAAAATCAACTGCTTGATTTTTATATCGAAATCAAATACATCGATACATACACTTTTCATGTTATACTAAAGGGTTGTTACTAAAATAAGCCTTCGCATGTTTAACTGTTTATATGTTGAATTGTATTTTTATTTTAAAATGTTTTATGTAAATAACAAGGTTTTAAAGAATGCAAATAATAAAATATGAGTTAATTACTTTCTCCTTTCTTTTAAAAGTATATTTTCAAACTAATGGTTTGACTTCAATTCAAGCAGTAACTGGTTCGATTACCTATATGCATTAACAACTTTTACTGGTTTTGACCAATTTCCCGTAGCAAAGTTTTAGTAAAAACTACAGGGTGTCCAGCTTCAACCTTTACAAACTTTTCCAGGTTATTGCCCACGTCAAAATAAGCAAAAAATTTCCTATAAACATATGTCCTAAAATGCTTCGTTAACCCGCTAGCCGCCATTTTGTTTTTTACGCTAAATAATTTTTATTTCCGTAACGGATCATTGTATTAAGTTAATATTTGGCATGAACCTTCCCTATAACAATACCCATTTTCAGTAAAAAAATTATTTTTTTCCAATGTGTATTTTCAAAATGGCGGCCATTTTAAAATTTTAAACTCAAATATCTCAAAAACGGTAAATTTTATAAAAATGTTACAAGAGACAAAAAAGTTGACAAATTAAATTATCTAAACATTGTTACCAAGTTTGTAAGGATCCGACAACAAATAACGGAGTTATTGTGGTTTTCCTGCAGAAAAACTCTGATTTTGCACTATGATTAATGCCAATTTAGGTTATTTTAAGAGAAAAATCTCAATAACTGTGTTATTTGTTGTTGGATCCTTACAAACTTGGTATCAATGTTTAGATAATTTAATTTGTCAACTTTTTTGTCTCTTGTAACATTTTTATAAAATTTACCGTTTTTGAGATATTTGAGTTAAAAATTTTAAAATAGCCGCCATTTTGAAAATACAAATTGGAAAAAAATAATTTTTTTACTGAAAATGGGTATTGTTATAGTGAAGGTTCATGCCAAATATTAACTTAATAAAATGATCCGTTACGGAAATAAAAATTATTTAGCGTAAAAAACAAAATGGCGGCTAGCGGGTTAACAAAGCATTTTAGGACATATGTTTATAGGAACTTTTTTGCTTACTTTGAAGTGGGCAATAACCTGTAAAAGTTTGTAAAGGTGGAAGCTGGACACCCTGTATAATGACTCTAGCGTAGATGAAGCAAGCCATATTATATTTTCTTTTTGGTTTGGTCATCTATTTACGAATATGTTTACGCTTGAACATCAAACTCAAGTTAAATAATGTTTAAATGAGTAGTGCACCAAATTTAATGAGGATAAAGGCTAGCCTTGTTAGGGGTTTGAGCAATTGGTATTTGTATTTATTTATTAAGATTAGTGAATTTTTCTTTCTATCATTGCTTTATCTCTTAGTTATAAGGCTATATTAACCATTGAATTTGAAACCAATAAATGTCACGTAGAATAGTTTTAACTTTGTTATCATCTAGGCATGTTTTGTTTCTGTGATGTAATTTATGCTATTGGAAAAAATAAAGAATTTTCATTTCATTTCATTTTCAATTTGCAAATTGGTTAACACATCACTACCGGACCGCCTAACACTAATGGCTAAATGACAGACAACACAAAATTGTCTGCTTTGTTTAAGCTTATTGTGCCCATGGTATACTAATCACTATTTGAAAACCACTAATAGACCTTTAGTACAGTGTATCCCCCCTTCACGAAAGAGTTAAAGGTAATCAACTTATTCGTTAGTTGAAAACTGTTTCTTGAAAATTATTGTTGAAAACTGTTGAGAACTGTCGAAAACTTCGTTTCTTGAAACTGCATTAAAAATGCAACAACGACCATGCAACAAGGCTAGGTTCTGTTTTAACATTTCTCATTTATCTAACGTTTTCATGGTTAGAAAAAATAAATTTAATATTATGCGGAGTGGTTATAAATAATTGGACATACTTTTAAGATTAAATAAATAACCAAGCAGCTTAGAAAAATATAAATCGTTTTAATATATAGCATATTTAAAACAGATTTTATCACAATGAAAGAATTATTCTTGGTTTTTATAAGTAAACTAAACCGTTTCCAAGCGCTCCACATGGTTTGCACGGAAGGTTTTTAGACTGAATTGAACCTCAGCTTATGTTTTCTGAGCTTTACCGAAGTTATGCCTTCAATAGCCTCTCCCACTCTTCTCTTAAGTTCCCCAATGTCTTTATCCTTTTTATGGAACACTGTAGTAGTGGCAAAGTAAGGCTGCTGGCTCAGTTCAATGTCACCCGAGCGATGACGTCATAAATGACGCAATCGATGACGTCATCACCAATGACGTCATTTCCATGAAGTCACACCCATGACTTCATAGAAATGACATGGCGGTGACGTCATCACCCCTGACATCACCAAGATGACGTCATCGATGTCATTAAGTTCACGGTCACGCTGAAACCTAAAATTTTTTGGCACTTTTGATGTTTCTCGCACTACGCTCCGAGTTTCAGGTAGAGTCCTAGTGACCTTGACGAATATTGGAGCGAAATTAGACGAAAAACAGCAAAAGTGCCGTGAAAACTCAAAGTTTGCAACGTGACTGACTAAACCGTCATGTGACACCGCTCGGGTGACCTTGAAGTGTTTCAGCAGCCCCCTTTAACCCATTACTGTAACCGCGATGCGCACCCTACGACAGTCGCCGAGCAACCGACTGACCGGCCCCGTGTACTCTAGGTATATGGGAAGTGGTTGGGGGAATTGCGATGACCTTGGGAAACTTGAAAATGTCAAGCCAGGTAGCACTGTTTTAATGCTACCTAAAATGTACATGTTAAAGTGTGATGATCTTGAGTTTGACTGTGAACTTCGGATTGTTTCAAAGATCTATCCAAAGTACTTCCGGGTTTGAGCCAACACTTAGAAAAATTTACTCTTGGTACAACAGTTAGATGTTTTTGCTAGAGTTCAAGTGTGTTGACATTGAACTGGTTAAAATCAAAACTTTAATTCAAAACTGCACAGCAGACTGCACGACACAGATGTGCACCCTACGACAGTCGTCAAGCGACTGACTGTCAGACCTGTCAGGGGGAAATTTCAAGGTCATCCAAATTGGGTTTAAGAAAAATAAGAAACCCCTGGCTCTGTCAGTGTCAATGTCCCTTTTTATGAAATGTTTCACTAATATACTTGTTAATCCTCTTTGAACTCGGAGTTGTAAGCTTCTCTCAAAAGTGTTTCTTAGTTCTTAGTTACTATAAATCTTTAATTTAAAATGATAGTGATCACTCGTTGGTATAATGTTGTTTGATGTCATATTGGATAACACATTATTATAATCTTTATGAGGGTGAGTCATTAATATTAGGGATGAGTCGGTGGCGTAGTTCTCGTTCTATTTTGGCTACCCAAAAGTTAGAGGGGTTTTCCGAACCGAAATGTTCTAAAATCCATTCGCCATAATCTCATTTGAAAAATTAACAAATGTGATTTCTATAAAAGATTGACATCCTTCTACATTTCATTGGTTTGTCCATTTGAGGTCGGGTTTGCAGCGTTGTACTCAGCTAAGTGAGGCATTGAATTATATGTTCACCAACCTTTGATCTTAAGTATACATTAGGTCTATATTTTATGGATTTCCCTAATAAGGATTTATAAAAAAAAGTGGTTCTTTTGCAAAAAAATAAAAATATTATGTATTTTTTAAATTCAACTATAGACATTAAGGAGCGCAGGACTTAAGGCATTATGTTAAGTCTAAAACATACCATATTCTCATAAAATTATTCACATAAAGTGTTCCATATATTTTAATATAAAAACCACCTGACATGCGGTAGTGAAGGCAGC
Source organism: Neoaliturus tenellus (assembly GCA_030545055.2). Taxonomy (NCBI): domain Eukaryota; kingdom Metazoa; phylum Arthropoda; class Insecta; order Hemiptera; family Cicadellidae; genus Neoaliturus; species Neoaliturus tenellus. Next base: position 326,982,189 of record CM061531.1, on the reverse strand, counting down.
AGTATGAGGATTTTTCCATTGCAGCCGTATAAACTGAACGATTTACTACAGACAGGTTTATAAGCGTCATTTCCGTTGACATAAAATGTTCATTTCCGCTACGATTCGCTATAATATCCGGCATATATTCATATAACATTAGGCAATAGTAAAATGAATCATTATTTCTAATATTAATTTATACTTTTTACATCAATGTCATTTAGGTATTGTTGGGTGTTGGGTGCTGGTCATCATGACAATTTCTTTTTTTACATATCTTGATTTCCCTACCATTCCATTTTATATTTCTTTTAATCATCTGTTTTATTTCAAAACAAATGTTTTTATTTGTTATTGTTTACAATTCATTCATTGTTCTCTCTCAATCAAATTAATAACCTTCTCCGCATTTTTCATTCAATTAACTTACAAGAATGTAATTCATTTTGTTTTTGTCCCCTTCAATTTTCAATAATTAAACTCATTTCTAATATTTATCATGTCTGTTCTCAAATAATATCTTTTAATGTTAAAATCTAGAACTTTAACTATCCTTTTTCCCTAAATCATAACTTACCAGTGAAAGAATTTTAAACATATGAATAGTGTCAAGAAGATTCAAGACATGGACAATGGAAGCTACGTGATTGAACATTTATACAATGCATCAATGGTAACAAGCAAACTCTAAGTAAGTCTCAATTGTGAATTTTAAAGTTCAATTCATATTGAAAATAGTGTGACAATCAAACTTGTGTAGTAACTTATTCTATCACTGGTAGTTCAATGATTCACATAAATATATTGTAATATTTTTATTTCCTTTGTTTGTAAATTCTATCTTTCTGTTTTTTTCCATTTACCAATTTTCTCTAAACATTTAAGGTTGACTCGATAAGAGTCTGGTCCTTCGCCCTTTATATTAGTTTAAATCCTTCAGCCTAGGGCCATACCGTACAGGTATGATCATTACAAATGATCTACATTAATAAATTTAGAGTTATGTCTTCTTATTGCTTGGACTAAATGTTGGTTTATTTCCATCACCAAATCCAAATTTGGTTTGAGCTAAATTTCTGCCATTTACTGTCAGTTTGTGACGCTCATATGCCTTACTGTGCCCGATGTTCACATTACAATTGATTTAATTAGTATTTTTTCTGGGACTGGCGTGGTGCCAAAGATCTTATCTACTTAAATGAATTGCCTGTGTGACCTTATGGCTTTGCCCTATCGTCCGCTAAAGTGGCCGAGTTTTTATACAATACGGCTTTAGTAGTTAAATTATGTTTTAGATGTTAATTAATTTCATATGATGCAGCAAGAACTATCTTAACGACTATAAACCAATAATCGTCAATAATTCTCTGCCTTACAGAAAAAAGGAAATGTTAATCTTATGGAAAAATGTATTTTATTTTTCGATAAGTACTTTTTAATAATATAGATAAAACTGTATCTCATGTTCACCATAGATTGCAGCACTTACATTATTAAATACAGACCCATCCATCTTTAACCCTATAACTTTTTGGTGGACAAAATAGAGCGAGAACCCGGCAATGATAATTTGGCCTGAATAGAAATTTTTAAGTTATTGCTGCTTATTATTGCAGAAAGATTTTTGTTCCCAAACTCTTAACTTATTCCTTACTTATAATGGTATTATAACTTGATTTCTCAATTAACATTTTATCACATGCTCTGACAAAAAGAAGAATCATGCTTTATAAAAAATAATATTTCAAACCTCTTGTTCAAACCTGCTTTATGTTCGACAGTATGTTGTTCTGACAATCCATGTGGTCAGGAAAAGTTTTACTTTGACATAGATTTCTCACAAAATCTAGTTGGGACACATAATAATGTTGAGGCTTTTGAAAATTTAATTGTGGAAGAAGATAGATACCTGAGAATCATAGAACGTGCTTGTTAAAACCTAGCTTATTTATTAGCTTATATATATTGTAAAATTATTTGAACCGTTTACTAAAGAAACTATGCATTTGATTCGATAACTTTAAGTTTTTTTTGCTTTGCATTGACTAAAAGAATATCCTAGATTTATAATATTTTAAACGGTGTTAAATTGTTTTATTAAACATGATCTTCGTTAGTTTCGACTCCTTTTAAGATAAAAATAACTACATATATGCTATGAATCTTAATGAGGAATCAACATCACCTTCATTGCATTGAAAGTTTGGTATTGAAAACAATTAGGCCAAAATGAATTACAATTTATGTTGTTTTCACAAAAAAGAATATAAATACAATAAAAAACAATTAAAACTAAAAGATTGTTTCATTGGAAAATGGATTCCACAAAGTAAAAGAATTTAGTTAAGATTGGGTGTAGCGGTCTGATCTCTCTTTGATCAGGAGACGTCTTTTTAGGACGCAAATTCTTCGGTCTTTCCCTCAGAATCCACTTACGTCAGTAACGTAAAACGCTTTCAAGGTTTTAGGGAAAACCAATAACCTCTATACCAAGAAGCATATTGCTTGATAACCTTCAACACGTATAAAGTACAATGAACAACGTCACTAACGTTTTTATTAAAGTTAAATTTTACGTTCAATTAATTTAAAATTGTTTATGATCTAAATCTTTTTTTACTTTATGTACATTTAGTATCAGATTTACTTAGGTTTTATTACTTTCCCTATATATACATTTAGTCTAAAGATACAAAATACGAAGCTTGTCGGTCCTGTTGTAAACGTTGTAGGCGTAGTTCACAAAATTGGCAAAGAAACACTACATTAAGAAAAACAGATTGATTAAAATATAATATTTATACTTTAATTAATTTTTTATTTAATTAAATTAAGAATATACGCTGTCTGAGTTTCATTAATATTGAATCAGAGGTAAAAGCAATTTAACACTTCGGAGGCCACGAGCACGCCGTTATATTTATTCATGTTTCGAATCAAACCCAATGAGCTAAGATAATTGATCTAGAATAAATTTATAAAATAGGATGTTTGTTTATAAATTTATGTATATTTACATATATTTATGTGATCGATGGATTCGAAAACGACTCGACCGTTCCCCCATGAAACTCGGTATATTTATTGAAAATTATATGCAGAATGTTTGTAAGCCATTAGTTTAAGTATAACTCTAAAGAAGTAGCCCCAAAACCGTCATAAACGTACCCATAGTAAGTTTTATAATCTGAGTTGTTTATAAAACCAACGTAATGGCAAAAAATGTTTCTTTGTAATTGATTCCAAAACAGCCGTTCTCTAAAAAAATAGCCGTTTTCACTTGAAGTATTGGTGACGTTCTCATTTAACAAAGTATTAAGGGAAAATTAGTAGGCATAATAAAAAATAGAGGGTATCATAGACTTATGGCTAGTTAGCGCAGCAAACGAGTTAAACCTGACCGCAAGTGAGCGTAGCGAACGAGCTCACCTGAAGGTTAAAGATTCCCCAGGTTGGCATTACAAAGTATTCCAAGTAACAGCTAGTAAATTTTAAAGCAGAATTTATTTCTAATACAACCATATTTTCTTTAACTAGTGGCTCATAGGGGCAAAAGGCTCTAATCATAAAATCAAAATAATGTAGACTATAGTTATTAATTAGTACTTTTTTAATAAGAACGTTTCCAGAAGATTTAATTTTTATCGATAATATTTTAGCAATATTGCATACACCATCCACTTCCAAAACATTCTTTAAAATTTTAAGACACGCGGCATGAATAAATGCTTAAGTTTTATATGGTTAAAACCTGTATTGAGGAAAAAATGTTTTTAAAGAAGTCATAGTCCCTTGAGGTAAGACAAAAAATTTACATAATATGTAGAAAAGTGGCAATGAGAAACGGGAAGTATGTCCAGCTGCACTAATTTCAGGATTAATACACGTTAAATAGTGTTCATCAGACCATTAATGCTGACTTTACACATTCAAATATTTAATTATCTTGTTAGTAAAGAAGTTCAAATAGCATTTTCGCTCCTGTCCAAATTTTTTATTTTTTAGTGTTGCAAAATGTCAACACCACCTCAAAGTCGTCACTCACTGTCCCCTAATAAAAACATGTATTTTTGTAAAAACTAAGTAAAGGTTTTTAATGCCTTCCCTTCCCCATACATTTTATGGAGTATTATACCCATTCTCTCTAATTTATTTGTAAGGAATGTTGCTTTTTTCAATAGTCTTTAGCACAAACATATTTAATTTAAACTCTCTTGATCCTATCATTCACAATTTGTAAAACATAAAAAAAATTATCTTGGATAGTTCTTTAAAATACCAACACTTCGTTCACTGCCACACTCCTTGTCTACGTTTGAATTAAGAATACTTCATTTTCATTCAATGTGATTATTTTATTCTCAATTTAAATGAAACACGTTTTCTTTTATTTAAATTCAAATTTATAAATCAGCTGTAAAATTTTAATAATTTGTAAGATTATAGTAACGCTCATGGTTGATTTAGATTCGACGCAACTTTTAACCCTTCCCCGAATTACGTGTTAGTCAATTTTTGAGACATAACGGAATTCACCCCCAATACGCCGACGCCCCACTGCTGCCAACTGAGGTAATTTACTGTTCTCATTATTGCGGTTGGCTAACCTGCTGATAAATGTCTCTTTTACCTTCAGTGATGTGTATAAATATAGGTATACTGAACTAACAAATTTAATTAGGACAACTTAAAAATTTTTAAATGTATTTTAAAGTTATTTTTAAGTTTTTTTCATGATTCAAAAATCCGTCCTCCTCTTAACATCTAAATATAACAATATCATCTGCTTTTATAGAAAAACTAAAAAAAATACAATGTTAACTGGTTTTTGGAACACCTAATAAATATTGATTCTTTACACTACCAGATTTGATAAATTATTTATAAACGTGTGCAGATAAATAGTTTAGGTTCACTTAGGACAATAATCGAAACTATTATAATTTTAAGGTAGGTTGTCATGAATAAGGTGAATCCTAACACCGTCAGCATCCAAGAAATAATCAAAATTAATCATTTTCAAAGACGAAACCGGACTTTGTTCCAATAAGTTGTACTAAAGTCGGGCCCAGATGGCGAGCCGGCATCTCGTTGGCAGAGTGGATAATCGGGTTTAACTTCTGCTGTCATCTTTGCCATCTCATATCATATGCCTATATGATACTTCCTGGTGTTCTTTTACGAGTGGTTCAGTTTTCTCTATTATTTAAAAAATAAAAAAAGAATATTTCATGCATGAACTTGATTGTAAAGATTACATTTTTATCATAAAAAAAGCAATTCGTATGAATGGCAAAGCAAAATGAAACTGCAGGATTGTTGAATAATCATAAACTGATCTATAAAACAAATAAAAACTGTTTTCATATTTAACAGGTTTGTAGATTTGGAGCGTTATATTTGAATTCTATTTGACAAAACTCTTTTTTTTTACTTCTACAATTTTGTTTTGCCATAGGAAAAATTAAGTATCGGGTGAACAAAATTCCCTCTCCCTCTAGCTTTTTTAACGGTTACTGAAAACTTGATTATCTTTTAGGGAATTATTGGTGACCAAAAGAGCAAAATTTTCATGTGTCAAAGTTTTAATTTCCTAACGAAGATTGAGCTTTTAGGGCAGTGTTTCCCAACCTTTCGGTGCCCGAGTACCACCTGATGCTTTTCAATTTTTTAAATAACTTCTTGATTCATTTTTTAAATAACTTCTTGATTCAATTTTTGACGTACCACCCAAACTCATACATAACCTCCCCCCTTCCACCCACAAACAAATACAGCCGGAGAGAGAATAGGTTATTGTTTTCCTTTTAATATATTTCATTACAGGCCCCTTATTAGTAGGCCTAGTCTGAGAAAAAATGAGACTCACATTTAAAACAATTAATTTAAAAAGATCTATTTTAATTTTTAAAAAATCATAAATTTTGATGAACATTGAAGCTATTCAAATATTACTGTGAATATTAATTAACGTAAATATGCCTATATTATGTTTCACACTTTAAAACTAAAAATCGCTAGCTGCTGGCTTTATAAGCAAAGTTTCATAGGGCCTACAATGCAATTGAAACATTATTTTAATTCACACTTACAGCGAAAAAAGGTTATTCTGCATTTCTACAAAAGTAAATAAAACAATGAAAATACAATATTACCAAACAAATAAATAATATTAACAGCAAAAGAGGTTGTTAAAGGGAAACTTGCTTTTATTTCTTGCTCAGGAAATAATAACTTTCAGGGAACTGATTAATAATCAGGACTAACTTTACACATGCACAAATAACGGTCACGACACAAATTATTTTGACTTGACTGGATTTTGGCTTTACCGAACGAATGCACCAACTAAACCAACGAGGTTGGTTTAACGTCGTTGGAATACACAGAATGTGTTCCAAAGTTACCAAGTGATGAACTTCATATTCTTCGTGGATATTACCAAATTAATTTTCCCTCTCGTTTAAATGTTTCTGTGGAGCATGTCTTGTAACTTCAACTAGTAAAAGGTAGATAGGCAAGGTAATAGGCCTAAGGGTTCAGACGGGTACTGGACACAAAATCATTATTCATTAGCATAAATGTACTCGGAAAAGGGAGTCTTAACTTAAAATAATTTAATTTGTTAAGTTGGCACGAAATTGCTTTAGTAAGGAAGAGGTAAAGCTACCCATAGGAGTCTCTCAAATTATGTGTAAAAGCGCAGTAACGCTGAACTGAGCTGACTAAGACGGATTTCGGTATCACATAGTTCAAAAGTGCTTTTCTTATTTTTCGTGTATTTAACTTTTTTCTTCCTTTGTCTCCCGCGTACCACCTAAAATGCTCTCGCGTACCACCAGTGGTACGCGTACCACCGGTTGAGAAACACTGTTTTAGGGAATAAGTGAAACATTTTAAACAGCACACACTTTGTAGCGACTGTCGGTGATAAGAGTTTTAAATAAGCACGCATTCGTAAAACTCTATAATTTATTGAAAAGTTACATTTCAGAAACAATTATACAACTAACTGTAAACAGAATAAACTATAACTGTAACATATAATCATAAAATATACAACATTGTCTCCCTTTTATTGAGAAATCTAACAAAAAACTTATGAGAGCTAATTATTCGGATGTTCAGAAGGCTTCCGTACTATAGTAGAACGAAGGAGTGGTACTGAAATTGATACTTGACAGTTTGGTGGAGGTGGTCAAAATTTTCAAATTCAAAATTCAAAATTTTCTGGGCGTCGAACAATGCTTGTTATTCGTTGGTATTCATTATTTTCTGGCTCTTTGTCATCAGTGGCCTTGAAGTGAACTTTCTTCACTTTTGTTCTATGAAGTTGATCTAAATCTTGCTTTAATGGTCTACATACTAAAGAAATTTACTTCACAACAAAGTGCAGTACACCTAGTTTTTCAACAGTTTGTCCAAGGAACCAAATGTATTTGTTTGTTGAATATTCTCTTACAAGAACTCTCTCCCTTACGTTGAATGATTCTACTCGAAATTTCAAGGGAGGATTTTCGTATTATGATAGGGCTCTAGGGCATCAATCTTTATGCGGATTCGACGATTTAAGTATCGTCGTGCGGTTGACTGTCCACTGGAAAGTGGATTTGCATAATACTGTAGAGGGATGTCCTGAACTTTGGTGTGCACCGGTAGAGAATCGCCTTCGAGAGACTTCAGTCGTTGTTTCAAGGTTTGAACTGTTCTTTCGGCGAGTCGATGTGTAGTAGCATGTCCAGGTGCAACTAGTTTTTTAAATTAGTTTTTGCAATTAGTTTTTGTCATTTGACGGGCAATATCATTTAAATTCTGTACTTGCAAACATGGAAGCATTGTATTAAACCATTACTTGAAGATAATCATGAGATGAGAAGATTTTATCGAGAAGAATGATGACATTGGAAGTTGAAGGCTCGTTTTTTAAAACCTTAAAACTTCATTCTATGTTGACTTCACACAAACACAAACGACGAAGTAGTAGTTTTGAACGGTTCCAAAATAGTCTACGTGAATAGGCTCTCAGTTTCCTTCAGTTTCCTTGGGTACGATGGCGCTTCCTTAGGGTTGAATTTTATATGAGAACAATTTCCACAGTATTGAACTAACTTTTGCTAATATTCGGGCTAGCTGCTAATTTTGTATATGTCATAATGTTGTTACCCTCATTTCGAATTATTAGTAAAAACAAAACATGACAAAAAGTTAAAAGTCTCCATCTCAACTCGTTAAAGGATATAAGTTAATCGATTTTATTTTTGAATGGCTTGAACACTTAGCTATAAATGTGTAACTTGAATTAAACCTAGGCTTGAAACAATCCAACAAGAAATATAAAATGAACTTTTATATGAATACTAAAAAACACCCTTAGCAAAAAAATGAGTATTTCGGGTTTGGATAGAATTTTATTTTTACTAAGCACCCTTTTGAATGACACTTTGTTTTAAGAGTCATTAGAAATAAAAAGAATGGTTAAGGTTAGAGTTATCAATCCAAATGCAGATGGAAATGAAGGCTTGAAATGACGGCTTGAAATGGGCTTGAAACATTTACTAAAGGCTTGGAATGATCACCATGTTTTAATTTATAATAACAATGGTAGCGGAATGTAACCATCAATATAACACAACATATATCATTCATCAAGGGCGTAGCCAGCGGTGGGGGGGGGGTCAGGGGGTTGAAACCCCCCCCCCCCCGAAATTTTGGAACACAAAATTAAAAAAAGACCAATAAAAAATATGTAGAATTTGCCCATAAAAACACTGTTTGAAAATTAAATAATGTCAAGGAACAAACTTAAAAACAAAGTAAAAAATACTCATTTGTTTAATTACAATGTTCAAATAATAACGGAAGTCGTAATTAATCAGCTGTGTGCATGCCAAAATGGGGATGATCGCGGTTCACGGAGGAGTGTAACAGCAAATGAGCGGGAATTTGACATAACCTTAGCATGTCAATTCCCTCATCAGAACGTGTGCCGATCGTGTGTGTACCGTGCAGTTTAGTTTTACATAGTGAACTTTGAATTAGTCTTCATAAAGCTTTGTGTCGTCTGTTTAATTGACATAGACGATTGCTTAGTTAGGTAGGTAAAACAAAACAAAACAGTGAAAATATATTTTAATTATGCCTGCTCCTACATCAACAGCCTCGATTTAACCTTTATATGACTAGCCAAGACGAAGACCAGCCAATTTCTTGTAATTTTTTCTTGTGGTCAAAGCCGTCTGAGCGGAAGTACTGAAGTATAGGCCTACGATGTAAATTCACAGGAGAGACAGAATGACATAAAAATACCTGAGTTTATTCTTTTATGAACCAACTAACTTATGTTACTCAGATCTGATACGATTAAGGTATATTTGTAACTGTGTATGTATGCACACAGATCTCAAAAACGGCTGTTAACGATTTTCCAAAAAATCTGAAAATAACTTAGGTATTTAGTTCTGAGATAAAAATATATTATTTCAGGTCTCAGTGTCAGGAAAAATCTTATTTCGTCATAGTCTTTAATTTAAATTGTAACACTTTTAACCTTGGCCTTTAAACTAAGAAATATTGAAAACAGCTGAATCAACTGTCAAAGTACAGGCCGTGAGTTCGAGTATAAACATGATGCGGTTTTGAATGGTAGCCAGTTACTGGTAAATTATAGAACTGAATGCTACTATAATAAATACAATTTACGTTTTTTTTTAAATCGCACTTTATATTGGTGATTATGAATAAATGAAATTAATTTAGGTGAAAGGATAAAACAACTTTGCAATTTGTGGGATTGCAATTAATTTTAAAAAAGAATTAAAAATTAATTAAATCAGATGGTAACCATAGAAATAAATCCACGTGTTACGGATTCAAAATGTGGTTAAACAATTATATATTAAAGTGCAGCACACGTAGGCCTTCTTAAAATCAGTCTAAAAGGGAAGGAGCGGAGCGAACGAGCTCGTCTTGAATAGAAACAAGCATGTTTGCACTTGGCATTTTAGGGCACTGTCTGTTTGTTTACTGATATTACTATGAAGAATTATTTATGTTTCTCGAGCAAATTCTCGGTCTCCAGGTATTTATTATAGACTCAGGAAGAGTGGAAATAATATGCTGATATCGAGTAATATAGTTAGGCTACTGTGGTATTTATTGTGTTGTAAAATAACCAGTTTTAGGTATGTTATTGTTATATATCGTTAGCATTGACATTTAGCGACTTTTAATTGTATGTTTTTTTTTTTTTTAAGTTAGCAAGATTCCCTAAAAATAATAACGTAGTTCATATGATGGATTAATGCCGTATTTTCTTCAATGCTGATAGTAATTATTATTGTAATTATATAAGTAGGCTCCTATTTAAATATTAAAAAACGGTCAAAAATCATGCTTTAACATTATATTATAGCCTATTAACAATTGTGTTTAAATGAAAGTTTGATAGTTACGCGGAACTCAAACCCCCCCCCAAATTTTTTTCTGGCTACGGCTTTGTCATTCATTGTAATAACAAATTGTTATCATTGTACACAAAGCTTTTTTTATGCATTATGAAAAGTATTAAAAATTTGAAAATTTGTTGGCTATTATACTTCTGTATTTTAAAAGTCTACCCAGATAGCATTGTTTACATACCTTAAGAGAAGACCAAAAATTATGTTTGAAATTCATATGTTGTCAGGGTTTCCAAAAACGTTCTTTGAGCAATATCACATATTAAAAAAATGTAACTAACATTCATTTCAAAGAGTTCCAATTTAGGGCTATCAGATAGTAAATAATAAATATTTGTTAACATAATATTTCAAATAATAAAATTCATCTTTAAAAATGTCATCATTTCATGAAGGGTGTGGCATAAGTAAAATTTATACCAATCTTTAAAGGAAATTTTTTAAAAACTCTCTATCTATTTTCTCTTAAAAAAGTTTTTTTTAATTGAAAACCCACAAACAAGTTCTACTGAGTTTTTTTCAGCTGAAAAAGACCAATGGAAAAAAAATAAAAAGTTTAGTGATTAGGTATTAAATGAAAATATAAAGCGACACACTACTTATATGAATTACATAGACTGTAACAACAAATTAAAATGTTTAATGTTAGTTATGATACAGTGTACCATATATACGGTAGTGTGAAACTGTCATTGGTTCAGTGTAATTAAATTAAAAACTATATTTTTAATTAGTTTATTTAAATTAATAAAAAAAAACATATATAATTTTATGTAATAACAAAGTGTTATCAATGTACACAAAGCTTTTGTTCACACATTATTTTGAGAAAGGCAATGATAATTCAATTTCTAGTTGAAGTTTGAAGTATAGTGATACAAAGCAACAACGCATGACTGCGCGTTGTACATCCATGGAGTGGTTTGGTGAAAACATTTCATGGTTCGTCTCTAATACTAGATTCTCCCTTCTATAAGCGCTTTTCGAATAAGTACTCTCAAAACAGAAAGTACTGGTCAAGTGGTTCGTTGCTAAACTCAATGCAGCTTTTCCCTTATAACCAAAATATTTTTTTAACCGATAGTTTCGTCATAACTCCTTCTATTGAAGCCAATTTACAAAAGATTTTAAGGCCATTTTAATAAATAGATTTATTCTACTAATATAATTATATCAAATGTATATAGTGGGATAGAAAATGTGTCTTTAAGTTTAATAGAGGTAAAACCAGAAAGAGGGGCCAAAATCGGCAAGATTTAACATTGGATGTCCCATAAGGAGCCCGTTGACAAAATTTTGGCTCCGTGTATTATATGTAGCTATGTTTATGTACGATGACATTCTACCGTTATAGGCTATATGATTTTATGTTTAAGTTCAATATTGCCATTAATTGCTGTTTTCCACTTAAACTGAGAAGGAAACATCTTAAAGGAAATTATCAAGAATAAAAATTTTAAATATCGTTCTTTATCTAGGGCCTACAACTTTACCGCTGGCAAGACTTGGCTGGCAACAAACAAACAAAATAGTAGTTTCCATCACTAGGAGCAAAAGTGGGTCTTCTTGGTGCGCAATCATGTTTTAAGAACGAGGCGCAACCGAGTTTTTAAAACCGAATAAGCATCAAAAAGACACTTTTTCTCCGAGTGATGAACAAAGTTTTTTATCATAATGCGAAATTAGACTTTTGATCATTAAAAATATTAACTATATAAAGTTGTATTTTCGAGGTTATGTTTACAAAGTAAGTAATATGCAGTGTTTACATTTTCTGTTATTTACAAACCATGTTCTTTATAACGTTTTAATCTCAAAATTCTGCTCCTCAACATTAATAAATCAATAATAATAAACTTAGCAAACAGCTGACTTTTCAGTCCTAGGACCTACAAAGTTCTCCAGATGATTTTTCAGTCCTAGGTCAAAAAAGAATCGGTTTTGGTACTATTGAGAGAACAAAAAACAAGCTGATTTCTTGCAGAATGATAAAAAATCTTCTCAGACGTTTTTATGTCAAAAATTAAGCTTCTAGGTGTCAAAAGAGGCAACGCATTCAAAGATTCCCTCCCTTTAAGGGGCAACGTCATTTGATGATTCAAGTTGAAAAATTAAGTGTAAAACTAATACAAATTATTTAGGCATTGTTAATGTTAATGTATGTATTTTAAACCGTAATAGCCATCATATAATCCAGTATAATACCTGAAAATATGAAAATTTTACTCCAACTGTAACTATAATTGTTTATGATGTTAATGCGGTACTGTAAACCGGCAAGTTGACCCCCTGTATCATGTTCTTAACCTTGGGAGTGTAACGGTGACGTGGGCGTGACCTCAGTGACCTCAGTGACCTCAGTGAACTCAGTGACCTCAGTGACCTCAGTGACCTCAGTGAACTCAGTGACTCAGTTGAGTTATGTACCGTGATGTGTAGGAGCGCCTGTCTGTGTATTTGCACCATAATTCGCAATCCAACTACGCAAATGATATTTTTAAGATTAAATTTTTCTGGGGTTTACGAATTTACTTATTACAAATATTTTGAAATTCTAACCTAGGCTATAAATATACCCAGAGTCGCAGAATCTTTCATTTGGTACTGTGACTCGGTCGAGGTGGATCGTTTTATTAGTAAGTGTGTTTGCTATTTTTAAAGACAAATATAGTTTATTGTGTCACATCATAAAGCTTTTGTTTTAGTATTTTTTTCTGGAAAACAGTAAATTTTAAAATTGCAACCCAGGTTATAATATAGACTTAGTGTAACAGAATCTTTTATTTAATGTTGTGACTTCATTTACGATCGTTTTGTAAGTTTGATTCATTTTTCATCCCGACTCTTTGTGGGTTTTAGGCTGATTTTTTACGCTTTTAAGAGATGCCAATTCAGTTTATATGCAAAACCCGATTATGAAACCGCACAGCAGAAAACAGTGTGTTGTGGGGCTCACTGACTAAATTAGTTCCTTTTTATACCATACATAAACTTGTTCAGTCTTCTAAAAATAATTAATTAAAATGAAAAGTTTAATTCATTGAGAGAGAAGTAATATCTAATTTGGCTTCTTTTTTCTCTAGAATAAGATACAACAAAAATATTTTCAGAAAGTCTTGTATCTTTCCAGTAGTTTTACAGACACAGATATCTTAAAATTCGTTCACATGATTTTACTACCCAATAACAACACATTATTTTTATTTCCACACGTGATAAAAATCAGTACAATTACATTTAATTGTTGTCAAATAAACGTGCATGATATTAGTAATTAAATAATTTTTTTACTTTACAATTTTTTACTTTATTAATAAGCTATTAAAATATAGTAAGTTTAATATTACAAGTAAAAATATATATCAATTTTGCTTTATACATTTTATTAATTTCAATTTGTTTATAAATTAATTAAATTACAAATTCTTAAGAATTACATTTTTAATTAAATTACACTTATTTATGAAATATATTTCAATGTTTGCAATAGGAAAATAGGTTTAAGGGTCAGTTCTGTGTATTCAAACGAGTCGTTTGTCATAAAGAGTAGCCCTAAAGAAGGAATAAAGAGTAGTTTTTTCAGTTCTATACTTAACAAACCAAGCATATTTTTCTCTTTCGAGTAACTTATTTTGGGGTTGTTAACTTCAGTTGTGTTTCACTCTATAAATATTCGGTTATGATTCATAAATCTCAACGTTTTAAACATTGTTTCTCAGATAAACTGGAAACAGAGAGAAAAATACTTGAAAATTTAAATATTTTCGCTATCTATATATTAGGCAAGCATGTTTCTTTTCCTCATTTTTTCAGCTTGTGTGCATCATCGGAGAAATTTGCACATGCCGTTAGAAATGTTTTGTTCTGTAGATAAGCAGAACTGTATTAAAATTCCAATTTTTCCCCAGGGTTACGCCCCACAGGCTTTCAAAGTTCCAATGTTAATCTTATGGAGCAGGATAACTGATAGAATCATCAGACAGCTGATGTAATAACAAATGCTAAAAAATGAGGACGAACAGTTGTTTCAGTTATAAAACATTCTATAACTAATTGGCTTAAGATCAATTGAATTTTTTGTCGAATTCTGACCAGTGGGCGATTTTTTGTTACCTATCTATACTATTCATAATTTTTGTTAATACGTAGAACACGCGAATGATCAATTTTACGCAATGAAGCATTAAAAAATATTTGAAAATACTTCTGACAATAGTTTTTTTGTCATTGATGGATATCACCTATGAGAAAAGAAGAACGTCCATGTCAACTTTCAAAAAGGTTGACCCTGGAACGGTTGACCGGATTGATATGGAAGTCATAAGGGGTGGAGCTCTAAAACTTCAAAAACTATATTTATAAAACCATTTCGTAGTGAGAACCTAGCAAAACGGGATATCCACGTTAAATTTATACATCCTAGGATCAATGGTAATTTTTAGGGTCCATGGGGCGGAACCCTAAAAGAAATTTGCAAAATTATTTCTCAGTGAGCACCTATAAGCATTTGAGCAAAAAGGAGCGTCCATGTAAAATTTCAACTCCGTGGGCCCTAGAGTAATTTTCAAGACCCGTGGGGTGGAGCCGTAAAGAATTTCAAAAACTATATTTGCAAAACCGTTTCTTAGTAAGTACTATGAGCAAAGAGGAACGTCTGATTCAAATTTAAAAACCGGAGGCCCAAAAGTAATTTTGAAGTACTGTAGGGATGGAGCACTAAAGAACTTCGAAAAATATATTTGCAAAACTGTTTCTTAGGGAGCACCCATAGGAAAAAAGGAACGTCCATGTCAAAATTCAACCCCGGAGGCCCTAATGTAATTCTGAAGTCCAGTGGAGCGGAGCCCTAAGTCCTTCAAAAACTATATTTGCAAAACAGTTTCTTAATAAGTATCTATGAGCAAAGAGAATCGTCCATGTCAAATTTCAACTCGTAGGCTATACAGAAATTGTGAGCTTCTGTGGGGCAGAGCCTTAAAGGGGATGTTCAAAGCACTTTTTTTTATTGAGCACCTAAGAGAAAAGAGATTTCCAAATTTCAACCCCGCAGGTTTCTTAATTTCTATTTGAATTTGGCCATATGAATAAAGATATATTGAAATTTCGAAGGCCTGTGGGGTGGAGCTCTGAAGGAATTTTGCAAAATCGTTTGTTAGTGAGAACCTAAGAGACAAGACGAAACCGTTTAAAGTTTAAAGTAAATAAGTTTGGTAGCTCCTGAGATTTCGTGATGAGCCAGTCAGTAATCACTCCCCGTCAGGTTGATCGCTAAGCTTACTCGCAGCAATTCCAAGGTGTATAGATAAAAAGAACCACCAGCTGACAATGCACACACCTCTTCTTTTTATATTTTATACACCTTGCAGCAATTCTATACTATCCGATAGTTTTTTTATTACCAATCTTCCCTGAATATTTTAAATGATAACAGCTGTTTACAAAATTAATATTCCTTAATGTAATCATATGTTCCAACACATAAAGTTTGTTTCCATAAGAATAACATGGTAAATTTGATGACGTGTGAGGCGGAGCCCTGAAGGAATTTTGAAAAATCGTTTCTTAGTGAGCACCTAAGAGACAAGACGAACCTATATTCAAAGTTTTAAGTAAATCCGTTTGGCAGTTCCTGAGATTTCGTGATGAGCCAGTCAGTGAGAGGAATTTATCTTATATATACAGGGTGTCGCGGAACTCCCTGGAAACCTTTTGTATATTTGTTCCTTACATCGAGACAAGAAAAAAAAAACATCATACGAATACGGGTTTAAAATCCATGGTTAAGCTATACAAATACAAAATAAACCAATAACAACGCAAGAGGCGTAATATGGGTCAAAATTTATTAACTTTTGTCCAAACTGTATATTTATTAAAGGTGTTGTGATGAAAATTGCTGTTTGTAACTCGTCCGAAAGTGGTATACCGGTGCTCAATTTAATTCAAGTACTTGGCTTCTCCTCGTAGTAGAAACTCGATCTTCCCCCAGCAACCGTAACTTTCTGGACTAGTGACGAAATTTACTATTTAATTAATTAAGTCCTGGGGCCTGTTTCATAAAACTTACAGGACTTGTATTACAGGTAACTTCCCTGTATTATTGGTAAAAGTTAGAATCATATGTTTCATAAAGTTTTACAACTGTAAATCAATTTACAGGAGATTTACCTGTATTACAAGTGCATTTTACAAGAGTTTTAAATGGTTTTGTTTCATAAAAATGTTGGCCTGTATTACAGGTCCTGTAAATTTGGTAAAATTTTATCCATGTTGGAACCACCATAAAATTTTTACAAGTATAACTTATTGCGATGAAGTAATGGGATTTTGTATACAGATATGCAAGTTAGAGGTGCATAAGTAAATGGACAAAATAAAGCCTGTGATAATGATATTTTGTTAGCATATACCATGTCGTTTCTGGATTTTATTGAATTCCTGTCATTTGCTCTCGTTATTTTTTGACTTGCAAGAATCACGTGATTTAAATGTAGGAAAGATGAGAAAAGCTGTTTAAGTTTTAATACCTGAAATTTAACAACATTTTCCAAATATTAAAGTTGTCTTTGTGGTCGAAGCTATGATTAGACATTATTGAAAAAGGATAAAATGGAATTAGTTTCACCAATTTATTTGAAATAGTTGCAGTTGCATTAAACTGTGCTGCAATATAGAATTTGCCAAGATTTTACTATGAACTAAATTGATTTAAATATAGGTTAAGCTGCTAGGGATTATATATACAATTTATGAAATTGTTTATTATTTATTTGGGGCAGAATAATTGACAGTTTTTGTAGCTTTAAATTTTTTTCTACACTAATTAATTAATAATAAAATTCAGGAATGCTAAGACACATTTTTTTTATTAGACAGAAAAATTATCGTAAAAGAATAAAAATCAACATCATACATTTTTAACAAGCAATTGCCAACTTTATACACATTTATACATTAAATCAATATGCCACGTAGTTAAATAAATTTAAAACTCATCAAAAAGTATGAAAAATGAGCTAAAATTTCAGTTAACCTCACAACGCATTCATATCAAAGTAATAAAAGTAAACAAAAATCCCAGGATTTACTTGTAATACAGGAAAAATTTTACAGGTGATTTTATGATTGTAGAATAGTTTTTATGAAACAGATTTTACAGGAATTGTACTTTTTATTTTACAAGTCCTGTATTACAGGGCTTGTATTACAGGTCTTTTATGAAACAGGCCCCTGATCATCTGGTTATTCGGTCGAATTTCATACAGTAAGCGATCTCTAGTAAATCAATAGTTAACATAATAGGATTAAAATTATTTTTCTCAATTTCAGGAGAAGAGGGGGGTTTTAGAAGAAAACCAAGAGCAAGCCGCCTACAGGGAGCAGGACCTGACCAACCCGCTACCGGACAACATCAAACTACTCATGGTGTACGACACCAGCGAGGCGTTCATTCCGCTGGACGAAGAACAACCCGACGACCAGGGGGCGGGCGAGGCGGTGGTGAAGGTGAAGGGCGTGTCCAAGACCATGATCAACCCGGACCTGCCGGCGGACCAGTCCCGGAACTGCAGCAGCGTCGGCACCGCCATTTTCTGGAGCGTGTTTTTAATTTGCGTATTACTCTCCGCCTACGGCCTGATAACGTTAATCAATAAGGTTTGGAAAATATGCTGAAGTTCTGCCTAGTCGTGGCAATGTTCAAGGGGTCATGGGTCACGGGGCAACCCTCGCCAAGGTCACATCTTGCCGCCGCCGGGGCCTGAGCTACATCTCTTGGACACCCACGTAAATTGTCATCACGTTTGCTCTATTAGATTATTTACCATACCTTTTCATAAAAAAAAACTGTATTTTAAAAAGGGAATTTGTTTAAAGATTTTATTACATTTTATGTGTTAAAAAGTAATTTTTAAGTTAAATTGTGTTTCAAATGTTACTTTTTATGTTGAAATATGAATAAATGAACAAATGAATAAATGAGTTTATTTCCCACAATTAATAATACATTACAAAAATGGACAAAACTGAAAAATTCGACTGACCACTTTATCAAGTTGTGTGGCCAGCTGTACAAAAACAGTATAAATTTCATATAATAGCCAAATCTAAGTCTAGCATTATTTTAATTACATCTATTGGTAAATCTTTCATGAACATTTTTATACTAAACAGTTTGTGAGAGAGGTAATATTCGGATTACTAAAAAGCCAAGTGATTGTATTTTTGCAAAAGTATTTGAGATTTGTAATATTTTTTATTTGGAGCGGAAGTTGATTGAAAAGTTTTGGGCCTAAGTATTGAAAAGAATGTCTGAAAATAGTTTTATTTACTTTGAGAAGTTTAAAATTTTTATTCTCAAAGCTTCTTGTATTATAAAGATCATTTGGCATGATTTGTTCTCTATTTCCGCTCCGTATAAAAAACAATCTCAGAACTTTAAAAATAAAGAGATGCTGAATAGGTAATATTTTCAACTGATATAACGGAAGAGAGCTTGTTCGTTTGGATTTTTTGAGAACTATACGTAAGAAAAAAATTTGAGTTGTTCTTAGTTTATCAATTGAGGTTTTGAAAGAACCTCCCCAGCAGGGTAAGGCATACTGTAATCTGGAATTTATTAATGCAGAACATAGAGTTCTTAAAAGTGAAGTGTTACAAAAATGTCTTTAAAAAGTTTATGATTTGAAATTTTAACTTTGCATGTAAATCCAAAATATGACATTCAAAATTAAGTTTCTCGTCTAGCAACAAGTATCTCAAAATTGGTATATTTCATAAACTTTTACTTGTTACAAAAAAGTTGCCGAATTAAATTATCCAACCAACGGTACCAAGTTTACAAGGTTCTGATAAAAAAATAACGGAGTTATTGAGATTTTTATATTAAAATGGCCTTAATTTGCATTAATTATAATGCAAAATTCAATGTTTTTTTTTTTTTTTTAGAAAAATAACAATAACTCTGTTATTTGTAGTCGGACTCTTACAGTTGGTTAAATAATTTAATTTGGCAAAATTTTGTGAAAAGTAAAATTTTTCTAAAATTTACCGATTTTGAGATATTACAGTTTGAAAATTTTAAATGGCCGCCATTTTGAAAATATACAGTTTAAAAATTTATCCATCCCCCGAAAATGTACTTTGGTATGATAAAGATACATAATAAAGATGAACTGAATACAATTATCGGTTATGGAAATAAAAATTATAATATGAAAAAAATGGTGGCTAGCGGCTTTACTATGAATTTTAGGCTCCTATTTGTATGGCGTTAATTTTTTTTTACTTGATGCAAGGAACAAACATATTAAAGGGTTCCAGAGCATAAACCAGACCATCCTTTATATTGTTGAGAACATTATTCTAATGGTCGTAAAACATTTTCTGTTTACTGTATGATGTAATATTAAAGCATATTTATTGTAATAACTATCTGTATAAAGTCGTTTTACAGGCTGTGACCTAAAATTGTCAGCTAATTAGAATCAATTAATTTACTAAACTGTAAAGTAATAATCTTTAATAGTATTGATTAGCATCAAAAAGTTTCTATTGACGTTGAAATATTTGAGATAATATAAGATTCTAACTAAAATTAGCCTTTTAACACCAATGTAAAAGATAATGCTGAATAAAAAACAAGAGACGATTAAATAAGTGACGCTAAGTTAATTTATTTGTAAACTATTGATTCATTACTTAAGTCTCGCAATAGAAAACTATTCTCAAACAAACAATAAAATGATTTAACATTTCCAAACATTATCTGTCAATAAAGATGAACGTCTCGGATTCTTATCAGTTCAATTTGCTACTTTCTGAAAGTCAGCGGATTGCTCGGCAAACAGTCAATGGTTTATCGCTGTAGGTCACTTCACTACCGGTGACCGTGATTTTCAAAACACTTCAACTTCTCCCTTGCAACAGGCACTGGATAATCCAGGTAAGGCCGTTCAAAATACATCTATGACGAATTTCACTTTGGCCGCAGATGTTTAATACATTGCACACTCACATGACCCATTATCCTTTGACCTTTATTTACCGAGATATAAATTTAATGCATTAAATCCTTACTATATATGAATATCTAACAAACGTTTTGATGAATTTTAGTTAGTTCATTTTATTTTTTAATACGATTAAAATAAAAAAATTAAAATAAAAATTACTTTATTGTTTATCATTTATCAAAATCCTCCTTTTTATTAATTGATTTCCTTAATTATTGATGATATTATTATTATTCATGCCTCTAATAATTTAATAGTCCTGTCGATTTAACTCTATCTTTGTGTAGAAGAGTTTCAAATTGTTACAATACTTTCTTGTGTTCATTGACTTTGTTTTCTTCAGTCTTATCTCTTCGTGCTTAAATGTCAATGACCTATATTAATTAAATATTTCGTTCTACGAAAACTTATTTTAAAACAGTATTTTATGTAGACTATATCTTTGGATTTTTTTAATGTAATATAACAAGTATAAATTCTAAAACTCAAGAAGCTTATCAATAATATATACTTATATTCGGGTCAAATACTCCCTTATCCAGATAAAAAAAATCAACTGCTTGATTTTTAGATCGAAATAAAATGCATCGATGCATAGATACTTCTCATGTTATAATTTATGGTTGTTACTAAAATAAGCCTTCGCATTTTTTACTGTTTATATGTTGAATTGTATTTTTAGTTTTATGTAAATATTAAGGTTTTAAAGAATGCAAATATTTAAATTATTCTAAGGTAACTAGAACTGTGAGTAAATTACTTGCTCCTTTCTTTTAAAATATCATTTTAAACTAATGGTTAGCGTCTTTGATTTCAGTTCAAGCAGTAACTGGTTCGAATACCTATATACATAAACAAATCTGGCGGGTTTTTTACCACTTTCTCTTAGCAAAATTTTGGTAAAAACTATAATGACTCTAGCTTAGATGAAGCAAGCCATATTATATTTTCTTTTTGGTTTTGTCATCTATTTACGAATATGTTTGAGCTTGAATCTAAAACTCAAGTTTTATAATGTTTAAATGAATAGCGCTCCAAAATTAATGAAGATAACTTGTAGCCTTGTTAGGGATTTGAGCAACTTGCAAATTGGTTACCGCATCACTACCGGACCGTCTAACACTAATGACCAAATGACAGACAACACACAATTGTCTGCTTTGTTTAAGCTTATTGTAGTCATGGTATTTTAATCACTATTTGAAAACCATTCATACAGTTTAGCCTTCCTTCACGAAAGAGTTGCCGGTAATCAACTAATTCGTTAGTTGAAAACTGTTTCTTGAAAACTATAGTCGAAAACTGTTGAAAATTGTCAAAAAACTTCTTTTCTTCAAACTGCATTAAAAATATAACAACAACCATGTAACAAGGCTAGGTTCTGTTTTAACATTTCTCATTTATCTAACTTTTTCATGGTTACACCCCAAAGATGGTTAGATAAAAAAAATTAAATATGCAGAGTGGCTATAAATTATTGGACACATTTGAAGATTAAATAAATAACCAATCAACTTAGGAAAATAGGAATTTCTTTAATAAATAAAATATGTAAAACAGATTTTATCACAATGAAAGAATTATTCTTGCATGGTTTTTAGATGTAAACTAAACAGTTTCCAATCGCTCCACATGGTGTGCACGGAAGGTTTTTAGACTGAATTGAACCTCAGCTTATGTTTTCTGAGCTTTATGCCTTCAATAAACTCTCTGACTCTTCTCTTAAGTTCTTCAATTTCTTGATCCCTTTTTGGGAACACTGTTCTTGTCATAACCCTAGAAAAGAAAATCTAAGATTGTGCATACTTTTTATGACCACTTTTTAAAATTACTAGAATTTTTATAATAGTATTTTTCTGCTTTAATTTTTCATGTTTAATTTTATAATGTGTTCAATAATCTATAATAGCAATGTAAATAAAATGGAAACAGACATTAGATGTTTTATGTACTGTGACTGCTTAAAAATCAGTTCCTCTTGTCGATACAAGAGGGAAACAAATTTATCGAAGCAAATTAAAGTAGAAACTTTAAAGGCTCTTGCTAAACGTTAATTAAGGATAATTATATTAAAAGTGGAATAAAATAAAGTAATATGCATTAATAGAGATAGAGCATTTAAGTAAAAACCGTTTCAGAAAAAGGCTAAAAACAAACAGGACTATGAACAAAACAAACATTCAAATAAAGATATTCTGCTAGTAAAAATTTGTAACAATAAGAAAATTGTGACATTTATTAGTATTTTATTTGTTTTTTTTTTTTTTTACGTATTCCCATCTGTATACAATGGTGAAGGAAGGAAGACATTAATCATCAGTGTAGCCAACCGTAATATCAAGTTTTGGAATTTACCACAGGTGGTAGCACTGCGGTGACGTACTGCTTAATGTTTTGTTACAAATACCGTACTCTGTATAATTATTTTGATGGCAGGTATATATATATTTACCTTGATAAACGCTCAGCATCAAAGGATTGTTTTAGTATAATAAAGGTTTAAGGTTGGCTTTCTTCGAGCCAGTTTAACATTTAAACAAAGTTGAAACCAAAGTTGACCATGTGTTTAGTAATTTATTTTAAACTAAGGTCAAGTTAAACGTGCTTCGGGAAAGTACCAGTAAGACTGTTGAACTAAATGCTACCTTATATGTTACTGAATGTTATCTTAATTACCTTCTGAGTTTTTAACTTTAATACGAAGATTTTTTTATCAGTTTCTTGATTTGACATGTTTTAAAGGTAAAATAAATCAGCCACGTTTAAAGTCAATCGTATAAATAAAAAACACATTTCAAATCCATTTTTATTGTTAATTTTTATGTAGAATGTATGTTTTTATAACCATTACTATTATAAACATCATTCCTTTAAAATTAATCTGACAAAACAATAGGAACATTTTTCATTCAATAATTAAAACAGAATACTTACTTCTTAAACCGTCTCCTTCTAAACTTATAAATTGTATTACTTATACTGCGTCTTTTTTCCTGAGAATAAAACATCACCTTCAAGTCACCTCAACGGAGCCCGTGGTGACGTTTAAAAAATTTATAAGAATCTTAACTAAATATCTATGGTACAAAGTCTTGGATTGTTAATATCATAATATATTGTTTAAAAAAATATTCACACTAGCCAAAACCATGATTTAAAGTAATAGAAGCTTTTTGAAAACGTATAAAATTATATAAATAAGAAAACACGTTACCTTGTACCAACATATGCATCTTACTCCAAACAACATTTATGTCAGTTTCCATAATTTTAGTCATAAAAAATATTCATCTAAATATGTCAAAATGCAATTAAGCCTCAAGATAAAAAGGAATTCCTTATAATTCACTGTTCCCGAATAAAATTCCTTCATACGAGATCCATCCCAAAACGAAAGGATAAAATATTTTCTGCAAAACATAGAAATCGCCAAAATCTTATTTATTTATTGAGTTACTCGTTCATGAATTTTGTTTATAGGCCGACATAAACGCCTATAAACTATTGTTTATAGGCCACGACATCTAACTCTAGATGTCGTGGTTCTATTGTTTGACAAAATATTTCTAAACTCAGTTACAAACATTTTCGCTGTCAAAAAAATAATGGATATGCTTAATCTTTTTCAGACTCCTGGATTATTTACGTTAAATTTTATTATGAGTTGCTCTTTTGTAAAACTTGAATAGAATATTTTATAAATAATTTATAAACATATTTCAAAATTGATTTATTTTACGCTTTATTTTATTTTGGATTGTTTGTTTATTCTTTTTGATAAGGAAATAAATTACGCCTACAAGTTTAAAACTGAAACGTCGATCAACAAAAAAATATTTATCCGATATGCTCACACAGGATGAAAATCGCGAGGTCATAAGAGGAAAATTGTGGAGGTTGCTTATAAATTAGCAATTTTTTATCGAACAAACATTTACCATTTTTTCTTGTCGACTATCATGGTTAAATGACTAGACTACAGAGACACTTAGTAATGACTACAGAGGCATTTGGTAAAGAGTTTACTAATGAGTTGACTCGACATCAAGTAGCCTCGATTAAGTTGTTGATGGGGGGGGAGAGGTCTTCGGCACGGATCTCTAGGCTCACTTACCATCGAAGATGACAGAGTGTGCCACTCCTACGCCTGGTCGCTCCTCCCTCCTCTGCAAATTGTCTAACAACAGAACGATGTTAGATAGTAACAAGACTGGGGTTTGGACATTCCACCATCAAAACGTAAAAAATGCCATTTTTGTTAAAAGACACACAAAAAAATACAAATAAATAAATTGCCCCGTGTTTAAATTTTCATGTCCAGTTGTAACGTTTTCAAATACCTATCTTTTATTTTTGAGGGTTTTGATTTCGTTAAAGAGAAGGAAAATGTTTTTAACAATGTTTAAATGTTTAATTGTATTAATTAAAAAATTTCTGGTCGACGAGAAATATTTGGAACTTTATTTTTATGAAAGAAACTAGTAATTTCACTAAAGTGCAATAGTATTTCACTTTTCAAAATTTGGCAATGGATTAGCTCAAAATGTGCCTAAGGGGACTTTGAACGACATTTATACCACACTTGTTTAATACTATTTGTAAATAATATAAGAAAACGCAAAAAAATACTGATATACTTTTATCATACTCATAATCTTTTTTGAGCCTCAGTTTCGGTTCAGGTGGTGCTCTTGGTTATCATAGAAAGAGTAGCTTATCTGCTTCAACTCCTTGCTGATGTTTGGCCCACAAGTAATGTACTGTAATGTAATCTTCTTGCATGAGGAAAATTTCACTTTATTTATCCATCCAATAATGCATTATTACATTATAGGTCAAAAATATTCACTTAATGGTTAATGAGGATAATCGATTAAGAATTAAAACGAATCGAAAACTGTTATTCATAAGTACGGTAAATAATTTATGGGTGATGTACTTGGATGAACCTTCAATGATTTACTGAACTCATTTTTAGTGTGAAAAATGTTCTTAAAAAGTAATTTAATTGCTGTAAGTATTTTCAACATGACATTTATATTTATAAATAGTAACATGATTATAGAACTTAATTAACATGGTTAATGTTTTATAATTTTAAATTTTAAGTTTAACAAACGTAGGTTTGTAGTACAAATTGAAGGGTGCAGGGGAAGAACGATCAACCTCACAAAATGTAAAGTTTTCAGGAGAGCGTTTTTAAACTTTAAAGAGTCATATAAGTATGATAACATATGTCCATAGTAATGTCAATTCACTTAGTATTTTATGTTATTGTTTGTTATTTTATGTTTGAAACAACAGAAATTTGTTTCTTTAACGGTGATTTTAACGGATTTTTAAGGACTTTAAAAGTGATTTTTAACGGACTTTGCCCGTTCTTCCCATGAACGCAATGGAGCTTGACCGATATTCCCCTGCATACTCAAAATGTTTTGTATTCTAGTGCGGAGTCTGTTCGTTACTCACGTTTATAGAATGCACGTGGTCTTAAAACACGCTTAGACGAATCAAAATATACCGGTATTTCAATTTTTTGTATTTTTGGACTTTGATCGTTCTTCCCCTGCACCCTTCAATTGTATTGCTTGGTTTGTCTTTGGTTTATTGCATTGGCAGTGGCTTGCATTCATACAGCATTTGCATGAAATACACGTTTTATTTACATGGAACACCTTGGTTCATAGCAATATTGAGAAATAAAACAATAATATTTCGTAACAAGGGCTGAAAATGGCATTTCGCCGCCCTGGAGATCGTGTTTAAAGTTCGGGACGAGGGCGAGGATTTTAAACGATAAAGAGTAAGCAAAATATTTTCAACCGAATTCTTCAACATACTACAATAATGTGCATGAAATGCAATTCAAATTCAAATATATTTAATTAATAAATATGACTAAGAGTGTAACTGACCTAACGGGATGCATGTGTTTCTGGTTGCTAGGCAACCACTTCACAGCTACCGATGTTAATTAAATGTGTATACAGTATATACCATGTGCGTTGAGTGTTTTTATGTAAGCCCTCGGGCCGAAAGTCCTCGACTGTAGACTTCCAAAGCATGATTTTTGTTGGTACGAGTAAGGAGAATCGCACACAGCTAATATATATAGTATGTAGAAAAATAGTTTTGGTACTCTGGGCCTATTCTAAGACCAGGTTCCATTGGTGGTTAGTAATTCATACCTAACTAACAACAGGTTGACATTAATACTGTAACAAAATGAGTGCTTGGACAGTTTCCTATCAAAACGGGATAACTGGAAATGGAAGAAATATAGCAAATAACAAAAGTAAAAATATTAAGAAACAGAAGTAGGCCTTAATTAGGCGGGTGTCCGTGTTCTCAAGAGGTATTAGCTCAAATGCGAAGGTAAAGTTATGTCCACGTGTTGGCACCCGATTGGTTATTCAGCAGTTCACGTGACATCGAACCCGCCATCTTGGCACGTGTCGCAGTAGACGTTCCTGCTGAACTTGTCTTGCGGGTTGCAAACAGATTGACATTATTATGGCTCTTTGGGCTTACTAGAATCAAATGGGGGCGAACCTTAAAATCCTTTTATCGGCTCTTTGTACAAATTGAATTATGGCTCATTGTAATTTTACAAATGATGAACTTTTTTAAGAAGATATTTTTTTCTTTAAAATGTAGTTTGCTTGAAATATGGTTCATTGTAATTTTACAAATGATGAACTTTTTTAAAAAGATACTTTTTCGTTTTGACAGTTATTATCATTTACTATACTATATCTGCATATTTTATTTTGTATGAACTCTAATATGATTTAATATTTGTGTTTCTTTAAAATTAATTACACAAATTCGCTTAGCTGTACAGTTTTCTAACTTGTTAAATTTGGATGTTTCATATTTCTCATAAACTCAACCTTAAAAGAACGAGATTTAAATTAATTATTGTTTTATTTCTGTTCGGCAATATCATTTTAAAACAAAGTTTGATCACCTGCCATTTTTTCCTTTGTAGTCCTTTTAAGGTCGGGTTTTAGGCATTGTTTTTATTCTTAGATACCTTTAATTTTATGTACATATTGCTCTATGCTAGACATTCCACCCCTTTCTCCTTGGAGGTTCAAGGTCTATTAGTACTTTGCGAAGTAGACTTTGAGACAGTTACCATGAGATGATAGTGAATGTAATCAGTTTACAAGGTTTCAGTTTTGTTAAATAAACAATTTTTAAGATATTAAACCGTTTACAGACATTTTACACATTGTATACTACTTCAATACTGAATTGGCTTAACAGCTGTGTTTTCAACCTAAGAATTAGGGTTTAAGGGCGCGATACAAAATCACTTGAGCCCCACAGATTGACGGGTCAAATCCTATCGTCCGTCCCTTCCGCTTTTTCGCCTTTGCGTGATTTCAAAATCCTTTCCAATACCTCTGATTTGTTACTCGTAAATATTTTGATTTAGTAGTTAAGTTAAACATAAATAATCTTCTTACTTAAATGTATATTAGTTTTTTAAATGGTGTAAAGTAAGTAAAACACTATAGATAAATTTTAAATGTATAAAAATAATAATTTTAATTATTTGTAACTTTATATTTACCACATTTTAATTTATGCTTCAAGTGATATTTATAGAAATGTATAATAGGGTTAGTTTGTATTGTAAAGACAATTTTATGGTTATAATTGAGAGTAAAACATGCAGAATGGAGAGCTGCAGAAATCCAATTATATATTTGCCCTGTGCTGTCGGAAAATTTTGTTTGGGCATTTATTGAGTAGCTAATTCATATTTAAACTACGGTGCAGAATGGTGAATGTATAAAAAAAAGTTTATTTTTTTTAAAGAGCTCCTTTTTGATTAATTTAGTTGAAGGTTTTTCTTCGATGTTTTTGGCAAATATTAC
The DNA here is from genome assembly GCA_030545055.2 of Neoaliturus tenellus. Lineage (NCBI taxonomy): Eukaryota > Metazoa > Arthropoda > Insecta > Hemiptera > Cicadellidae > Neoaliturus > Neoaliturus tenellus. Next base: position 326,953,848 of record CM061531.1, on the reverse strand, counting down.
AAAGAAATCATTGGAAATGTCTCAGACATTAAGTAATAATTATTTTGGTATTGATATTTGTTCATGTAACACACGTTTCTATCTTTATTTTTCTTTAAGTCTCAAAAACTTTACGACAAAACTCTACGACAAGATCTTGTGAATAAGTTGTAGTGGGACTAAGTTTTAAATGTACATAATTTTTTTTTTGTTACGACAATCCTTCTTCGTGAAGCGAGTTTTAATTATAACAATAATTAAAATTTGTATATAACTTTTAATTAGCTCCTACAATTCCTAAACAGACGTCTGATTGTGAGTCGTGAAATGTCTTACAAATAAACAACTAAAAATTAACATATTGGATAGTAATTATATGAAAACATATAACTAAACTGATTCATCATTCATTAAACGTAGAGTATTTTAAAACCACCATCTGAGATGCAGCGGTGAAATTAGTAAATTAATAAAAGATTTAAAAACCCCAAAATTTTAAATTTAAACATAACTGGTGTTGTCTTAGTGCAATAGGCAGTTTTTTATTGTATCCAATATAACTGAGTTATCGGTGATTCCAACAAAGTTATAGTGGATCCCATTATTTTCCAGCACCCCGGCAATCGTGGTTCTGACGTTCACCCCTTTGGAATATAAGGTTCATGGTGAAAAAAGGGACCTCGTGTCATGTGAAGGGACGACAATGCTTTCGGGATTTGAGGACATTGCCGAGGATATTCTCAATATGGAGGTGCGGGAAGACGACGTCTGGGTTTGCTCATTCCCCAAAAGTGGTGAGTTTGATTATAATAATATACAAACTAATAAAATTATAAAAACTAAGATAATAATTAGAGATTTTGGGGAGTTTTAACTATATATAGTTAAACTTATTAATATACACCTCAAACAACATTCAATAAATATCTCCGTTAAACTTTGTTTTGTTTATTTTATTATCCTTCAGTTACTATTTAAGGTTTAATTATATTGATTAAATAGTTGGAATAAAACTGCGAAGGGATAAAAAATATTATTAGCATTTTGAATTATTTGAATGACCTCGAAACGTAATGAGGTAAAAGTACAAAGAGCGGCTTGCAAAAGTTACATGTGTGTGTTCAAACTTTAATACGGGTTGAGCCGCCGCTGTTTCCATTGCGTTTTGATTAAATGTTTAATTAGGTTTGATATTTTGTTTGTTCAAAATTAATGATTAATAATTGATTAAAAATGAATGGAAATATAAGGGAGTTTCTAAAGGCAAAATCAGGTTGTATGTTATTTTAACTAAATTTATTTATTTTATTTATTTATTTCAAAGGACATCTCCAGTTTTACATCAATTATGACATGAAATACGTAACTCAAGATGACTTAAATGCTACATCGGCTACATTGCTATATATTTTAAATATCTATCAGTTGCTTATAACAATAACAGGTAACAATATAATTATAACAAAGAGGAATAACAATAATAACAATGTCGGAATGAGAAACGATCTTGATGTAACAACTAACTAATTAATATGTAACACCCAGCGCTCATAATAATATAACAATAGTGAGTAACAATAACAATATAAATAACAGATTAATAACAATAGAATAATTTATAGCGCTATGAAATAACATGATTTTATAAAATATAATAACAATAACAAAAAAGAGAATACTGTACAAGTGATTTATAAAAAAAAGATTTTTAGAACTTGTGAGGCATAGAACGTGCAACAACTAACAACGCTGCTAAATCTAGACGGACATATTATTGACAAAAGTTTATGTTGAACAAAATGTCAAAAGTAAAGCACTGTTGATCTTCTTTTTCAGTGTTGTCGCACTGTCGTGGAAGAAGTCGACATGGTCGGCAGCAATGTTGCCAGCTCTTTGGAGTCAGGCTATGGTACTGTTAGCTGCGTAGTTGGTGCGGTGTTGTTGTCGTATGAAGATATCAGTGGATCTTGTGGTCGATGGAGCCCTAAACAGGATCAAACGAAGAATGTTGGGGCAATCCACTTTTCCATTGACGATCTTATGCATTAGGACTAGGTCTGCAGAGAGTCTTCGTTCCTTAAGAGACCGAAGGCCTAGGTCAAAGGACAGGCTCATAATTGGCACTTCGTGGTATGGAAAACCTGTCCTGAAGCCCACCGTGCGAATGAAACGTCGTTGGATTTTCTCAAGCTCTTCGATTAAATACCTTTGGTTTGGGTTCCACACTGGCGAACCATGTTCAAGAATTTGCCTCACCAAGGCACAGTAAAGAAACTTTATCGTAGTTGTGTCAACAAACTGCTTTGAGACACGAGAAATGAACCCCAGCATTCTATTAGCTCTACTTCATATGTTCATAATATGGGCCTCATAACTTATTTATGGAGTCAATATAATGCCAAGGTCTTTGACCTGCTGAACACGAGAGATAGGTTCATTGCGAGCCGTGTAATTAAAGATAACAGGTTCATGGCAGCGATGAAATGTAATAACTTGGCACTTCTTGATATTTAGAGACATCCTGTTGTCAGCACACCAGTGGTCAAGACCGAATAGATCGCTCTGAATTCGGAGGCAGTCGTTTACGGAAGATATGATGGAAAATATCTTTACATCGTCTGCAAATAGGAGGCAATCATTGTAAAGCGTCTCAGGGAGATCATTAATGAATAGGGAGAAGAGATATGGACCGAGTATAGATCCCTGAGGTACTCCGGAGTGAGAAATGAATTCAGAGGAGAGACTGAAAGCAAATTTGACATACAGGCGCCGGTTGGAAAGATAACTGTTTAACCATCGGACGCAAGTGTCTCCGAACCCCTGGTCCTGTATTTTTGCAACAGAAGCGAGTGATCCACCGTGTCAAACGCCTTGGAAAAATCCAAATAGATTGCGTCCAGTTGCTTGTTTGAGGCAAAGGCCTCTTGGATCCGTGCCTGCAAGAGTATCAGGTTAGACACAGTAGATCTCCCAGTTAGAAAGCCGTGATGCTTAGGGCACACAATCTGAGCTACTTTATGTTTAATATGGTCAAGGAAGAGGTCTTCAAATATTTTTTATATCGAAGGGAGAATCGACATTGGTCGGTAATTGCAGACATTGTCAACAGATCCAGTCTTATGGATTGGGACGACATATGCTTGTTTGAAGGCATCTGGGAAAAACCGCTGTCCAAGGATGCATTGAATAAGTGACAGATTGGTGTTGCCAGTATACTCTTGTTATTTTTTAAAACTTTCGGAGGGATTCCATCGGGACCCCAACCTTTTGTCTCGTCAAGATTTCCAAGTTTCTCAAAGACTTCTTGTGGGCTAAATCTAAAGGTTAGAGGGTCTCCGAGTTAATCCAAACTATTGACATTAAAAGACTCTGCAGGTTTGGTGAAAACTGATGAAAAGAAATTCTTGAAGAGTTCGCACATTTCGGTAGGTTGCTTAGCAGTGAGGTCGTTATAGACGAGGCGTGAGGGTATGGTGGACGTCTTTTTGAAAGTATTTACGTGACTCCAGAAATAACGAAGATTTCCAGGGATACCATCCTCTATTCTATCAAAATACTGGCGATAGTCTCTGCCTGCCGCAATCCTACAAGAAGCCCTGACGTTTGAAAAACGGAGATAGTTGTAGGCTGTTGGCTGCTGTTTCTACTTTTTATGGAGAATTTTCTCAGTAATCGCTAGATTCTTTAAGATTCCGGAGAACCATCTGGGAAAAGGAGAGGAACCAACTCTTCTCAAGGGCGAATTTTCCCTGATAATACCTGCAATTGACGAGAGAAAGTTTTCAGTAGCCTCGTTAAGATTGGGAGTGTTCAGAACAGACGCAAAATCAAGAGTAGATAGAGAACTGTGGATATCATTAAGCCTGCATTTCTTTAAATCACTTATAAATAGTTTTGCGTTTTCTTGTTTGTTCGAGATATTGCAAGGTAGATTAATGGAAAGGGGTGGGTGATGTCTCTCTTCGATAGGCAGTAGAAAATCCTCTTCAGAATGAACAGAAAAACTCTTATTGGAGCTCAAAACTAAATCTAACAGGACATCTCTTTTATTATACACGTGATTTATTTGTTTTAGATCGAATAGCTCCATTAGAGTATAGACTACACGAGAGGCAGGAGTATGACCTATGTAGAGAGGATCGTCCCAATTTATACCAGGTATGTTGAAGTCTCCAACGACCAAAACGTCATCAAATTGTTGATCAGTAGACATAACTTCCTCGAATGAGGAGAGAAAGCTCTTGTATTTGGAGATATGCTGTTGAGGTGGGATGTAACAGGCTCCAAGAAGCCAAGTGGTACCTTTCCAGGGTTCAATTTCAACCAGTAAATGTTCTACATCGCTTACATTGGATATTAATTTAGTCGAGGAGATATTTTCTTTAATGGCGACTAAAACACCTCCTTTGCTGGACTTAGAACTTGTTAGTGGAGGTCTGTCACACCGGTAGACAGTAAAATTATTAGGAAATATTTCTGCATCGTTGATATCGACCGATAGGTTTGTTTCAGTCAGGGTGATGATGTCAAAACTACTCAATGTGACATTAGATTTGAAATAATTTAATTTACTCCTCATTCCATTTACATTTTGGTAATAAGCAGTGAGATGTCCGTTGGCTGTAACTAGTTTTTTGAGGAACGCACAATCTTGGGAACGACATTGCTGTATTTGATAGTGAGTTCTTTCTCCCCTGCCTTCTTCCTTGCTTCAAGTGTAGTTCTGAGTTCAGCTAGGTGTGATCTCTCCATAGGAGTGCGATCGCGAGATACATCGATGGTGCAGTGAGGGAAAACCTCCTTACAGGAATCTGGGTTAAAATTCTTGAAGAATGTAGTGGAGTCTGCCAAATTACTGAAAGAGATTTTCACAGGGCGAGGTTTGTCTGTACCTTGTTTGCCAATCCTAATAACCTTTAAGATATGTAGCTGTGGGAGTTGAATAGCTGTAAGAAGGGTCTGAACTGCTTTCTTATCGTGGTCTATTTTGACCTGAACATCCCTAACTGCAGATTCGGGAATACCATATAATATTGCATTTTTTGCACGTTGGGATCTATCATTGACTTCTCTGATAACTGCCTCAGGGTCATGCGTCTGGTTGTTTTTAATTAGAGTAATTTCGGACATGAGACTGTCAATTTTTGTTTCGTTGGCCGACACTCTAGGTTCAAGTTTTGATAATTGGTCCTTGATTTGACCGATATCTGATTTAATTTCAATAATCCCATCAGAAACTTCTGTGATCTTTTCAATTTTATCAGACCAACTATCAATTTTGTTCACAAGTTTATTCAAACTAGTTGTTAATACAACTAAGGGGTCTTCATTCGGGAGCACGCAGTCGACTCTGTTACAATACCATTTTTTATTAGTATCCTTGGCGAAAGAAGAATAATCAACCTTAGATAGGTTTACACAGGTACGATGAAACCAGCGACTGCAATTTGATTCACATGCAATTCCATCTTCTGTATCCAAAACGGTTTTCATGCATATTTTGCAAGTTGTAAGTGAATATGCCATTTCCCTTTGGTAGTATTTACGTGATGTAGAATATTCTGTGGTATGAAGGTAATCAGAAATAGTCTCGTTCACTAATACTTCCTGGACGGCTACTCGGTTCACCGCCAAGAAAGCACGATGAACGTTTAACTTTTTTATAGTATGCAGTGGTGTAAGGTGATATCTAGGTGGCTGTGGACAAGAAGATGTGTAGTGCAGATTCCTCTAAGTATGACGTCACAGCTTGTTTACATGCACAGTTGAGCATACAGCAAGGTTGAGACCAAGACCTAGTTATCCTTATTGTTAGGTACAGTTTTGGGTATTGGTTTTGTGAGTGTGGCAGTTATTTCGGTAGGTGCTGGGTTTTACACATAGTAAATTTAACTCACAAGTCTACAAGCTAATGAACGGTGCAGGTGTAGGTATCGGTTGAGTGCGAAAGTCACCGGTATAGCACATTAGACACGAGAGCTAATTTCCGAACATCCGAGCAAATCAGCCATCTTGGGTAAAAAAAGTAACAACTATAAACAGCTATATATGACACTCTTGTTTGAAAAGCGTTAAATAGAAGTTTGCAAGTTTATTTATTCTATTAATGTATGCGAATTAAAGAATGCATGATTAACATGGAACATTCAAAGTAAGTCCCATTGTTTACTATTACTGTAGGCCATTATTGCCATTCATTAGTTGAAGTGTCTGAAGAAATAATATATTCTCTGGATGCTGAACATCCTTTTATATGTATGCCTATTTGAAAGTAAACACATGAGACCAAATGTACATGAAATAAAACAACTTTCTTTGCTGTACCAAAAGGAATATAGTTAAACTTGATCGAAAGTTTCATGTAATAAAAATATGGAATTTGCTCTTTCAATTTAAAACAAACAGCATTCAATTCGCTATAGGTTATGTATTTTTTATTTGAATAATGATTTTGTAGATCATGTTAATAGTGTTATTAATGGAATCGTTCGCCTAGATTAATATTGGCGGTTTGTATCTTAGCTGCTTGATTATTAGTTATGGTAATTTCATCTTATAACCGATCTAAAAGCTTAAAGGTTCTATCATTGTGTAAAGGATACATTTGATGCTGGTTAATCCCTAAGGTATACCTACACAGATTGTAGACGTACTGCTGAACTTGTTCTTTAACTTTAACATAGTTGTATAGCTAGAGGCAGAACAGCAAATGTCGGACTAGTGCAAAAATACACGTGCAATTTGGGTGATTTAAGTTTTCTAAGTCACTAGCCAGTCACGGTAAGTCTGTATTCAAGTAAACTACGGGAATATTCCAATATATACAGTTTCCATAGAAACAATAAATATTTTTAACATATTTTAATTTGAGTCATTGAAGTTTTTACAAGCATCTTTGGCGATTTTATAAAAACCAAAGCCTAAAAAAAGGTTTGGTTTTTCAGTTTGGGTAACACATTAATTACATAATAACAGATGAATTTACAATTACGGTTAAATTAAAGATCAATATGGGCTATTCGGAGACATATTTTAAAGTTGTTCACCTTAAAGTTCACCTTAATCTAATTAGTGTAATTAAAAGCAGAACTCATAAAGTTAAGAGGTTAGTCATCTAGAGGAGAGATATCTTAGCTGAATGACAATCTTCCTTGGTATGAAATGTTTCACTAATGTACTTGTTAATCCACTTTGAACTTTGAGCTTGGAGTTAGTTGTAAGCTCGACTGGGACGATTCGTAGCAAGAGTGTTTATTAACGCCAATCGTACATAGTATAATAAAATAGTTAAGTATGAAAATTTGGTTTTAAATCAACTTCCACCTCTGAATGTTGGTATACCAATCTAACTCGAAGGCCAATGGAATTTTTTTTAAACTTGTTTTTGTCCGTATTCAAAATAAATGTTTTATTCAAAATATTCACACAACATTTATTTATAGAATTTTTTACAAAATAAAATATAAACAGCATTTAAAAAAAATATTTATAACTTAATATTTAATTTTAACAATATATTGTGTAAAACTATACCTTGATCGATTTATTTCTATAACTTGATAGTAAACTGTTTAACGTTATAATCATAAATAAAATTACCAATATTAAAAAACAAATATATTGTTTGTTACTGTGATAAATATTTCCGTTTTAACAATAAATTAACCATTAGGTTTGTAACTGAGGAAATTTTAAACAAATTTTGAATTGAGTAATTAATTAGCTATTTGTGTATTAAGGGCGCAAAGTAGTCTATTGCCGCTCGAGAAAAATTTCGAGAGCGGCAATGATTATTTGTGCTTATAGTACACACATGATTTTTCTACCACCATAATTAAAACATATTAAATTGTTTATTATGTACAACATTTTTTTAGGTATGTTTGATTTTTTATTTGGAACCCACTAATTACTATCAAACATAAACTCAAACGAAGAAAATAGTAGCTATTTGGAAATTGTACTGTATGATTATATAAAATATTCAAAGCCAATCTTAAGAAGTCCCATACAACATGCGAATAGCAACGATCTGAGAGTCTTCTACGTCTCGGCAGAGATCGCGGCCAATTTGTAGGATAGCTGAAGCCACTTTGCATCCAGAATCCATTGCCTTGGATACATGGAACATACGAGTCAAATTTTTATATTAGTTTCTTGACATATTTTGTTTTTAGTTCGCAAAATAACATTACTAAATACTTTGTTCCTTTTAAAGATATTTATAGCCCGATGGAAAACTTTTAAAAGCATGGGTAACAATATGTAAAACCACATTTGGTGAAAAATTGATATGCCCCTACAAACATTGTTAGCTTTAGAGTATCAATCATGCTAAAAACCCGATCTATAAGAAGGCTTAATCAGTCAGAAGCTCATTGTGAATCTTTACAAAGATTATTTGAATGCAAAAGTATCATCAAATGCTATTTTTGATTGGGTTATTTATTTTTAGGCAGGTTTTACAGTTTTGTTCTCTGAAAGCTTTGTTCTTGATAAGGTATTTATTTTGTTTTTACTTTACAATGATAAACGATAGATGGGGGCAACTGGGATTGTTTATCGTAGTTTGTCTGGGGCACCCTCCTTGAAAAGAAAACCGATCTCGACTGTGAAGTGGCCCAGATCCCTTGATCGAGCTGCTAGATAGGGAGTGAACCCCAAGGGTGTAAGCCAAATTCAGGCCTAGCCTGACGTAATGTGACAATTCCAGGTTTGAATCCTAAAGAGTAAAGGAAGTTTTTAGTGGGTAAACCCTTTTTTTAGGAGAAACCCACTCTACAAGCTGGGCACCAATGTGCTTAATGCATTTTTCCCCTGTTAAATAAAAAAAAAAAACATTGTTTAGAATTTTTAATATTTTAATTATTTTTGGTTTTTTTAGCCATGTCAGTATGGCTCATTTCATATAGTACCGTTTTGAGTTTGGTCGCTCGATATCCGGCTGGCTGTGCCGAAACTTCTGGACTTCTCGCCGCTGTCAAATGTTCCCCACCCCCCCCCCCTCCACGCCGCCTTGGATCGCTCGTCAGCGAGGTCGTTCTTTTCCTTTCAAACACTCGCTAGTGAAACACCTTGAATAATGAAGACACTTAAAAAAACTATTAGGTTTGAGGAAGAAAGTCCCATCACTATGAAGCTGTAATAATCTATTCACCAAATGCCAGGTACGAGGGATTCACTCAATCGAAAAACGCTAGTTTTGTTGAATAAAATATGATGCCGTAGCTTGGAGTTTACCGGCTACGATTTCCCAACTTGAGTTTATTAAATTTCACTGTGAAATAACCAAAAATAATTTTGTGACTTTGGAATTATTGTGTGGCAATTAAATGTTAAAACAGTGTTAAATGTAAAATAATGACCGTCACTTGTTCAAAGTATTTTCAGAGAATTGTGTATTAAACTGTTTGTCCTGAACAGGAAAATTTCATGTCTTGGTTGGCATGTCGGAAGCACATGCTCCAAGATTTTGTTTCACTATTATTTGGGTCTATTAATGGTAATAAATGTTCATTTATTTAGGCTCAGGTATCTTGGTTCAAACAAATTATTTTTCATAAATTTACCGGACGAGGCCTTGTCTCAGGATTTTGTCTAATATGATGTATGAATAGCCTACTTATTGTCTAGTATATTTAATAATGAGTATGTTTGATGTTTTATCGCTTTATTAGTAATTGGCATGTGTATTTTCTGAACATCATTTTCGTTCTACTCAATTTTGGTCAAGTTTTATAAGTTAGGCAAGAATTATAGGTTAAGGGCCAGGAATAGGTTAGGGTTGATGAAATCAGTAAATTCAAACAAACAAATGGAAATCTTAACTAATTAAGAATAGGCTCTCTGGAATAGGAAATCTTGTACTGTATTGTATTATCTGGAATCTAAGACTCGTTATGATCTGTACAGGGCCCCTGGTCTAGGGCTAGAAATGTTCGAGACGACCGAAGGAACCGACTGACCATGTTATCCTGACCGAAGCCTCTGAACCTGGACCGATTCGTGGTGGGATGACATTCGCCAACCTCTGGCCGCCTCCTTCTCTGAGCTCCATGGTCACCATCAGCTGCAGGAACCCAGGCCTATCTACACTCACTGCTTCGCTAAACTCAGGTGCCCTCCACCCATATTTTTTACAGTTTAAAATTAGTGGCCTATTTTCATTCAACAAAAGGACAGACTCAGTTTCAATTCAGTGACAGTTTAAATTTTACAACTCAGTAAACGTAAAAAAAAATAATAAATTTAACATTCAACTAGGCCTTTAATTTCCCGTAGAGAAGACTATTATAACCTGTGACCTGTGAAGCCACGAACTTGGAGATATCCGTTCGTGTCGTCCCACTGCTGCAACGGGTTACCGTACCAATAAACTTGGTTTCTATTTGAATGTGATGTAATGAGTCAATTAGTGTTTATGTATGTTGGACTAGGTTAAGGTTAGGGAGTTAGAATTTCATTTAAATAATTACTTTAACGGAGCACGTTTAGGCCATCCTGTTCTGAATTCCATTTTGGTAATGCCGGTACAAAATTCTGCTCCCGATTTTCTTTTCCACGTAACTCTTTATGTTTATTCCGTTTAATTTATGTCTTAAGACCATTTAAGCCTTGGATGTTTTGTACTATGTTCAATGTTAGGTGTTTGTACTTATTTATTTGTTGTTGTAAATTGTTGAATTTAAAATGTTTAATACCGATTGAAATCTAAAGGGTATATTTTGGCATTTAATTTTACCTTGAACAAATTAATATAAACGCTGGCCAGCAAATGAGTCATTAAGCCGTTGAAACAACTTTAAGTCCATTTCGGAAGATGACTTGAATTTATTCATGTTTAAAATAAATTAAAAATTTATTATACTACTTTAGAATTTCACACGTTTTATCTGATGTAGGCCTATAGTCTACTCACTCAAAATAAAATAATCCTGATTAATTTAACAATTTATTAATCATGGCTGTGATCAAGTTATTAGGCTGAAAGACTGAATTTGAAATAATAATAAATTATTTGTAGGCTAATAATAATAAATAATGAAATATTTAATAAATGACATTAATAATGACTAATAATGAAATAATAATAAATTATTTGTAGGCAAATAATAAATTATTTGTAGGCTAAGGCTATGTGAAATTGTATTGTTCCTCACATTATTTTTGCTCAATATATGCCATTTTATTTCATATTTTTGTTTTACTATATCCAACTCCTAACTTCTTCCAAGCCACGTTCTATTATAAATGTTTATGTTGCCTCTCACGTTACATTTTCATTACAAAACCCAAAATTGCTGTAAGTTTAATTCCTAACTTTCTTTCAATCTGCCTAGTGATTGAAGGGTCCTAGAAGACCTTACAATTCTACATTTCCACATTTTTTACTAACGTTGATAAGGAAATTAAAAATATTTTCAAGCTTAACAGCCATAACGAGTAAACACATTAAGTAACACCAATGAGAGCATATGTCTATTCATACCTATGAGGTTATGTTTTGAACCTTGGATGATTCACTGGTTAACTAAATGCATTAAGAAGCGTTAACAGTAAAAATTACCCCAACAAAATTACTCGATATCGAACAACAAGTACACTAGTTTCTATAAAAGTTCTTCACATAATGCGTTTCATATGATTTTATATCAAAACCAAATGACATGCAGTTAAAGGCAGCAGTATGAGAATTTTTCCTTGCAGACGTATAAACTGAACGATTTACCACAGACAGGTTTATTAGCGTCGTTTCCGGCGACATCAAATGTTGATTGTTCACTGTAATATCCGGCCTATATTCATACAACACTGGGCTATATCCGTATAATTAATCTCCCTTCTATAATTGATGTTATCTGCCTCTGTATTATTTATTTATTGCAAATAATTTATATAATAAACTAATATTAATGCTATAATATAGAATATCTGTACGTTGCTTAGAATCTTTAAAATATTAGGTATTATTTTTTAGGTTTTGTCATTACGGAACACAAGATTGTTGTAAGTTTACTTTCTATCTTTCTTTAACTCTCCTTAGTGACGCTCATTGGACCTACTTTGTCAGTTTTTCTTTCTTTTTTGGCATGTAAACGGATTTACTTAATGTTTTTAATTTATTTATTTTTGTTTCATAGAGTGGTGTGTAAGATGGGTAATTTGCAACTTTTAATGTTTGTGTGACCTTAGGGTTTTGAACAATGGTCCATCAAAGTAACCGAGTTGTACTAAAATATTAATCTTTGTCCACTTTTCCCACAAAAAATCCTTGGTAAATGATGTGAAAACTTTTGTTTAGGTTATATTGTGCTGTAAGGATATTATCGACTCTAAAACAATAGATAATGCTCTGCCTTATTAAAAAAGAATAATACAATGTAAAATATGATGAAAATATTTTATAAAATCTTTTAGTAGGCTACATACATTTTCATAAGCTAAACTAGACATTCGTAATATTCACCACAGATTGGTTCTTACATTCTTAAATACAGATTCATTCATCTACAACCCTCTGACTATTTGATAGACAAAATAGCGAGTACAGTGCACTGATTCCTTGGTACTAAATAGGAGTATTAAAGTTATTCATGATCATTATAGCCAAAATATATGTTTACCTTATCCTTTCAAACTACTTTAATTCTACTTGTAGTTTCAATAACACGTTCTGACAAAAAGTAGTGTTTTGTTTCATAAAACAAGTTATTTTAAACGTCTCAATCAATGTTTGCAGTATACAATGTTTTGTACTGAAACTGGTTTGTAATTTTTATTTTATTTTAGGAAACTCTAAGCATTTACTATGTAATATTTCATTCACCAAACACATTATTTTAATATTTCGTTTATTTAATACATGTGTAAAATATTGTGTTTTTTCTATTTTAATGAGTGATGAATAGGAGGCCAAGATAATGGTTTAATTATAAAATATGTTTACATGAGTATCCAATTTTATACGTAATGTTTCCCAGTAACCTGAGGGAAATTCCTGATCGAAATTCGATCAAAATTTCAGTTGATGTGGACCAAGGCAATTTATTCTAACTAGGGGATTGTAGGGGCAAAGGCCCCTAAAAAACGAAATGGTGATGTTGTCTCCAAAAAATAAGTTTCAATTCATCACCTCCTTGCACAGTTACTCTATTTCATCTCACGTTGTAGTATGATTATGCGTTTGGATTTTCTAATAAAATATAACCTAATTTTGACGAAACATTTTTGAGTTATCAAATCAGTAATTTATCAATAATCTTTCCTTTATTAAAATACAGTAGTCTATTTTATGGGAAAAAAGCTATTGCACTATTATACAACCGGACTCGGTAAAAATAGTTTTAACCTTAAACATGTTCATAATAAGTTTGAATACTCAAGTAAATAAAATAGTTCAATCCAACATTAGCCCTTTAATACTGTATACTCCCTCACCCTGGACCCCTGTGCCCCCCATTCCCCTACACTCGCCGTGTCCCCCACGCCTCCCCGAGTCCCCGTTCAACTCTCGGGTCCAGTGTTTCCTGTACCTCCAACACCCCTAGGGCCGGAGTAACCCCCATGCTCCCGGACCTTGTGCCCCCATTTTCCTTCCCCCCCATTCTCCCATGATGACCGCAGTTCTTCAACATGGTCCCCGTGGTCTCTATGTTTCTCATTCCTCTTCTGTGCCCCCCATTCCCAACCAGCTGTCTTGCCACTGACATCTCTAGTGTCCCTTGTGCCCCATGCCTCATATCCCCGTGCCTCTATGCTCACCATTTCACCCCGTGCCCACTATGTCACTCATGCCTCAATCTTGGCCCCAATGCCCCTTGACCCCCAGTGCCACCTACACCACTTGTCCCCCCCCCATACCCCTGCACCCACGGTGTTCTGTGCCCACATAATACAGTGGTCCCGATGCCCTCTATGTACCCCATGCCTCCCGCGTGCCACCCTATACCCATCTAACCCTCTTGCCACCGACACTGGTGCTCCTTGTGCCCCCACACCCCCCTCCACCACATGCCCCCGTGCCTCCTATGTCCCCCATGCCCCCCTCGTGCACTCTATGCTCCCATATCTCGAACATTCTGTGCTCCCCATGGTCCCGTATCTCCATCACCGCCGTCTTTCCCGTACCGTCCTGTGCCCTCCGCAGTGCCCCCTATTTCCCCATGCTCCCTTACCCCCCTTACCCCTTCCCCCGTGCCACCGAAGTCCTCGTGCTATGATTGTAGTCTATTTTGTTCTATTCGGTCAATTAAGTATAAAATTGATTGATACACTGTGTTGTCCGTTTTCGCACACTATTATTTATATTAAAAAGCTCCCCGTCTTTATGGATTAAAGGGCGTTTATTGTTTTCCATACGAACTACTTAAAGAAATAAGCAGAGAAGGGATCAAACCAAAACAAAATATTCCTCATTCGGAGATTATCCAATGTTAGTAGTTTACATAATATTATTCAGTCGGAAATAAACAAACACTAAATAAAACGATTCAACTCTAACTACTCTAAATAGCGAATATATAAAGCATTAATGTAAAAACTAAACGAAATTCACTGGTTAAAGAAAAAATATATTTAACAATTATATCAATAATGAACCGTCTAATCCACTTTTAATCGTGGTATATCAACATATACAAAATTATTCTACTCCTGCCTCCTTAAAGACATAGATGGGGGTCACGAAGAAGACATCCGTTGCGTGAATCAGTAATTTGCCCATGATTATCAGTGTTCTTCTTTCTTATAGTGTATTGCCAATTTTTTAAAGTTGTAATTGTATGTTATCTTAACTCAAAATATCTGCTCAATAAACAGCTGAGTTTATGATAAAAAATATTTACATCTGCTTAATTACACGTGCAGATCTAAAAATCTTCTTCCCATTAGATTAACATTGGAACTTCAAGGTCCAATGGGGCAAAGCCCAGGTAACTTTTGATAATTCTGGTATTTTTCCTTGCGTCCTTGGCCCTCAAGCTTTAAAATGAGCCATCATACATTATCCTATCTTTCTTCTAACTCGAGATATTTCGTGGGGACCGATTCGCTTACGGAATTATATATATAGATTGCCTTGATGTTTACCTAAGAAGTTTACAAACATTTTATAACATAAACATCTGTTTTTCTTGTTTTTCTAGCAGTTGTTTTTACAACAGCTGCCTAATGATTCAAACAATTAATTATCCTTCCCCTATAAAGTTAACATTGAAACTTTGAAAGCCTGTGGGGCGTAGCCCTCCGAGTCCGATGTGAATTAGAATGTGATTCTGATCATCTACAGGACTATACCTTTCTGATGATATGCACGGATTTCTCCTACGATGCATACGAGCTGAGAAAAAAGGAGGAAACGAAACATGCTTGCCTATTAATATATAGATGAAACAACCGCGGAAATGTTAAACAAGCATTTCCTGTTTACTTGGAGTGGTATTGAACTGAGGTGAATAAACTTCTAACATGCACCCAAGCAGAATTTGGTCACACTTACCACCTTGTTGGAATAAACTGCTGATGTACTGCATTCAGCCCATCACGTATAGGAGGGCGGTAATAAATGATTAAAGATAGGGATTGGGTTGGTTGATAGGCGGGTTGATTTGAGGGGGAAAACTAACAAAGTTAAAAAAATATAGGAAAGGGAAGAGACAGGCAGTGTGGGAGAAGAAACGGAAGAGTTAGGCTGGATGGGGTTGGATCTAGCAGGTACCTAATATCCAGCCCCCACCATGAGTAGTGTAAAATTGTAGGGTCTGGGACGTGACGTCATCACGATGACGTCAGCAGTGATGACGTCATCAATGACGTCACTAATGACGCCACCAATGACGTCATAATGACGACACATGACGTCACACCCATGACGTCATGGTGACGTCATTACCGCTGACGTCATCATGATGACGTCACTGACGTTAATTAGGTCAAGGTTATGCAAGAGTACAAAAAAATTTTTTTTGCACTTTTGCGATTCCTCAAATTTTGGTGAGAAATTGAAATTTCTCGAGGAATCACAAAAGTGCAAAAAAATATTTTTTTATTCCCTAGCGATCAGACTCTTGACCTAATGTTTCCGTCAGGGGTCATTGACCCGTCCCAGCATCCCCACTTGAAAAAAAAAAATAATTTTTTATATTTTACTTACCCACCGAGAGACTTAGAGCCGAAGAATAATTTCTTCAAACACCCGACATTGCGACAAACGACACGCGATCCGAACAGCACCGCGTCCGAAGACGTACTGACTTGGGTGCAGGCGGTTCCCCAGGTACCCGGCCCAGTGGTGGGGATAAGGAGGTGGTGGGGGTAAAGTGGTCAGAAGGAAGAAAAATTTATTTTTTTACAAACAACTCGTCCCAGCCGGTCTTTTACCGGACCTCCGTAACTTGGATTGGAAATATTTCCTGAGAAATATTTATTTTTTATTCTTTCTCAGGTGATGTTGGAACTTGGTCGGGAATTGGAGTCACCAACGTAACCTTACTGGCAAAAGTTAGCTCGTCTAAAAGTTTCTGAAACATTTTATCATCCATAGTGATATTTGTGTCCCTTGAGTAAAATTTTGGATTATTTTTGAAGCAACGTTTCATTTTTGTTAAAGTGGAAGTCTTGGACACCTTAACAGAATTATTTTGCTTGGCCAGCAAAAATTTTACTCTTAATAATTTTTCTCGCAAAGTTTCAGCCATAGATGTGTCTCACAGTAAGGTTTGGATAAAACTGAAACACTTAGTCCAGTGTTGTACCTTAGCTGGAAGTAGTGGGGGAACAGGGCTATAGTGGGGGAATGAGTAGTGGAGGGGGTAATGCAGACTGTTGTTGACAAGTGTAGAAACAGTTTGCTGGGAACTGTCCAAGGAGTAACACGTACTGTGCAGAAAAATTAACCGAGAGACTTGTGTAAAATTTAACTCCAAGAAATATTTAATGTAAGACTAAAAGAGGTAGAGCCAAATGAAAAATAATTTTGTAGGAGACGGGTATGGATCAGTTTTGTAGTAAAGTTCAAAATCCACTTGTGTGGAATAAAATTAAATTGTGAGCGAAAAATATTTAACCACACCTGCAAAATACAAGTGTATGAAAATATTAGGAGACCTGTATAGCTAAATAAAAATTAATTTTGTATCAAACAGTCTTCCAACATTTCAGTTTCTAAGTCTTAACAAGTAAGGAATAAAATATTAAATAATGAGTGGAAAATAATTTGTTAAGTAAACGTAATTGTAGCAGTGTAACAAAAATTAATTTTGTGCAAAACAGGCTAGGTTCTGTTTTGCTAAGTGTAATAAGAAGGAAAAATAAAAATTTACTCACAGAAAAGTCGAGAGGTGGCGAGGTGTGGCGTGTTTGTTGGCTTTCAATAAACTGACTTACCTTCTGTTGAGCTACAGTTGGCCAGCTGACAAATAAACCAGTCTGTTATATAAGCATTATGTAACCGTCTCTGCCGGCTGTGCTGAATCCGGCAAGCTAAAATATTATTCTATAGTACACCTGACTTGGACTGAAAATATTCTAAGTCCCAAGACCCCTCCCCCTCCCCCTCCCCCCCCCCCCCTCGGCTCCGGACGAGAAGTGAGCCCCCCCCCCCCCCCCCCGGGGGAGGAGGAGGAGGTGGCATAGCCCGAGGCGTTGCCATACCTTGACACGTGTTGTATAATGAGATCCGGTTAGTAATGTATTCAGGTGTGGCTCTTGGAGATTGTCCAATGCCGCAAACAAGTACGTGTCGAGGTCTGGCTGTTTACGTAACCAGATCCGGTTCCCCCACTCCTGACCGGCTCAGCTTCGGTTCTCTGAGGCTTTGCTTCCTCGCAGTTGGTTTCAAACACTTCAGCTGAGTGGTTGAAGCTCTGCCCTACAGGATTCGCAATGTAATGTTGGCGCCGCATTATATTGGGAATTCTTTTAGTTTAAGGCATGGCATGTGTAGTGTTAAGAAATATTTTATTTTGCGCTTGCTGCTTCTGCTAGGTCTTGGTGTTGGATTTATTTAGTCTAAGTGTTGTGTGTTGAAAAATATTTCTTTGTACTAATCTTCACAGGTTGTCCCCAAGTAGAAATTTTTCTAAATTCGCATCTTGGAGGTACTCCTCCGTAAATTGGCAGCTTAAGTGTTAGGCTTTTGAGACTTAACAGTCTCTGTAAAATAAAAATTTTTCGAGGTTCAGAACCTCAAGAATTATTTGTTACCAACAATAGCATGGCGCCTAACGAGCCCGGGGGTAGGCCCCTGGGGATCCACCCTTAGGCCTCTTTCGGTCAGGGGCGCTACTGGACCTCATCACTCTAGATGGGTGGTTGGCATCCTTTAGCACGAGGCGTCGGATCCTGACACTGACCGGTGTGCTAGGCAAAAGTCAGTACCTACGGGTTAAGACGGGATCCTCGGTCATGGTTAGCATGGCCTCTTCCAAATTATTGTAGCATGTTTCCCTTAAGGAAACTCAAAATTAAATAAATAATTTTTATTAAATCACCTCCCCTAAATGTTGAGATCCCCCCGATGCCTCTGACCGCCGGCGGTCTTAGGCATCGGGGGGATTTCTTTTTTAACTTTTGGATGACCTTGACCCATATTTGTGTGTGAATAAAAATAATATTTTGTTCCACACGATATGTAGGTCAGCCATGACTTAGGCGGATTTTTGCCTGAGTTCTGAGGACTCCTCAGGACTTAGAGCGAGATGCGACTAAGTGTTGGCTGTCCACACTGTGGTGGAACAAAATATTATTTTATGTTGACACATGAGTAAGGGTAGCAGGTATCCAAGAGTTAAAGTCCTAGGGGTAGGTGACCCCCCCCCCCCCCCGAGCCCCGGACGGCAAGTGAGCCCCCCCCCCCCCCCCGAAATTTTTTTTTTTTTTGGGATTTTGACCTTGACCAAAAATTTTTTGCTCCGGACGAAAACTGCGCCCCCCCCCCCCCCGAAATTTTTTTTTTTTTGGATTTTGACCTTGACCAAAATTTTTTTTTGCTCCGGACGAAAACTGCGCCGGGGGGGGGGGGGGGGGTCGCCAAGCTAGTAGTATGAAATTGTTACTCCTATGACAAGTTAAAATAGTAGTGGCATACTGCTCCCCCCACCATTCTACCATTGAGGTGCCGCTGAAGCATGTTTGACTCATCTCATTCTCTCTTGGGCTGCCAATGGGTTGACATGGATGTTCCACCGCTTCAGATGTAGCATAAGTATAAAGGTAATATTTAGCACAGTGGTATCATGTATGTATTTTAGTAATAATTATGTTACAAAATAAAATTTTGTTTTTCAGTTTGTTGGTCTCTGACAAGTTTTAAACTGTGAAATTGTAAGGATTGAAAAAAAATATTTGTAATTATTTATAATATAGGTAGCACCGTTTTAGTGCTACCTTAAATATAAAATTTTTAAAGATCTGAATTTTGAAATTTTTTATGCTGGTATTAATTCTATATTATTTTTAAGCTAAATTGAATATGCAGGTAACACTTTAGTATTTTTTCCGTGGAAATAGTCTTAATTCTGTACATTTTTTGAGTGTTACCATGTAGTAAGTGTGTCAAAAAGCATGTGATGAAACAAATATATTTAAAAGTATTAAATTTGTTTCAGTTTGTTGGCCTCTGACAAGTTTTAAACTGTGAAATTTTAAGGATGGAAAAAATATTTGTAATTAACTATTTAAAATATTGGTAGCACCGTTTTAGTGCTACCTTAAATATACATATATATTTTAGGGCACCTTGGGCGTGGTCACCCGGTGGGGATATAAGGCGGCCGGGTTGCATGCACTTCTCATTTTAGCTCCAGCTCTCGTGCCGACTGGTTCTAAAAATGTCTTGTCGTATACCTTATGATCCTTTGTACTATAATCTGCTTGGTATTAATAGTATTACAGACAATGAGCGGAAATTGTATAAAAAATTTTGTTGTTTACTTGATAGAAAGCAAAAACTACCGCCAAATACCTTCACCTACAAGCTACCCCTGATAGACAAGGATGATGTAAGCAAACTATCATCAATTCAATTGAAGTTTCTGGAAGAAAAAATTCTTGTTTGTGTGAGAGAAGTGTTTCATAATGAATATTCAAAAAGATTGGCTTTTGACTTTATTAAGGAACATGCAGGACATGAAAAAAAAAAAAACAGTATCCAGGATTATATTATTTATATCTTTTTGAGAATGGAGCAAGTGTAACGGTAGAAATAAGTATTAAACTAATGTAATTCTCCCAACCAAGTGTTAAAGTAGGACTTGAACTTTGACTTGATTGAGGTTTTGCAGAACAGAGAGGGAAAAAAATTATTCCTTCACCCTCTTGAAATAAAGATCAGAACACCCCTCAAGTTGGAGCAATATTGGACAAAATGTTGCTGTGTAAAAGACTTATATTTTGTAGTAGAAGATTATTTTTGGACACCAGTGATGACGAGGATAGCAGTGATGAATTTTCACCTTTGTAAATATTTTTTTTTTGTTTAGCATTTTACAAAAAATCAAAAAAATTATAAAACTGTAAAAAAAAAGAAAAAAAAAATATGAGTGGGGGATAGAGCAGCAGATGCTCTATCCCCCGCTCAAAATAATAATTTCCGATGGCCTTGACCCACTTTTGAGAATTGATTGTGGTGGGGGAAAGCATTAGTGGAGGGGGAAACGTCATATATACGGGTAGTCAAGCCTCAGTCTCATTTGGTAAGAAAGAGGGAACGCTGGATCGGAGGTGATGGTAAGATTGACTCAATAGCAAATACTTTAATACTGCAATATGTTAACAGGTTGTCAATGGTTAGGAAATATCTTTTATTTTTATACTACCTAGTTTGTTTAAGGTTAAAATTTTAAATATATTTTATTTTGGTCAAATGCTTTTGCCACACTTCCTACACGCTAAGACTCATATAAAGTACAGGATTTAAGCTGATCTCTCGGGGAAATACTATGTAGCCACCTCACACTGGTTATCTGAATTGCATAGTATTGGTGATTTATACAACATAAAATTGTTTTTCAATATGTTATATATCACCAATTTTTATTCGAGTCAGATAACCAATGTTAGGTAGCACATTAGTATTTCCCCGCGAGATCAGTCTTAATTCTGTACATTTTTTGAGTTTTAGCATGTGGTAAGTGTGCCAAAAGCATTTGCTCAAACAAATATATTTAAAAGTTTTAATTTTGAACAAGTTGGGCAGTAAATAATGAAAAATATTTAACTTTTGAACCAGTTGACATATTATTGAAAGTATTTGTTAGAAAGTTGATCTTACTACCATCTCTTATCCAGTGTTCCCTCTTTTTTACCAGATTTAAGGTGGCCTTGACCTATATATTTGTCCTAAATAGCAAATTTTAAATAAATATAATACATTTTGTTCTGCGCATGTGCAGATTTGTTCTGCGCATGCGCAGAACGGGTCTTTCCCAAAGATCACCCCCCACCACCCGCTATAAAAGGAGGTCGGTCAAGAGCGTCTCTCATTCTTTGGTAAACTTTTGTGGAGTTAACATCTAAAGACGCTAGTGGTAAAAAGTGTTAAAATGCTTCTTTGCCATATTTGTGGGGAATTTTTCCCAGATGAAGTGATTCTTCAAATCCATCAAGAACTACATATGGAAGACCCGGCGAGTGAAACGGCTAACGAAATGGACATGGACTGGATTGATGACATTTTGGATGAATTTAATCAACGGCTCGACAACTGGGAGAGTTATTTGCAACAAATGCAGCAGGGACGACCTAGCGTGATCCAATTTGGAGGTGCTGGACCGTCAGGATTTAGAAGAGGAACTGTTGCGGAACCAGAAGAAGAAGAAACGGACACTGATACAGATTTAGACACGGAGATGCATTTGGATATAGAAACAGAACAAGGAGGAACCAGACACTTACGCACAACTGCTTTTCCCGGACGCACGGTAATACATAACAAAATAAATAATGTGCAACTAGATTTAGAAAATTTTGTAACCGAGGCAAAATCATTGATCTGTGAAACTTTAACTAAAGAATTGGCAACATTAAATATTATTAAATTTGGTTTAGTTTTAGATGCGTTATTTACTAATACGGATGGTGAAACAACAGTGAGGGGGTTTATAACGAAAAACCGTACTTTGATGTATGCTTCTGATGTGAATAAAATTGTTGAGGAATGTTTGGAAGAACTCTTAACAAAAATGCAGGAGCATGAGGGGAGAGGGTCAGGTTGGATGTTTACATCCGTAGAGGGTTTAGATTTAAGAGTACATAAGCACGGTTACGGTATGAGGGGTAGCAGTTACATCAAGCTACCAAAGAAAATTGAACAAACTAAAGCATGTATAAATGTACAGAATGAAGATAATGAGTGTTTTAAGTATGCTATGTTGTGTAAATATATTTTGCCAGAGCAGCGCCCTTCTAGAGTAAGTAGACACTATGTAAATGTAAATAATAGGTATAATTTTGTAGGACTATCTTACCCTGTAAAAATTTCAGATATTTCTAAGTTTGAGAAACACAATCCAGGTGTTAGTGTAAATATTTTTGGATTGGACGATTCAAATAATGTATACCCTTTAAGAGTAGCAAAAACTGAGCTTAGGAACCATACTGATTTGTTATTAATAACTAAAGGTGAAATATCCCACTATGTATATATAAAGAATTTTAACAGACTTGTAAAACATCAACTGACTAAAAATGAATTAAGGATGACCATTTGTAAGCGATGTTTTTGTTTTGTGTCAAAAGATGTAAGGAGAGGAGGTGCGGAATGGCTACAAGAACACCAAAGACTCTGTAATGGAAATTTTGAATGTAAAATTAGTTTGCCTGCACCTACTCGCTCTATTGTAAAATTTGAAAAGATTAGCCATCAATATAGGGTACCATTTGTAATTTATGCGGACTTTGAGTCCACACTGGTACCCCAAGAACATCCAGAAGGGGAAATTACCAGTAGGACCAAAATACAGCTGCATAAACCTAACAGTTTTTGTTTGCTTGTTAAATCCACACTGTCAGAAGAACATTTGAAAAATTTTGGTTTAAGTTCAACACCAATTTTGTACAGAGGTGAGGATACTGCTAAACATTTTGTAGATAACTTGTATTATATAGCTGATAAGGTTGAAGAAGTGTTCAGTAATATTGTCCCTATGATTCCTCTAGATGAAGAGGAGGAAATTCAATATATCAATGCCACTAATTGTTACTTGTGTAAAAAAGAATTTACTGTTGAGAACCATAAAGTCCATGACCACGATCATCTTACTGGTTATTACAGAGGGGCTGCTTGCAATTCATGTAATATTAATTATAAACTTCCGAAATTCATTCCAGTTGTTTTGCATAACCTTAGTGGTTATGATTCACATTTTATTATTCCGGAATTGGGCAGGGATGATGGGAAAATTGATGTATTGGCCAACACTTTAGAGAATTATATTAGTTTTTCCAAGACTGTTGGCAAAATTAAGCTTCGATTCGTGGACTCTTTTCGATTCATGTCTTCTAGCCTTGCCAACCTAACTAAAAATTTAAGACGACAGGATTTAAAAGAAACCAGAAAAATTGTGCCAGAAGATAAAATGGACTTGGTGCTAAGGAAAGGAGTTTTTCCTTATGATTATATTACAGGAATGGAAAAATTTGAAGAAACAAGACTACCACCTATCGAAGCGTTTAAAAGTAAATTAACTGAAACCGAAATTTCAATTGAAGATTATAATCATGCTCAGAAAGTCTGGAATGAATTAGGAATGAATACCTTGGGTGATTATTCTGACTTTTATGTAAAACTAGATGTAACATTATTGTGTGATGTTATGGAACAATTTAGGAACACCTGTTTCACCGCTTACGGACTGGACCCGCTACATTCTTTTACTTCTCCCGGTTTGGCCTGGCAGGCCATGCTAAAATCTACCGAGTGCAAGTTGGAATTGCTAACCGACATCGATATGGTTTTAATGATTGAATCGGGTGTACGAGGTGGATTGACCCAGGCTGTTACAAGACATGTGAAAGCTAACAATAAATTTATACCAAATTATGATAAGACTAAAGATTCGATTTTTCTTGGATATTTTGATGCCAATAATTTATACGGTTGGGCGATGTCCAAACCCCTTCCATATGGCGACTTCCAGTGGGTAGACCCGGACAGCATTGGGGACATCATGCAGATCCCACAAGATGGACCGACCGGCTACATTTTCGACTGCGACTTCGAATATCCAGAACACCTACACGATCATCATTATGACTTGCCACTGTTGGCTAAAACTGAAGTATCACCGACAGGAAAATGGCCCAAATTAATGATGACATTAAACAACAAAAATCGTTATGTGGCACACTATTGGGTTGTACAGCAAGCGTTGGAGTTAGGACTAAAAATAACAAAAATTCACCGAGCACTACAATTTTCTCAGTCGTGTTACTTGAAACCTTACATAGATTCCAACACTGCGAGGAGAGCAGCAGCAACATCAGCCTTTGAAAAAGATTTTTACAAGCTCATGAACAATGCAATATTTGGAAAAACTTTAGAAAACAAAAGGAAACACAAAATTGTAAAATTAGTAACAAACCCCAGACAGATGCAGAAACTTGTACAGAAACCAAATTTTGGAACAAGTATGATAATTAATGAAAACTTGGTAGCAGTCAGCATGAAGAAAACCAAGATAGTAATGGATAGACCGTTGTACATAGGAATGTCTATATTGGATATAAGTAAAACGCACATGTATGACTTTCATTACAACAAAATGGTTCAACATTATGGAAGAGAAAATATTGGAGTAGCCTACATGGACACGGATGCACTAATTTATTGGATTAAGACACAAGACATGTATGAAGATCTTCGGACGTTCATACACAAAAATGATTTTGATTTTTCCGACTACCCAAGAAATCACCCGAACTTTAATGAAAATAATAAGAAAGTTTTAGGCAAATTCAAAGATGAATGCAATGGAGCAAGCATGGAAGAAATCGTTGCACTAATGTCTAAATTATATTCTTTTAAAGTATATAAAGGACATCAAGAAGAAACATCTACCACGAAAAAAGCAAAAGGTGTGAAGACAAGTTATTTGAAGAAAAATGTAAACTTTGAACAATACAAAAACTGTTTATTTAACGACACCACCTTGACTGCTAAATTCAACACCATAAGGAGTGAAAAACACAAAGTGTACAGTGTTACAGAAGTGAAAAAAGCATTGTCAAACAAAGATGACAAACGTCACATTATGGAAAACCAAATTGATACTCTTCCTTTTGGCCACTACTCTCTCAACCCTATCAACAACTAACCTATTCTTCGTCCTTCTTCGTCCTTCTTCGACCTAAATTCCTTTTTCGGCCACTACTCTCTCAACCCTATCAACAATTAACCTATTCTTCGTCCCTCTTCGTCCTTCTTCGACCTAAATTCCTTTTCCTTCCGTAAAAAAATGGGGAACACGGCAAGTCCAACGCCTTGTTCCCCATTTTTTTACATTAATTTGAATGACCTTGACACATTTAAAATCAGTTTTTAATTAAAAACAAATTTTTATTTCCACTTTATTGGTAATATAACAACCTAAACATAATTAATAAATTGTTTATAAAATTATTTTCTTAACCCTCTTAAAATAAGGGAGGGGGGTATCATATAAATGAACTATATTTTTTAAATATCATTCATTTATATAATACCTTAACCTGGGGGTAATGTAATAAAAAACCATTACTCGGACATTTCCCAAACCATGTCCTTGAGGGTTAAGGAAATATATTTAAATAGTATTTCTTACCAATTTAGAATACCTTAACAGACTTAAATAGGGTTTAATACATACATAAAGTTCATATCTATTTCAACCGTAATAACGGAAGGATTAAAAAATGGATTTAAAACAAAAAATTGTTAATGAACTTCATAAACCTGCTAGAAGAAAATTTCCCCGTAGAAATACCGTTATAAAAGGAATGAACGACTTATATCAAGCGGACTTAATAGAAATGATTCCTTATAGTAAACAAAATAAAGGATTTAAATATATATTGACTATTATCAATTGTTTTACAAAAATGGCAGATGCTTTACCGCTAAAAGATAAAACCGGCAAGAGTGTAACAAAAGCCATGGAAACTGCGATACAGAGAGACAAAAATACCATAAAACATTTACAAACCGATGACGGTAAAGAATATTTCAATAAAGAATTTTCAAATTTAATGAAGAAACACAATATAAACCATTATTCGACTAATTCAGAGGTAAAAGCATCAATCATAGAAAGATTCAATCGAACTTTAAAAGGTGCGATGTACAAGATGTTTTCAAACAGAGGATCGCACGTATGGATTGATATGTTACCAAAACTAATAAAAGATTACAATAACAACTTCCATAGAACAATTGGTATGAAACCGAACCAAGTGACTAGTAAAAATGAAAAACTTGTATTAAAACGTATACAAATGAATACTAAACCAAAAGTTGAAAAACTAAAGCCTAAAACGTTTAACGTTGGTGATAAAGTGCGAATAAGCAAATACAAAGGTGTATTCAGTAAAAGATATCTGCCAAATTGGACAAATGAGGTTTTTACCGTATTTAAGGTGCAACCTACAGTACCAGAAACTTACATTTTAAAAGATAATAAAGGACAATTGCTCGAAGGAGGGTTTTATGGACATGAAATGTTAAAATCCACAGTAGGTGATGTATATCTCGTTGAAAAGGTGTTGCAACGGAAAAAAGATAAAGTTAAAGTGAGATGGTTAGGATTTAATAAGAGTGAAGATTCTTGGATACCTAAAAAGGATCTCATATAATGATGGAGCATCATTTTAGGTTTAACCTTTACAAAGGATGGAGATAATACAGCAAAAGGATAGTTTTACTATTAATAATATTGATGAACTCACGGTGGACAATTCGGAATTAAACAGCGGCAAACATGGTGTTTTGTTACCAAACACGGTGCGTTGTCTTGTAACCGGTCCATCCAATTGTGGTAAAACAAATGTAGTATTCAATTTGATTACAAACCCAAAAGGATTGCGTTTCAATAACTTGTATGTCTTTTCCAAATCATTACAACAACCCAAATACCAATTATTAGAAAAAATATTTAATAATGTGCCAGAAGTCAAATATTACAAGTTTGATGCAAGTGAAAGCGTAATGCAACCGCATGAAGCTAAACCATTTTCAGTTTTTATATTTGACGACGTATCCTGTGAAAACCAAAACACTATCAGGAGCTATTTCGCTATGGGGCGACATAACAATATAGATAGCATTTACATAGGTCAGACTTATAGTAAAATACCAAAACAACTGATAAGAGACAATGCAAATGTGTTAATTGTATTCAAACAGGATGAAACTAACCTAAAACACATATATTACGATCATGTCAATGCGGATATGTCATATGAACAGTTTAAAGACATATGTGGTAAGGCTTGGGCTGAAAATTATGGATTTTTGACAATTATGAAGGAACAACCACTAAAAAACGGTCGATACAGGATAGGTTTTGATAAATTTATATTAATTCACTAACCATTATATCACACAATCATTCTTGTACAGCACGTCTTGCTACAAACATGGTTAACCAAGAAAAGTTAGTAAAGGAAATTAAATCACTTAGTGATTCTATTCGGGCTAAAAACAGAGCGTTAAAGTTAGGTATCAGCGAAAGGGAGAAATTTCTCGAATCTACTTTTAAACCTATTACAGAGCCTTTGAAACAATTGAACAAAAAATTGACTAAACCTTCTTTTGAAGGTGATATTATTGCTCCGATAACACAATATGAAAGGGAAAGTGTAATATCAGAAGATATTAGCGATGAGGACCCGGAAGCCTCCATATTTAGTGATACAACGGCAGAAAGAGAAGATGTATATGCTGGTAGTGAAGAGGAAGTGGTATCTATAGCGAGTGAAGAAGAAAAAACAGAAGGAGAACCATCAAACATAAGCTTATTGGGTGAAACTATTCATACAAAAGGACCGTTAGGAAGGAAATACTTGTTAAAACTGTTAATTGGAACTGATTCTACTAAAAAATACCACAGTTATGGAGCAAGAATGTCCAAAGAAGGTGTAATGATTGGTAATAGCAAATTAGATGTCGATGAACATGATAATATTCACATAGGTGATCAAATATATAAGGGAACAAGGGGGCTATTTGAATTATTATTTGAAAATAAACCTTTAAAAGCATTGGTAAAAAATGATGATTTGGAAGTGTATAGCAAAATTTTGGATCAAACTAATGCATATAAAAGAAATTATTTACCTGAAGCACCCATATATAGAAATAAATCTGTAAAATATAAAGATTTTGTTTCCAAATTAATACCGATTATAAGAAGAAAACCTGTAAAAAGAAGATTAGTAGCATCCACTTTAGATTTAAGTTCTCCAGAACCGATAAAAAGAAGCAAATCAGTCACCGGTAAAGGATTGATGAAGAAACTATACAATACAAACGTAATTTATTACAATAATATCAATAAATTGGTGGATAGAATGAAACTAATACATGAAGCCAAAGAGGCGGGTCATACTGGATTGGAAAACGAATGGGTGGCTTTAGTGGATGAACTTAGAAACCGAGGGGTAATCTCATAAAAATGCGTTACTCCCTAAAATGCTATTCAGTTGCACCATGAGTGTCGACAAGTTCGGACGGTATTCCTCGGATGGATTATATTACGCGAATAACTTAAAAAGAGGAGCTGGTTTACCACAAACACCTGAAGGAGATTATGATATTAGTAATAAAAGGTTAAAAAACATAAAAGATCCCACGGATGAAAATGATGCAGTAAATTTAAAAATAGTAAAGGAAAAGATATCACCAACATTAAGACTACAAAATAACACATATGATGCAGAAAATCATAGAATTATCAACGTTGATAAACCAAATCAAAACGGTGATGCAATAAACAAAGGTTATTTGTTATCTGAATTAAAAAATACGTTAAAATTCAATGGAAAAACGTATAGTGCTAACAATAAACGTATATCCAACATAGATGATCCTAAAGATGAAAAAGACAGCGTGAATAGACGCTATTTACATTCTTTAATACCTGAAAAGACAAAAGATGGATTTTCTTTTTATAAATTTGTTATTAACGATATAGGTTATCCAAAAACTGAAAACGATGCTGTAAATCTAAAATATATTAAAGATCATTGTATTATACGTGATGTAGGGGTTATAGATTGTTTTGGTAATTGTTTAGCAAATGTTAAAGATGGTTCGGCACCATCAGATGGTGCAACAGTGGGTCAAATGATGGAAACCTTAAAACAAGAAACAACCTCTTTTGTAAAACAAGATCAAGTAGTATCGAAGCAAGGGGATGAATTTGTTCAAGGTAATGAAAAATTTAATTTATTAACATACAAAAATAATGCCTGGGATTGCATGGATAAAAAGTTATCAAATATGGGATGGGGTTATGATAAACATGATGCAGCTGCTTTATCACAAACCGTACATCTAGATCCAGATAAGTATTTTAGATGGTTTACATGTAAAAATAGAGTGATAAGAGACTTGGGACAAGGAAGAGAAGCAAATGATGCTGCAACTGTAGGACAGACCATTACAACATCATTAAAGGATAGTAAAGTGTATAATTGTAATAATAAACGTATAACAAACCTTAAAGACCCTGAACATGTAGATAATGCTGTCACTGTTAATTTTCTTGTAAAAGTTTTAGGTAATGCGATATTTGATTTACACAATCATTTTACATCAGATATTCTTCAAGGAAAATCGGGGCATAATACTTATGATGAATCCATGAGAGGTGAGTATATTAAACGAGAAATTTATAATAAATACTTTATTAACCCTAAAACGCAAAAGTTTAGATCATCAGATTGGGGTGATATTGATATTTAATTAAATAACTCAATAAATGACTTCATTTATGTGCAACCTGTCATAGAGGTAACACATAGGTTACGCTTTTCGAATATAAAAGACAATCATGGCATTTCATTACACCAGTCCATATCGAGACACTATACGGAAAGGAGGCGGTATCACGTCCACAGCAGTTTCTCTGTTAAGTAAAGCTTTAAATCGAATTCCAGTAGGATCTGTCGTAAATAGAGCAATAGACGCTTTACCATACGAATTTCACATACCGGGAGGTTATCAATATTGCGGACCAGGAACGAAATTGAAAAAACGGTTAGAAAGAGGTGATCCAGGCATAAATAAGTTAGATCAAGCTTGTAAAGAACACGATATAGCATATTCCACATTTAGCGATACAAAAAATAGATCGATAGCTGATAAAAAGCTCGCGGATATAGCTTGGCAACGAGTAAAGTCTAGTGACGCTAGTATTGCAGAAAAAGCGGCGGCTTTAGCGGTAACAGCAGGTATGAAGGCTAAAACAGCAGTAGGAGGTGGAAAAAGGAGGAGTAGGGGTAAAAAAAGTTTAACTAAGACGAAACATGGAGGAAATATTAGAAGAAAACGACGTTCCACCAGAAAGGGTAATAAAAAACCAACAGTATGGTCAATGGTAAAAAACGGGGCAGGTCTATACCTAAGACCATATCGTGCATATTAAATAAAAGAAATCAATTAGTAATACCGCATAAAGCGTTAACAAATATCGAATTATTTAAATACATTTCATGTTTAAAAATACCTTTTTTTCGCGGTGTCTTTATGAAAGATGATTTACCAGTTAAAATGTGGAAAAACGAAACCGGTATTGTAAATTTAGACAATTCTGAAGGTCCTGGCACTCATTGGGTTTGTTATAAGAAATTAGGTGAAAATATATATTACTTTGATAGTTTTGGCAATTTACCACCACCTAAAGAACTTGAGCGTTACTTTAAATCTGCTAAAAACATATATTACAACTATAAAAGAGAACAACCCGATAACACTTTAATATGCGGCCATTTATGTTTGGAATTCCTAGCTAAAAGTATCAGTCACAATTGAGATGTCTTCCTATACGGTATCATTAACAGGAAAATCGTCCACTTTACGAAGTATCCTTTTCCCAGCTTTACGCTTGCAAAAAGGAAGATTTTGGGAGGCGGCACTGTTAGATTTTACAACTTACAACTCTATTCCCAATGTTACGGAAGATAAAAATAACTTATTGCATTATTATAAAGGAAAAGATGCCAGTGGGAAGTTTACAGACTTAGAAGTTTGCAGTTTACCCACAGGTTCTTATGAAATTGATCATATTAATGAATTTTTGCAAAATAAAATGGGAAAAGACAATATAACATTAAAAGGTAATAACAATACTATGAAAGCTGAAATTAACTCCAAATATTATATAGATTTTACTCAGGAACATTCAATCGGTGAATTGTTAGGATTTCCCAAAGATGGGTCAATTTTAGAACCAAATCAAACACATTCCGGTAAACAAACTGTAACTATACTAAAAGTCAATAGTATAGATATAACTTGTAACATTATACAAGGAGCTTACAGAGATGGAGCAAATACTCATATACTACATACTTTTTACCCGAGTGTACCTCCAGGATTTAAAATTGTTGAAAAGCCACAAAACCTAGTATATCTGCCGTTGAACACCACTTTCATTTCAGACATCGTGTTGAACGTATTGGATCAAGACGGTAACTTGATAGATTTCCGAGAAGAGCCAATTACAGTTAGATTACATTTAAAATCGACACTTTAATACAAAAATCATGGGTTTATCATTTAAAAGTGGACAACCTACGGGAAACCACATTAGTAGCTCTTCAGCTGTGGAGGAGTTAACACGCGAGAACATTCGTTTCTTAGAAAAGATTGGTTTAAAATTAACCGATTATGGATATACTGGATATAGCGCAGGGTCCGACATTCGACGAAACCCTATGGGAAAAAGAATATCACACCCACAACCCTTACACTTCATCAAAATTGAACAATAACGATGAAATTCGTATTCCTATACAACATCAAGACATTTACACACTACCATGTGAAAGTTACTTGTATATCGAAGGAAAAGTAACAAAAAAGGACGGTACTACTACTGGTACAACAGTTCCATTTATAAATAACCCTATGGCTTTTCTGTTTGATGAAATTAGATATGAAATATCAGGTGTAACAGTTGATTCCACTAAAAAAGTAGGTATTGCAACAACTTTAAAGGGGGTAACATCTATATCACCTAATGAAACCAATTTACTTCAACCGGCCGGATGGGTTTTACCTCAACATGACATAATCACTCCGAATACAAAGGGATATTTTGATTTTCATATTCCATTACGTTTGTTGCTCGGATTTGCTGAAGATTATAGAAAAATAATATTAAATGTTAAACAAGAATTAGTTTTGTTGAGATCTTCTAACGATAAAGACATTATTAAAGCTCCAGATGGTACAACGGATGCAAACCTAGAATGGAAATTAACATTAGACAAAATTGTATGGAGAGTTCCACATGTTAAATTAGCTGACGAACATAGAATGCTACTATTAAGGAAGTTAAAGGCTGATCGTGATATTGTAATTCCTTTTAGAAGTTGGGAATTCCATGAACATCCAAGCTTGCCAACTACAGATCGTCACACTTGGACTGTTAAAACATCTAATTACGTAGAACGAGCCAGGTATATTATATTTGGTTTACAAACAGATAGGAGAGACAGCATCACAAAACATGCAGGCAAATTTGATCATTGCAACTTAAAAAATATTAAAGTTTATTTGAATTCACAATTTTTCCCCTACGACAATTTAAATGTGTCATTTGCTAATAAAAAGTACAGTATATTATACGATATGTATGCGAGATTCCAAAATTCATATTACGGTAAAACAAATACACCTTTACTATCACCAGAAGAATACTTAGATGGTTACACAATAGTTGTAATTGATTGTTCTAAACAAAATGAATCAGTAAAATCATCAAGTGTTGACATAAAGATTGAAATGGAGTTTAATGCAGCTATACCTGCAAATACAACTGCATACTGTTTAATTCTACATGATAAAATTGTAACATACACACCTCTAACTGGAATTGTTAAAAATGTATTATAAAAAAACCGGTTTTGTTACATTCCGCGAGTATAAAAGCGGAGCGTGCAGGCCGCTCCTGATCAGTTTGTTGCCTGACATCGTATGGGTAGCATCATCTTCAATATGGCTTCTACTAGCGGTACAACGGAATGCGATATAGAAAAAGAAATTTCAGAATTTTTGGACATGAATGAACAGCAACACGGCGCAGATCAAGAAGAAGAAAAAGGTAAAAAGAAGAAATATTTGTCCAAGAGGAAGAGAAATGTGGAAGAAAATATTTCACCAAATATTTTGATGGAGGTATTTTTACGAATTTTTTATCCAATCTCTTCAAGTTTGGATAAAAGTGTTTTAATTGGAGTTATGAAATCAACCGACTATTCACCTACAGTAATTTTAACCCACGGAACAAAAATGATTTTGTTTACAGCCAACGCTTGGGAATCTTTTATGAAACACCTCCATTTGTTGGAATGTTATTTTAATAGCAACATGTTTGGCAGGAAAACAAAAGTAGGACTATTGGATTCAGACTTGGAAATTGATATTATTAAACACCGAGGTGAACATCAAATGAGATTCAGAGATACAACCAAACATGACATAAAAATTCAACTAAACAGAGAAGAATTTTTTATTTTAACATGTGCAACAGAACCAATAACAAGATATTTAAGACAGCTAGTATTCTCCAGTTCAATTATTAAAGATTA
This sequence comes from Neoaliturus tenellus, assembly GCA_030545055.2. Taxonomy (NCBI): domain Eukaryota; kingdom Metazoa; phylum Arthropoda; class Insecta; order Hemiptera; family Cicadellidae; genus Neoaliturus; species Neoaliturus tenellus. The sequence continues at coordinate 326,920,083 of CM061531.1, read as the reverse complement.
TTTAACAGACACTTTGGACAAACAACCGGACGCACCAATTTTGTATGGACCTGTAGACACTTCAATATTCAACAGAATTCCTCATGAAGTTCAAATGTGGAGACAATTGGAACAATATGTGCAAGAAAAACATAATTTTGTAAAATCGGATGAAGAAACACATTTCAGTGATGAAAAGGATCAAAGTGATGAGAATGAGTACAACAAAAATGACCAGATGGAAAGTTAAATAAAATTTTAAAATTTTTCACAACACTTTACACTTGAATTGGCAAATTTTCAATAAAAAATTCAAAATTTTGTGGGTGTAGGCCTACCGGGGATGGTGCCCACGTTAAATATACACCAACGCGCCTTCAACTGTACGGCCTGGCATAAATAAATGCCTACCGTGGTGTGGAAAACAGTTGACCTTCTGACACCGTGATGGATAGACGGGTGACCTTTCAAATGGACATGGAAGAAGAAATCAAGTCCAAGCCGGGTATTATTGAATTTCAAGCTTTTCGTGGTAACGATGATCGGTTTATAATTAAAGAACTGGTATTTTACGATATAGATAAAAATATTCCTTACACATTTTTATTCAAACCACCATGCTCTTTTTCTTCACTAACCACCAAAGCCGCAACAACAAACCGATGGACTTGGAAATATTTTCATCATATCGATTGGTATGACGGTTTTACCAGTTATTCAGACTTGTATCATATTATGCATCAATTTTCAAACAGATTTACTAATATTTACACAAAAGGACTTGAAAAGAAAAGATGGATAGAACAATTTACATCTACTCCAGTTAAAGATGTGCAAATAGATAAAAATTTTAAATTTATTGCTGAAAACATTTGTATTTGCACACAAAGTGTGGAACATGAAAGGGACAGGCACTGTGCATTAAAAAACGCTTTAAAATTAGCGACTTACCTGCAAGATGGAGAAATCGGCGATGGTGGTGGGGGTAACGGCGATTATAAAAGCGAGGAGCAGACCGAGACCTGGCACGAGTATTACTCGAGATTCCGAGACGACAACATCTCAGAGCAAGAAGACAGCGAGGACCTCTAGAACAACCATGGCATCCAACCAGTTTCTGCAGTCTTTGGTGGAACAATTCAACGCCCACTCCAAGTCTACAATTTTGCCGGTAAAAAAATGTTCTGAACTCAAGGATGAAAAACATTATATTATACATGCACTGAAGAAAATGGAAACTACTGTCGGCGAAGCAATCTGCTGCAGTCTCAGCGAAGCACCATATACTCCAGGGGATGAAGCAAAATTCCAAATTTACCTTCCGAAGAGATTTGTCCACCTACTACAAAATGAAGATCTACGCTCCATTCAACCGGGATGTCTCTACTTGGTGTCCCACGGATGCAGCGGCAGCAACTCCACCGAGCTTACCATCCACATCGCAGACAAGCAGCAGTGTTAAAAATAAATAATTTTTTCTTTCTTGTATCTGTTTGTATTTTTTAACTATATAATTTTTGTCATGTAATCTTGTTTGTACTGTTTTAAATAAAGATAGTAAAAAAAAAAAAAAAAAAAAAAAAAAAAAAAAAAAAAAAAAAAAAAAAACACAAAAACACAAAGAAGGCAACATATCAATATGTGAAACACAAAAAAAATTTTCACATATTGATATGTTGCCTTTTTTTTTTAAAGCTCTGGGGTGACCTTGACCTTTAACCTTTGCACAAATAAAAAAAAAATATATTTTGCAAACAGAAATACGTGTGTGTGTGTGTGTGTGTGTGTGTGTGTGTTTTCCCCCACCATTTCGGATTACCAGCATACAGACTGTAAAGAAGTTCAGTTTGATTGCAACTGTCAAACAATGAGCACCCTATTTGAGCTTTGTGTAAGAAAAATTATTCAAGATCAACAGCTATTTAGCCATACTTTACGTTCCAACGCTCCTCAGCAAATTAAAATTTTTATCAAACAGTACAAGCTAGACAACAGAGGTTACAACACTTTTGGGTGGTACAAGTTTAGTGACGGTACAAAATTTTGTCAAAATTGTGGAAGGGCTGCTGTATCTAACCCAGCACAATTCCTACAAGATGATGGATGTTTACAATTAGGTCATGTAGCTCCAGTTATGAGTTACGAAACACCTAAAGAACTTTGCACCATTTGTTCAATCAATATGTTTAGTTGGAAAAAATTTAACCACCTCCCATCAGACAGCATGTAAAATCCTTCCCCCCCCCCCCCCCACCACTATTACATACTACCTTCAAACAACCATGCTAATATTCATTCCGCCTTTGGACATCATACGGAAAACATCAAGATGGCTCTGACTGTAAAATGTGCAAATTATGAAGAAGTATTTGTAAGAAATATGGAAGAATTAAACAATATTGTTCAAGAATTTAAATCACTAATCGAACAGGGATACCGATTGAACATGCAAATTTTTGCTTGCAACACAAAATGCCCTCATGTCCCCAGGGATGACGAGCCGCCTAGGTCACCATCATCAACTTCTTCAGCCTATTCCTCCAGATCATCCATGAAGACTCAAGCCAGTCCAAACTTGGAATATTTCTCCTGACTAATATTTATATTTTGTATCCTCTTTGTACTTCAATATGCATATTTTTGTATTTTAATAAAAGAATGATAAAATAAAAACAAAATAAAAAACCTATCTTGCTACAGTATTGTAGCAAGATAGAATTTTTTTAAAACACAAATTGGATGACCTTGAACATGTTCTAACATGTTCAGGTTTTCCCCTACCACTTTTCCTCTTGGAGACCTGAGATGCGGCACCAATGTGTTTCATTACATCTTCATCTTTTGAGCTGCAAACATGGATGTTCCACCACCAATATATGAGGCCGATGAAGCGGAAAGCCTGGGGAGGAGGAGATGCCAGCATGTGGATCTAGTGGAGATGATGGAAAGAAGGATGGAGGAAAGACGGATCAGGAAGGACCATATGCTACTTCAGAAAATTTTAAAATTAGATCTCTTCATGATCTTGGCCTTATTGATTGCAATCTTCTTCTACTTGGTATACGCAGTTGTATACTGTCTAAAATGCATCGAGTGTTCAGATAAAGCAGCCAAATTGCCAGTTTTCAACACTACTCTGTAAATAAAATTTTCTTTTTTAAAACTCCAAATGGTTGACCTTGAACATGTCTCAACCTGTCTGGTTGTATCAATTACCCCCACCACCACAATTCCAAAATACCAATCCTGCAAGCAAGACTTGCTTCATTTCCAACTCAGCTACGCTAGAGGTTACACGACACACAATGAAGTGGGAATTACTTGTTGACAGCCTTCAATACCTAAAAGAAATCTATGAAAAATTGCACATGCGGCTTCTTCAAAATCCAGGGATGATAATAAAAATGAACTTGGAATACGACTGTCCACTCATCGACGACAGTATGGATGAAGCAGAAGGGGTAGTCCAAAATACACAAGGAACATGTTGCTGTGAAGAAAATTCTTCCACAACATCAAGCACAAGTCCGGACAGCACATATGGGGATGAAGGAGGATTTTTGTAAATAAAATAAAAAAAAATAATTTTTTTAAAACTTCAAATAGTTGACCTTGAACACGTTTGAACATGTTGAGCAATGTGGATAAAAAATATTTTTTTTTTTTCTTTCTTATGCCTATTGCTGAATAACAAACTCAGTTGTATAGTTTGCAAAAAAAAAATTTTTTTTTTTTCATTTCATCTGACCACTTTACCCCCACCATCTCCTTATCCCCACCACCCTGCCGAGTACCTCAGATACACGGAGAGACTTGCTCAGTTGCTGTTCAACTCTTGTGGTGTGCACATCTCACTTTTTGCACTCAATTTACTTATATTGAGTTTAAATTTAAATATTTAGCCAAAATATCAAACATTTCTTAATTTTTCGGCAAAGTGTCAAATAACAAAAAAAATTTTTTTTTTCACTTTTGGTTTGATTGAAATTTCACAAGTTCCAAGATCACCTGAGAAAGAATAAAAAATAAATATTTCTCAGGAAATATTTCCAATCCGAGTTACGGAGATCCGGTAAAGGACCGGCTGGGACGAGTTGTTTGTAAAAAATTAAATTTTTCTTCCTTCTGACCACTTTACCCCCACCACCTCCTTATCCCCACCACTGAGCCGGGTACCTGGGATACCATCTGTGTACAAGTCAGTACTTCTTCGGACGCGGTGCTGTTCGGATCGCGTGTCGTTTGTCGCAATGTCGGGTGTTTGAAGAAATTATTCTTCGGCTCTAAGTCTCTCGGTGGGTAAGTAAAATATAAAAAATTATTTTTTTTTCAAGTGGGGCTGCTGGGACGGGTCGATGACCCCTGACGGATACATTAGGTCGAGAGTCTGATCGCTAGGGAATAAAAAAAATATTTTTTTGCACTTTTGTGGTTCCTCGAGAAATTTCAATTTCTCAGCAAAATTTGAGGATTCGCAAAAGTGCAAAAAAAAATTTTTTGTATTCTTGCGTGACCTTGACCTAATTAACGTCAGTGACGTCATCATGATGACGTCAGCGGTAATGACGTCACCATGACGTCATGGGTGTGACGTCATGTGTCGTCATTATGACGTCATTGGTGGCGTCATTAGTGACGTCATTGATGACGTCATCACTGCTGACGTCATCGTGATGACGTCACGTCCCAGACCCTACAATTTTACACTACTACCATGCCCTCCACCATGTATGGTTCCTCGATTCTTTGGAATTTAATTCATAAGTTTCTATTTTAACTAGAACAAGAATTGGAAAATATACTCGATTGGCTTATGAGAGGTAAGTACCAGGAAGCAATTAAACAAACTACAGATTGAGTTCTAACACACACATTTTAATTCATCATTAGAACATATATGAAATAATGAAATAATATACCCAAACACAAAGTATGGAACCTAATTAACATTTAATCAGAATGCGATGGAAACCGCGTCAGCTCAACCCGTATTAAAGTTTGAACACAAACACATAACGTTCGCCCGCCGCCCTTTGTACTACACCATTCAAATAATTTAAAATGTTAATGGAATTTTTATGTCTCTTCCCATTTTTTAATAAATCACTCAATGAATATAATAAAGTCTAAAAGAGTAACTGAAGGATGGTAAAAAAATATAAACAAATAAGAATAACGATCACATGTACCTATTGATTTTTTTTTTGTGTTTAATTAACACTTAATAGTTTTAACATTTTGTCGTTGTATTCACTAAATTCTTATTTTCTTTAGATGTGTTGAAATAATTTTTTTTCTTTTAGTGGGCTGGGATTTAGGTGATCTCACATCTTAGTATTTGCAGGCTTATAAACTCTATTCAAAAATAAAAATCTTCTCAAAGATTATATTTGACTTTGCATTATTTTTTACACTACAATAGACTATATCCCTACACATCCGCCATCGAGACGTTTTTCGCGGTCCTAATATTTTCAAGGGATGAACCTACAAGGCTATAAAATACCGCTTGAAACGAGTTTCTTCACAGAAAAAAAAAACACTGTATATAGATTGGGCATTTTCATATAAATGATTATGAAGTATATTACCATCAAACAAAGCAGTAAATGGTAAATGTTAAAAAATATAAGATGATAAATTTAAACTTGGTCAGTATGTGTTTTAAATTCTTGGATAAAACTATACTAGACTATTAATCATACATTTGTTGAAACTAGTTTGTAATAAGAGATGCCAAATTTATGGTAATGTACAATGAATGAATAGGCCTAATCTATCGAATATATTTGAGATTGTATTTCCTCATGAAAATACATTTTCTCATATAAATTTACAACCACAAGTAATTTAATTATTTCAGTTTAAAAACTATTTATCCACAACAATTTGCCATTTTATTGCTGCTTTTAAAAGAACCTATAGCTATATAACGGACTGTCCACTTCAACTCCTTGCAAGTTCTCCTGGGTCCACTCCCGGAAGCGCTGAATCCACTCCTCTCTGAACCTCCCCTTCCACTGGTCCACGGCCCCCTCCCTAAAAAACCTCCCCTCTCCCTCACCAACCCCAAAGTCCAGGAGTCTGAGGGTCCTGATGACGTTCTCCAGGTTGGTGGCGGGGTTGGCTTTCATGTTGGCGAAACTGAGATGACAACAGAGCTTGGTCACTTGGTCGTCGGTCAGTTCTTTGTTGAAAAACCTCGATGTTTTTCGTATCACAGCTGAGTAGTGGGGTTTGCCCACTCCTGGTCCAGGTCAAGGTCAGCGGTTGTAACTGTTGTAGGGGTAGTAGAGGCTGGGGTTTTTTTGACAGTGATGGGTGGGTTTTGGAAGTGGGTCAAGGTCATCCGGAGGGGTTTTTAAAAAAGGTGAGCCCCGAGGGGTTAGATTGAAGGTGGGTAAAAATTTATTTAATCAAAGAAAAGTAGTGGTTTTATTTGAGGAGGTGTTGAAGTGTTGTTTACTGGTGATGGAGTGGTAGACGCCAAAGGTGATAGCGATGAGAAGATAAAAACATACTATCCACAGTACGCATTTGAATAGTCGTAAAAGCTGAATCATTTCTTGTTGATTCTTTATTTCTAATTGTAGTCTGTTGATTTCGAGTTTGAGTTTATCCTCTTCCAATTGTGATGTAAATGAAAAATCATCCATCATCTTCGTGTATTAAATGTGTGCAGGTAAAAATGGGAGCGGTGTTGATGGTGAGAAAGTTGGCGATGAAATGAGAAACAGAGATAGGGACAGGTTATATATTACTGTAAAAATGGTGGGGGGTAAAGAAAATAATTGTAGTCGACTAAACATCATTATTAGCTGTGTCGGGTGTTGCAGCTTTGGAAGATGGAAGACTATTATCTGGCAGCTGTAAAACTTCGACGTCTTCGCTTTCCATGTTTTCGTAATCAGAAGAATTGTAGGAAACTTCCACAGTGATAGTAATGGTGTTATTTGGAGTGATTATTAGATCACTTAAAATTTGAAAAATAGTTTGTAATTCTTCTTGTGATTGAATAAGAAAAGTACATTTACTTGTTGTTAAAGGAGAGGAGCTCATTGTTCGGAAGTTAGCAAACAAATGGTGAGCGATGGTCAGAGGGTTACTTATATGTGGGCAAAGGTGGTGGAGGGGGAAGTAGAGGAGTGGGGAAGGTAGAGTAGTGGGGGAAGGTTGATATACCCATATGCGAACCGGCGGCCAGAGCATTTTGCCGCAAAACCCCATTTGGGTAGGTCATGGGTGGTGTGTAGAAATAAGCATTAGCTGTAATATAAATTAGAAACACTAATAATTGTTTTAAATCAAATATTAAGTTTACTTTTAACCAGAGTTTGCATTTCTTGTTCCTCGTTGTCCAATTCAATAATTTTAAAACCATGAGTTGTTTCTTCTTCTTCCCCTGCACTGTTGGAAGATGACGATGATGAAAATATTCTGGTAGGATCCACATATTTTACTTTGATTTTGATCCATCTTAAAGGATACTTATCCATAAGTGTGAGTAAGTTGTGAAATAGAGTTTCCATCTCATCTCTTTCGGTAATTAAATGTTCAAAAGAAATAAACCTGTCACCCATGTTGTTGCCAGTCAGAGTAATGAAATCGGAATGAGAAATGTATTGAAGGATCTGTAGAATATATGTTGGTGGGGACAATTTCAAGGTCAACCGAATGAAATTTTAAAAAAGAGCTGCAGTCAGTGACTACAGCTATAGATCTGAAGCTTCAATAGGATGAGAAGACCAATCTGATCTGTATTTGCATGCATTTATGATGCATGTACAAAAGTCGTCTTTATAACATGCATTACACTCTCGGCAATTAACAATTTTTTCTGGATGAAATTTGATACATCTCTGGGGACAGCAAGTGTGGAAGTATCTTGATTTATAAATTTTAAAGGTTCGCAATTCTGGTGGTGGTAGTTGTTTTGTCTTGCATTTGCAGTAACAGGATCCGAAGAATTCACATTTTCTACAAGCTAATCCGTCTACCATCCATCTTCCTATATCGGTACATTTTTGTTCACAACAATAGCGTGGTTTGTACTCGTCTTTCTTGTTTTCCATGTTGACGCTTCTAAGTTTAGCCAAGAAATGAAGGTGTATAGTGTAGGATAGCATGTTTTATAGATTAGAAAAAGTGGTGGGGGTAATCTCAAGGTCATCCAAATGGAGTTTTAAAAAAGAACATCTTACAAGTGTAGGATGTATTTATTTAAGATAGTGAGTTTTCATCCTCTTTTTCTTTCTTTATATCTTGTTTGTATTTTTCTTTTTCTTCTTTAGCCATAGCAATGAGATCTTCAGTGGATAGTGGATGTACTTCTGGAAATTTTAGAATTAATTTTGGTTGGAATCCTTCTTTAGTTAATACTTGAAGATCGGATGTCATTTGTTCTACACTTTGATAATCTTTTCCGTAGATTTTTCCATTAAATTCAATCATCATTCTGTACAACATGGTAGTGGTAGTTGTTTTCGCTGCGTCAGTTGGGAAGCAAATGATGATTCTGTTTAGGTTACGCGTTCCTTTTATAGATGCCACAGCGACCACTCAATATTATTCAACATCAGTAATATTTCTGAAACTTAACATTACTTTGAGTAGATGGTGTTGTAGTTGAAGGTTGTGTAGAAACAAATACTTCTTCATTGCAGAATTTTTGTTTAGGAAACATCCTCATGTTGTTAGCGTAAACATCAATATTTAAACGATAACCACCGGCAAGTAATACTCGCAATTCATTAGTAAAATCGTCGAGTTCTTCAAAAGTTGTGATGGTGGTGGTATCATATGATGCACACTTCACCTTAAGAGACATGTTGTTATTTGTAATAACTGGAGAGCCAACAGAGATGCGTACAGCACGAAAGGTAGTCGGAGACTGATGAGATCCTCAAGAAAATTACGGCCTTTATATACCCTCGAAACTAGGTCAAGGTCACCCAAACGTGTTTTTAAAAAAGCAACATATCGATAGTGCAAAAACACTATCGATATGTTGCCTTTTTCTTATTTTTTTTTTTTATTTTTTATTTATTTATAATCAGTTACACACATGTACAACAGTATATATATAAACTACAGATTAGTTGCTAGTAGGCATAACATGAAGTGTAAGTTCAGTAGAGTTGCTTCCGCTAGGACCGTGAGATGCTAAGTAGAGTGTGCCGGGGTGAATCAGTCGTAAATCTTCATTCTGCAGCAGTTGAACAAAGCGTTTGGGAAGAAATACTTGAAATTTTGGTTCATCACCAGGTGTGTAGGGTGCTTCACTTAATGTACAATTGATAGCGTCTCCAATTGATGTTTCCATTTTCTTAATAGTGTGAATAATATAATGTTTCTCTTCCTTCAATTCTGAACATTTTTTTGTCGGTAGTATAGTAGATTTAGAATGTTTGTTAAATTGATCAACAAGCGATTGTAGAAAATTTTGTGACGCCATTATCTTCTTCTTGCTATTGTTCGTCTTCTTCTTCTTGTGTTTGCGTGTCAGAGGTGTTGACTCCCCGGAGGTTCGAGTAATACTGATGCATTGTCATAGTGCCGCTCTCGCTTTTATACCCTTCGTTTCCCCCACCACTTTGCTGGAGATAGACATTTAAACGATATGCGTTTTTTAAAGCACATTAAGACTGTTGATGTTTAAAGTTTTTAGATGAAATACAGATGTTATCAAAGTAGCAATAAAAATCTTTCTCCATTTGCACATTTATTACTTCATGGTTTGTATATGTTTGTATCCAATTTGCTTTTTCCAATCCTCTTGTAAAAATAGTTTTGAACTTTTTGCAGAAATGATTCATAATGTGTGGCATCATATTGTAGGTTATAAAACCTTCATCCCATCTTAGATTATGAAAATGTTTCATCAACCATTTGTTTGTTACTTTAGCTTTGGTTGTTAATCTGTTGAATGGTAAAGGAGGCATAAATAAAAAGTGATAAACAACAGATGTTATCATATCTAGTACCACTAACTCTTTAATTATAAAATTTCCATCATTACCACGGAATGCTTGAAACTCTATGATACCTTGCTTTACTTCCATTAATTCTATCTTCTTAGAGAATGAAACTTGTTTATCCATGATGACGTTCAGTAGGCAACTGGTATGTTAATCCAGATTGACAACCTTTTATACCCCCAATATTCTTCTTTTTACTTACAATATTCTTTATTTGTTCAATTTGTTGCCGATTGTTGATTGTTGAAACTTGATTCGTTTTCCTTGGTTTCTTGCTTTTCTTCATCTAAATTAAAGTTGGTTTGATAGTGGTGTAACTGTCTCCACATATCTACTTCATGTGGTATCCTATTGAAGATTGAAGTATCTACTGGACCATATAGGATTGGAACATATGGTTGTTTATCCAATGCATCAATTAAATAGTCTTTGATAATTGCACTTGAGAATATTAGCTGTTTTAAATATCTTGTTATAGGACCAGTAGCACAAGTTAAAGTGTAAAACTCTTCTTTAGTCAAATGTATTTTTATATTATATTTAGTTAAATCTCTAAATCGAACTAGTTGTTGACCACGTTGTTTAACAATATCGATTTCAATATTTGATTCCAACAAACCTAGTTTTGTTTTTCTTCCAAATGTATTGTTACTCAGATAACATTCCAAAAGATGTATATGTTTCATAAAAGATTCCCAAGAAGTTTCAGTGAAGGTTACCATTTTAGATCCATGATTTAAAATAACAGTAGGAGAGTAATCCAATGATTTCATCACTCCAGCAGATACAGTCTTTGTCATACAAGAAGAAATAGGATAAAATATTCGAAGAAATACTTCCGTTAAGATGTTGGTGGAAATGTTATCTTCAATTTTTCTTTTCTTTGTTTCTTTTTCAACTTCCTCTTCTTCTGTCTTTTTATGTTTAAACTTGAGGAACTCATCCATTTCCTGTTCAACTTGTCTTTCTATATCCAAACTATTGTCAGCCATAAAAGGTGTAGTTTCTTCATTAGCAGTTGATGTAGTAGAACTCATCTTGCGGACGATGTTACCCATACGACAATCAAAGATGAAATGAATTTCCAGCTCTTTTTTCTCGCTTTTATACTCGCAGATGACCTAGATATTGTTGATTTTTTGTAAAAACCTTACAAATTGTGCAGATGTTGTATTAATCCTTCTTAAAGTACATTCTTCACGATTCCTGTTAGCGGTGTGTAAGTAACTATTTTGTCATGTAGAATTAAACAGTATGCTGAAGTTCCATCTGGTATTTTATCTTCAAATTCCATTTCAACTTTTATATCTACACTTGAAGATTTAACAGATTCATTTTGTTTTGAACAATCGATTACAACAATTGGAGCTTTTGAATAAAATTGTTCTGGTGATAAAAGTGGTGTATTCGTCTTACCATAATATGATGATTGAAATCTTGCATACATGTCATATAGAATGGAATAACGTTTCTTGTCAAATGAAACATTTAAACTGTCATATGGAAAGAACTGAGAGTTTAAAAAAACTTTGCAATTCTTTATCTTGCAATGGTCAAATTGACCAGCGTGCGCGGTTATAACATCTTTTCGTTTAGTCTGAAAACCGACTATTATGTACCTTGCCCGTTCTAAATAAGTAGAGGTTTTAACAGTCCATGTTTGTCTTTCTGTTTGAGGCAATATGGGGTATTCATGAAATTCCCAACTCCTAAATGGTATTACAATATCACGGTCAGATTTTAATTTTTTCAATAATATTACTCGATGTTCATCTGCCAATCTGACATGAGGTACTCTCCATACAACTTTATCCAATTGAAGTTGCCATTCCAAATCGGCATCTTTAGTTCCACTTGGCGCTTGTATTACATCCTTATTTGTTGAAGATCTGAGCAGTACTAGTTCTTGCTTTACATTTATTATTATTCTCTTGTAATCTTCTGCGAATCCCAAAAGCAATCGTAAAGGTACATTAAAATCAAAGTAACCTTTTGAATTAGGAGTAATAGTGTCTTTATCAGGAGTCACCCATCCAGCCGAGATTAAAGAATTTTTTTCATTGGGTGTTATTGAAGTCAATCCTTTTAAAGTTGTTGATATACCAACTTTTTTTGTTGAATCAATTGTTACTCCAGATATCTCATATCTAATTTCATCAAACAGATATGCCATAGGGTTATTTATAAAAGGAACAGTTGAACCAGACTTTCCATCCAATGTTGTTACTCTTCCTTCGATATATAAATAACTTTCACATGGTAATGTGTAGATATCTTGTTGTTGAATGGGAATTCTTATTTCATCATTATTATTTAATTTTGATGAAGTGTAAGGGTTGTGAGTGTGATATTCCTTCTCCCATAGGGTTTCGTCGAATGTCGGTCCTTGCGCTATATCCAGTATATCCATGGTTGGCAAGTTTTAGTCCGATCTTTTGTAGGAAGCGTATGTTGTCCGGTGTTAACTCGTCGAATGTTGAGGAGCTACTGAGCTCCCGACTCTTCCGTTGTGGTTTAAATGATAATCCCATGTTGACTTTATGTTGCCGCTCTGATATGTAACCGTATAGTTATTGTTTCTCCTCTAAAATCAACACTAATACCGTCTTGATCCAATATGTTCAGTACGATGTCTGAAATGAAACTGGTGTTTAACGGTAGGTATATCAGGTTTTGTGGCTTCTCAACTATTTTAAAACCAGGAGCTACTGTCGGGTAAAATGTGTGTAATATATGTTGATTTACTCCATCTCTATATGATCCGTGTATAATATTACACGTTACATCAATACTGTTCACCTTTAATATTGTTACTGTTGTATCGCCAGTATAATCATTTCCAGGAGCTAAAATTCCTTTCTTCTTTGAAAATCCGAGCAAATTGCCGATTGAGTGGTCTAAGCTAAAATCTATATAATACTTTGAAGTTATTTCTGCTTTTAATGTATTATTATTACCTTTTATAGAAATATTTTCTTCTCCAAGTTTCTTTTGTAATACTTGGTTTATATCGTCTATTTCATATGCTCCTGTAGATAATGGAATTATTTTTAATTGTGAATAATTTCCTTTTTCATCTTTACTCTCATAATAATGTAGTAAATTATTTTTTCCTTCTGTAACATTGGGAATTGAATTGTATGTAGTCAAATCCAATAATGCTGCTTCCCATAGTTTATCCGTAGATAAACGTAACGCTGGGAAAAGTGTACTTTTCAATGTTGACGAATTTCCACTCAGCGATACTGTATACGATGACATCTTAAAGCTGACTGACGCTCTTCGCTAGGAACTCTAAACATAAATGTCCGCATATTTCCGTATTGCTAGGTTGCTCTCTTTTGTAGTTGTAGAATATATTCTTGGAGTCCCGAAAATAATGTTGAAGTTCTTTTGGTGGCGGTAAATTTCCAAAACTATCAAAGTAGTAAACATTTTCTCCAAGTTTTTTATAACATACCCAATGAGTACCTGGTCCATAATTAGAGTCTAAATTTACTATTCCAGTTTCATTTTTCCACACTCTATTTGGTAATGTATCTTTCATAAAAACTCCTCTGAAGAATGGTATTCTTAAACATTTCACATATTTTGACAATTGATAGTTTGTTAATGCTTCATTTGGAATTATCAATTTATTTTTCTTATTTAATACACACGGTACGGTCTTAAGTAAAGACCCGATCCGTTTTTTACCATTGACCATATGGATGTTTTCTTGACTTTCCTTTTAGGGTTAGTGCGATGTCTTTTTTTGATGTTCCCGCCTCTTTTTGCAGCTTCTTTTTTACTAGGTTTTTTCCCGCGTCGTCTGCCACCACCAAACTTAGCTTTCGTCTTCATGGCTGTTGTCACTGCCCAAGCTGCTGCTTTTTCCGCAATACTGGCGTCACTTGATTTAACCCTTTGCCAAGCTTTTTCCGCTAGCGCTCTATCCGCTATTGATCTATTTGTTGAATCTGCAAACTTGGAATACGCTATATCGTGTTCTTTGCAAGCTTGATCTAATTTATTAATTCCAGGATCTCCTCTTGCTAAACGTTTTGCCAACTTAGTTCCGGGTCCACAATATTGATAGCCTCCGGGCAGATGAAATTCGTATGGTAAAGCGTCTATTGCTCGATTTAGAACAGCACCAACAGGAATCCGTCTGAGCAGGGAAAACGCAGCTGATGTTATACCACGTCCTTTCTTAACGCTGTCTTGACGACGACTGAGCGGTGCGGTCTTCATTATGTCGTCTTATATAACCAGCGTGTTTACTCCACGAGCTGCTTTACATAAATGGATAACTCGTGCACAATGTTTTATATTTAAATATTTAATTATTCAAATTAATTATATACTGATTTATGATTCTATTTTTAATCCAAGCTTCTCGTTCATCGGGTTGAATCATCACATGACTCGTTGTACTAGCTATATGATTGTGGGTATCGATAAGTAAATTGCCCACTATTCTTATTAAACAATCTAAAGTTACAGCATCTTTCGGATGTTGAGGATCATGTAACTGCATAATACGTTTATCATTACACGTGTAAGCGGTCGAATCACTTTTCGATGTTGTTATGACTTGTCCAATAGTAGCAGCATCATTTAAATCTTCTCCTGGTAAAATATTAATTATTTTCTTCATTTTTGCATCATATTTGGTCCCAAAGTGTTTATCCCAAGTTATTGTTTGTTTCATTGTAACACAATCATTTGCTTCGTAACCAGGATAAATATCTTTTATTCTTCTATTACGACCATTGTATGTACCTAATGTACCACCAGTAGCAATTAATGTTTGCACCATTAGAGGTACATCTGTATCTTTTATACCAAATCTTCCATTTGTTATTGTTTTACGTCCTGCATCCCATTCATCATTTTTTCCTTGCATTAAATCAAACTTTTCATTTCCATGTATAAATGTATCTCCTCGCTTTAGCACGGCATCTTCATGTTTTACAAAATTCGATGTTCCCCTTTTTAATTCTTTAGATAGTTGTTCCATAGTAACAGCGTCTTTTGGTTGAGAACCGAACTTTACATTTGACAACACTTTCCCATAACAATCGATTTCATCACCATCTTGTAAAATACAGTTGTCCTTGATGTATTTCAGGTTTACAGCATCGCCGTCTTCCTTTGGGTATCCAATGTCATTTATAATAAACTTATAAAAAGAAAATCCTCGTTGAGTCTTTTCCGGTATTATAGAATGTAAATATTCTTTATTAACTGAATCTTTATCATTTTTTGGATTTGCCACATTGGTTATCCTATGATTTCCAGCATCATATGTTTGTCCATCTTTTAAATTATTACCCCACTGCAATTTTAAAGTATTTAAAAGTTCAGATGATAAATACTCTTTATTAATTGCATCAGAACTGTCAGTTGGTTTACCAACATTAATTATTCTATGTGATTTGACATCGTAAGTATTTTTGTCTAATTTCAATGATGTTGAAGTTGCTTCTTTTACTGTCTTTAAATTCGCTCCATCAGTATCTTCTTCTGGGTCTTTAATAAATTTTAAACGTTTGTTACTCATATCATAGTCACCTTCAGGTGTTTGCGGCAATCCACTTCTTTTTCTGTTTTCTCCTCCTTGTACTCCTAGCCCGGAGTACCGTCCGAACTTGTCGACACTCATGATTGAACTGATCCACTGTATACTCACAGCTCTCTTATATATCCATAATGATTTATACAACTATTCCACGATTTCGAAGTTCGTCAACTAAAGCCACCCATTCATTATTTAAACCTGTATGACCAGCTTCCATGGCTTCATGTAATAGTCTCATTCTATCGACCAATTTGTTTATATCATTATAGTAAATCACATTTGTATTATATAGGTTTTTCATTAAACCTTTACCAGACGTTGAAGATTCTCCTTTTTTCTTTTTACCATATTCATCCATAAGTGATAAGTCCATAAGTGATAAAGATTTCCTCTTTAGCGGTTTCTTCAAAGCAGGCGCAGTTCGTAATGTTGGTAGTTTTCTCAGGGGAAACAATCTTTTTATTACAACTGAATATTTAGTTGCGCGTGTTCTATTTATCATTGAATCTTTGGAGTAATTCTTCTTATGAGCATTAGTATTTTGCAAAATTTCTTTAAAAGTATTTAAATCTTGTAGTGTATATTTTATAGGTATATTTTTAAAAATCAGTTCAAATAATCCTTTTGTTCCTTTATATTTATGCTCACCAATAACAATGTCATCATCTTCAGTCAAATATACTTTTGAATCTCCTATTTTTAATTCATTTCCATCAATTCTCGCTCCATATACATGTGACTTGTGTAGTTTTGGGTTAGCTTTTATTTCATGTAACATCTTCATGATATACTTTCTTCCAAGAGGTCCTTGTTGCAATATATCACTACTTAATTTTGTTAGATTTGGAATTGATTGTTCTGCTTCAGGTATATGTTGTTCTTCTTCTTCTTCTTTTTGAACATTTATTTCTGGTTCTTCTTGTCTTGTTTCTTCTCCTTTTTGAGAAACTTCACTATCACTTGTGTAAGAATCATCATCTTCTTCCTTTTTTAAAGTCTTTACTTCAAATTTAGAAACAGGTAGTAAAACATCTCCTTCAAAATGAGGTTTACCAATTGTTTCTGTTATCTGTTTTAAAGGTTCTGTAATAGGCTTAAATGTAGTCTCCAGAAATTCTTCTCTTTCATTCAAACCCATTCTTAATGCTCGATTTTTAAGTCTAATCGAGTCACTCAGTGATTTTATTTCTTTTAATAGTTTTTCTTGGTTCACCATGTTTACGCAGCGAGGTCCAATCTATTACTAAACGTATCATCAATCGTTCAATGAATTAATACAAATTTATCCAATCCTATACGATATCTTCCATTTTTTATAGCTTCTTCTTTCATAATAACAAGAAATCCATATTTTTCAGCCCATGCTTTGCCACACATTTCTTTAAATTTATCAAATGACATGTCTGCATTCACATGATCATAATATATGTGCTTTAAATTTGTTTCATCTTGCTTAAAGATAATTAGTAGATTTGCATTATCTCTTATTAGTTGTTTTGGAATTTTACTGTAAGTTTGACCAATATAAATGCTATCAATATTGTAATGTCTTCCCATGGCAAAATAACTTCTAATAGTGTCGTGATTTTCACAAGATACATCATCAAATATAAATATAGAAAATGGTTTAGCCTCGTTTGGCTCCATTATAGTTTCACTAGCATTAAACTTGTAAAAATTAACTTCAGGCACACTTGCGAGTACCTTATCCAATAATTGGTATTTGGGTTGTTGCAAAGATTTGGAAAAGATATAAATGTTGTTGAAACGTAATCCCTTAGGATTTGTTATTAAATTAAAAACCACATTTGTCTTTCCACAATTTGATGGTCCAGTTATTAAACATCTTATTGTGTTTGGCAGTAATTCACCATGTTTTCCATGATTTAACTTGTCGTTGTCAACTGTTAACTCATCAATATTATCAATAAAAAATCGATCCTTTTGCTGCACAATCTCCATCTTGTGTAAAGGTTAAACATGTAATGACTTCATAAATTGCTACACTAAGTCTTTTGTAGGGATCCAAGAGTCTTCACTTTTATCAAATCCCAACCAACGTACTTTCACCTTATCCTTTTTTCTTTGTAAAATTTTTTCAACAAGATATACATCGCCAACTGATGATTTTAGCAATTCATGTCCGTAGAATCCACCTTCAAGCAATTCACCCTTGTTGTCCTTTAAAATGTAGGTTTCAGGTATTGTTGGTTGCACTTTATAGATTGTAAATACTTCATTAGTCCAGTTTGGCAGATACCTTTTGCTAAATACTCCTTTGTACTTACTTATACGAACTTTATCATCAACTTTAAATGTTTTGGGCTGCATTTTTTCATGTTTAGGAGTAGTATTATTTTTAATACGTTTTAATACCATTTTAGCATTGGCACTATTTACTTCATTAGGCTTCATACCAATGGTTCGATGATACTTATTGTTATATTCTTTTATAAGTTGTGGTAATATATCATACCAAATATATGATCCTCGTTTGGAAAATGTTTTATACATTGCTCCTTTTAACGTTCTGTTAAATCTTTCTATTATTGAAGCTTTAACTTCAGAATTTGTAGAATAATGATTTATTTTATACTTCTTCATTAAAGCTGCAAAGTCTTTGTTAAAATATTCTTTTCCATCATCAGTTTGTAGATGTTTGATGTTGAAATTATTTCTTAGTATAGCCATTTCCATAGCTTTTGTAACACTTTTACCAGTCTTGTCCTTTAGCGGTAAAGCATCAGCCACTTTAGTAAAACAGTCTATAATCGCTAAAATGTATTTGAATCCTTTATTTAATTTACTATGTGGTATCATTTCAATAAGATCGGCTTGGAAAAGATCATTCATTCCTTTTATAATTGTATTTCTTCTAGGAAATTTTCTTCTTGCCGGCTTATGAAGTTCATTTACAATCTTGTTCCTTAAATCTTCCATCTTCAGTTGTGTCTTCCACACCGCTTGTAAAAATACTGATCTCTAAAATGGTTTATCCTCTTTTATATGGTTAGATTATAGGTCAAGGCCATATTACATTGGTGTAAAAAAGAGGGAACATGACATTGAGCTTGTCATGTCCCCTCTTCTTTACGGAAAGGAAGAAGGTAAAGGACGAAGAATAGGTTTATTGGTCGATAGGGTATAAGGAGTAATGTCCAAATGGTAAAGTTTTTATATTATCTTCCAGGATGTACCTCTTATCATCCTTACAACTCAAAGCCCATTTGGTTTGCTTTACACTGAAGAGACGATGGTTGAAGCTTCTTATGGTGTTAAATGTTGCTGTTGTCTCAACATTTTCAAATAAGCATCTCTTGTATTCTTCAAACTGTACATTCTTCTTCAGGTATGAGGTTTTTATACCTTTGGCCTTCTTCACGATTTCATGTTCTCTTTTTTCATTTTTGTACAATTTAAATGAATACAATTTAGACATTAAAGCAACAACCTCTTCCATTGGCACGCTATTTGTTTCGTCTTTGAACTTTCCCAATACCTTTTTATTTTTACCATTGTCGTAGTTGGGATGGTCTTGTGGATAATCAGAAAAGTCAAAGTCGTTATTGTAGATAAAACAGCGTAGGTCTTCATACATATCTTCAGTTCTTATCCAATAAATAAAAGCGTCCGTATCCATGTATACAATGCCGATGTTTTCTCTTCCATAAAATTTAACCATCTTGTTGTAATGGAAGTCATACATGTGGGTCTTTGAAATATCTAGAATAGACATCCCCACATATAAAGGACGATCCATTGTAATTGAAATTTTGTTCATGGAAACAGCTACAAGATTTTCGTTGATTATTATGGATGATCCGAAGTTAGGTTTTTGTACCAGCTTTTGTAGTTTCACCGGATCACTAACTAGTTTCACATTCTTATGCTTTCTTTTGTTTTCCAGTGTCTTGCCAAATATCGCATTATTCATCAATTTAAAAAAGTCCTTTTGAAAATTAGATGTAGCTGCAGTTCTTCTTTTTGTGTTGTTGTCAATGTATGACTTTAACCAACAGGATTGAGAAAATTGTAAAGCTCTATTAATTTTTGTTATTCTCAATCCTAATTCTAGGGCTTGTTGTATTACCCAATAATGAGCAACATATCTTGATTTGTTGGTTAAAGTCATCATTAATTTAGGCCATCTGCCGGTTGGTGATATTTCCGTCTTAGCCAGTAGAGGTAAATCATAATGGTGGTCATGCAAATGTTCAGGGTACTCAATGTCTACATCCAAAATATAACCAGTGTCTCCATGTTTCGCTATATTCATGATGTTTCCAATAGAATCAGGGTCTACCCATTTGAAGTTGCCATATGGGAGAGGATTCGACATGGCCCATCCATAAAGGTTATTTGCATCAAAATAACCTAAATATGTACTTGGTTTTGATGCATCAAAATTGGGCAAATGTTTGTTATTTGCTTTTACATGTCGTGTTACGCTTTGAGTTAGTCCCCCTCGAACACCTGATTCCAACATCAGCACCATGTCTATATCTGTAAGAAGTTGGAGTTTACATTTTGTTTCCTTTAACATTGCTTGCCAAGCTAGTCCAGGTGATGTACAAGAATGCAGAGGGTCTAATCCATATGCCTTAAAACATGTATTTCTAAACTCTTCCATTATATCACAAAGTAAAGTTACATCTAGTTTTACATAAAAGTCCGAATATTCTCCAAGTGTTTTAAATCCTAATTCATTCCATACTCTACACGCATGTTCATAATCTTCATGGGATATATCTGTGTCATATAGTTTACTTTTAAATTCTTCTTTTGGTGGAAGGGATGTTTCATTAAATCTTTCTAAGCTATCTATATAATCATACGGGAAAACACCTTTGCGAAGAACTAAATTAACCTTGTCATTACTTACAATCTTCTTAGTTTCTATTAAATCTTCTGTTCTCAGGTTTTCAGAAAGCTTCATTAAACTAGATGGCATAAAACGGTAAGAATCTAAAAACCGAAGCTTTATATTTCCAACTTTTTTAGTAAAACTTATAAACTTCTCCGTGGTTTCAGCTATGACATCAATTTCTCCATTATCTCTTCCTAATTCCGGAATGATAAAATGCGCATCATAAGCACTAAGGTTATGTAATATTACAGGTATATTTGTAGGGATCTTGTAATTGATATTACAGCTGTTACATGCAGCACCTCTATAATACCCTGTCAGATGGTCATGATCATGAACCTTGTGATTTTCCACAGTAAATTCATTTCTACATAGATAACAATGAGTTGCATTTTCATGTTGAATCTCTTCTTCTTCATCCAAAGGTATCATCGGTATAATATCACTGTACAATCTTTCAACACTTTCCGCTATTATATACAACTGATCAAGGAATATTTTAGAAGCATTAACACCACGATAGACAATAGGTTTTGAAGTTAAATTAAATCTATTTAGATGTTCTTCAGAAAGAGTAGATTTAACCATTAAACAAAAACTGTTTGGATCATGTATCTGATACTTAACACTTTTCCTTGCTACATCACCATCATTATTTTCAATAGGCACTAGTGTCGATTCAAAATCAGCATAGACAACAATGGGAATCCGATATTGATGGGAGATTTTCTCAAATTTTAACTCTGCTTTACTTGAACATGGTAAGATAATTTTTGCTTCATAATTGTTGTTACATAGTTTTTTATGCTCTTGTAACCATTCATTTCCTTCTCTTCTTTCTTCATGAAAATTAAAGCATCTTTTGCAAACTATCTTCTTATGTCTAGTTTTACATAGTTGATTACTTACAAGAGTTTCAAATTTTTTAATCCATACATAGTGGGAAACATCACCTGTTGTAAGTAGTAATAAGTCTGTATGATCTGGGAGTTCATTCTTCACCACACGCAATGGGTACACTTTATTCGAACCGTCTAAACCAAAAACATTAACAGATGTTCCAGGGTTTTGTTTTTCGAACTTTGGGATGTCCTTCAAAGCCACTGGGTAAGTCAATCCTTGGAAATTATATCTATATCTGTGTGTTTCATATTCTTCACTGGGTCTAACTGCATGGTTAGGTGGTACAAATTTTGCCGTCATTGCATATCTAAAACATTCCATATCTTCATTTTGAACATTTATACATGATTTGGTGTCTGAAATTTTCTTTGGGAGTGGAATATAACTGCTACCCCTTAATCCATAGCCGTGTTTATGAACTCTAATATCCATACCCTCAATACTAACCAAACTCCAACCAGATCCTCTTCCTTCATGTTCTTGAATTTTTGTTAATATTTCTTCCAAACAATCTTCAACTATTGAATTAATATCTGAACTTGCCATGATGGTCTGGTTTTTTGTCATGAATCCTCTTGGTGACATTTCTCCTTCTACATTAGTAAACATAGCATTTAATAATATGCCAAATTTAATAAAGTTTAGTCTTCCTAATTCTTCTGTGAGTGTTTTACTTACAATTGTTCTTACTTCTTTAAAAAACTGATCCAATTCCAAATTTTCATTTTGAATTTTGTGGTGCATTACTACTCTACCTTCTAAAGCAAATACTTTTAAACACGGTATTTCATTAGATGGTCCTGCTAATGGTTCTTCTTCTTGTTGTTCTTCTTTTGGTTCTTCTTCTTCATATAGTTTTAAATCTTTATATTCTGTTTCTGTTACATCTTCATTATTATTATGGAATAATTCTTTATGTATTTCTAGTAGAATATTATCATGAAAAGTTTCTGAGCAAATTTCACATTGATGCAATATTTCATTAGATGGTCCTGCTAATGGTTCTTCTTCTTGTTGTTCTTCTTTTGGTTCTTCTTCTTCATATAGTTTTAAATCTTCATATTCTGTTTCTGTTACATCTTCATTATTATTATGAAATAATTCTTTATGTATTTCTAGTAGAATATTATCATGAAAAGTTTTTGAGCAAATTTCACATTGATGCATCGTGTTGATGTTTACTCTTTGAAATTTAGCACGGAAATGAAATGCTTCTCCCTTCTATTCCCTTTATATAATGCTTCCCCCACCACATTTGTAAGGTTTTTTTTTTTTTTTTTTTTTTTAGTGAAATGTTAGAATTAGTAGTTTAACACTAAAGCTGAAAAGTAATGATTAAAGCCTATATTTTCTTCCAATTGCAAATACTCCACATATGCCTCCGCCCACAGCCATAACAGATCTATGTTTCTCCAATATACACCAAAGGTGTGTCTATCATCTACCAAAATTGGAGATCCTATGTTTACTAATCTTCCATTTTCTATCCATGTCACAACTTCAATTAAAAACCTTCCTATAATATCCATTGGTGAATTTGGATCCACAAATATTCTTGTTACAACATTTTCACTTAACAAAGGCACTTCAATTTCTTCAATTTCTTCATCATTTTCTTCATCCACCTCCAATACTCCTTCAACTTTTGTACATTTGTTATAAAATATTGAAGCATCTTGGGGAGACATGTTCACTCTAGCTATTATAGGTGAAGAATGTTCTCAACACAAACCACACCACTCTTATATCACCATGTTATTGAGTGGGGTGGGGGTGTTTTTTATGGTACAATTTTAGTAAAAGAAAATAATACAATTCTGTCTTGACCACAATATTGCTCTTAATTAGAGCTTTTCATTGATGTATGACTTGCCCTATTACGGCAAACCATTCTTGAATTATTAGCCATTTTCTAATCCGAATTATTGTCCGGGGGGGGGGGGGGCTCGTCAAGTTCAAGTTCAAGGTCAAGGTCACCAAGGTCAAGTTCACTGTCGGGGGGGGGGGGGGGGGGGCTCGTCAAGTTCAAGTTCAAGGTCAAGGTCACCAAGGCCAAGTTCACTGTCGGGGGGGGGGGGGGGGGGGCTTGCCAAATTTTGGGGGGGGGGGGGGGGGGGTTAATTAACCTAATTGAGGTCAAGGTCACCAAAAAATTATAATTTACCAAAGTGATGGGGACGGCCGGAGCCATCCCCACCACTCTGTTTGCCTAACACTTCCCCAAATCCCAACCCGCTATAGTTACGTCTTGCAAGGGATCCCAATTTTTGGCCCGCACGCACGTGGCGATCCAGTTTGGTGGGCTGTGATACGGGCGGCCGGCCTCGGGCCTGGGCACTGGACCTGACCATTCCAATTTTACAATAGGGAGTCTGGAACAGTTAATGCAAGACGCAACTCTAACCTCCCACCCTTAATCTAAACCCACCCAAATATAATTATTTCCTAATAAAAAATTAAAAATTTTAAAAAAAATAAAAATATGCGCTGCCTATGGCACAACACGCATGTCCCACCCATATTTAATGAAGTTCAACAGAACTTCTATAATTTAAATTTAAATTTAATCTACCCTCCTAACAGCTAGCTGTGAAAGGTTATTAGTACACACACACACACATACAATAATTATACCAAAACTCAACATCAAAAACACATTTTCCAAACATCAACAATTCCATAACACCTTAATGCTAACATCGCAATGCGCAAATTAAAACTAACACAACTTAAAACTAAAAATAACATTTTGCACACACACACACACACACACACACACACACAAGTATTAATATTAAAACCCTAACAGCAAGAATAACTCAAATATATATCGGCCGCTTATATATTTGAGGTACCCTCTGAGTTCGGAACAACCATCGCGTCCGACGATTTGTTCCGAACTAACTCAGCGATAGTCGCCAAAAAGGTTCTCGGCTCACAAAGTGGTGGGGAGAGCCGTAGGGGTTTAAGGGGGATAGAACGTCCAACGTCAGTGGAAATTTCCAATGATCTATTCGTCACATGTAGGTCGCCGCTAATGCAGGTGGAGCGTTGTACCTTGCAATTAACGTTAGGCAACACCTGGTTTAATCCGCCGTTGAGCTTCACTGAGGCTTTCCCCATCGCGTAACACCATAATTGTTGCCTGTTATTATTTGAGTAATGGCAAAAAATTATCTGTCCTCTTTTGCCACTTAACTATAGTTATTAAACTATTGGCAATATTAAAGCTAAATTGGTGTTATATAAATGTAACCACTATCAACCTAATTCATTTTGATAAGTGAAAGTGCCGGGGGGGGGGGGGGGGGTCAAGTTCAACATAATCGCTATCTGTGCTTATATAAGCCGCAACGCGGTCGCGCGTCTGCCATTCACTCCCCAGGTACCGCAGCTGAAACAACTAATCTGTAAGTCTCTACCACCTAGTAATGTAACATATGCTTTGTTTTAACTTACACCTGTTAAGCTTGCTATTTTTTTTATGTAATTTATTTCTTAACATATAAAAATGCACTTTTATTTTATATATAATATATCAAATAATCTCGCGTTACTATTTTTATTTTAGTTTATACTTATTATACAAGTTAACCCCTACAGAATAATTAACTAACTTCTGCTGCTAGACTAAACTACTTAGACTATAAACAGTTAACACCCATATATTAATATATAATTATTACACTGCAAGTTTTACCTGTACAAATGCTAGATGTAATTGCGATTAATCGTCTACGACACAGTTCTTAAACCCTTATAAAATAATTAACTAACTTCTACCACTAGCGGTAATTTTACAAAAATTTATTAACTATTTCTTTCCTCCTACTAGAACCTTTCGCGACGCTGCCGCCCCGACAAAGAACTGAAATCTCCGAAGTTCTTCCCTTTTATCTCATTCTCTTAGGGGAGGGGGTTAAGGGGGGTTCACACAACCCTTTATAAGCGGCATTGTTACCTCGCGCGTGCGCCATTATAATGGCGATAGGGCAACAGTAAACATCTATCCGTAAGTCTCTAAGACTATCAAACATTTTTTAACTTACTCTTTTTACTCTAACATATGTTTGCGCTTATTATGCTAATTAGTCTCTATATATTCAGACACACTCGCGGGCACCACTCATATACTCGCTGAATTTTGGAGAGTACACATCTCCCCTTTGAATATTATTATGGATTCACACACTTTACATTTAAAACTTTTGCGTACGAAACACATTTTACAGAAACAATCTAACTCCACAATTTCAAAACCGCATACTACATTGAGTAAGCTTAAAAAATACTTCAGTTTTCACCCGTTGTACTTTGTAAAATCCAACCTTTGTAATACTTGTTCTACTGATTCTATTTTACACTCTGTCTTAACTGAAATGCTGAAATATCAAAATTTCAATCTTGTTACACCTATTGACGATCCTATCCAATTATTCTTATTCACTATATTACCAGGTTTATATAATCATTCTTCCTCAAACACATGTCTTGTTCTGCTCTATCAACTCACACTGTAACCACCTAGAACCTCTCCTTTTTTGCAATTATGGACACACAGCGGGATTCACCCATACAAGCACTGAAACCCATCCCATACAGAGTAATAAAATAACTATTACCGCTGCAAATAATGACAAAGCAATTCTCCAATTACTGATGAGTTTTTATTAAATAAATATATTTTTAAAAACCCCCTCCGGATGACCTTGACCCACTTCCAAAACCCACCCATCACTGTCAAAAAAAAAACCCCAGCCGCTACTACCCCTACAACAGTTACAACCGCTGACCTTGACCTGGACCAGGAGTGGGCAAACCCCACTACTCAGCTGGCAAGTCCTACAGAGGAAATTGTGTTACTGTAGTAGCATAAGCTGTAGCAATGGTCTATCCTCATGCTATAAGTGAATAAATGGCTGAATAAAAAGTAGTTGGAATGTCTTTTAATTAGATTTTGGTACGAAGATAAATTCGAATTTGAAGACACTAAAGAGTGAAACAGATTATTAGCAAAAGTAATAGTTAAATGATGCTCATGTCAGTTTAAAATCTTGCCTGATGGAAGACTTAATTTCATTCTTCCATTAATTTCCCTTCCCACAATGTAGTTTTAAACTAAACTAAAACCTTTTTGATTAATAGCTGATGTAGATTATACTAGAGAAGGATAAGGCAATTATTTTACAAGAGATCAATGAAAGCAATTAGTACTAAAAAGGTATTATGAGCTTTTCGAATGTTGATTACTTTAAATTAATTTCAACCGCTGTTTTACACTCCATTATAAAATAAACATTCTAAACTTATCATATAAAAATTCCATAAATTATAGAAGTGGACGTTAAATTTTAACACAAATATTTTTACATCTGGAAAATATTTTAGGTTTCTATTCACATTTGGCAATTTTATGCTTTGTTTAAATTGATTTTCCACAGTAAATCTTTTTTTAATTTAAAAGTTAATGCATTTTTCAAAACTCTTCTTATTGGTATTCATTATCACTAATTTCCAATTAATAATCTGATGATGTTATCTTTGATAATGAAAGGCCTCAGCAAAAATTAAACAAATTTATTGAATTATTTGAAGTTATTAATTTGAAATTAGTGATGCTTATTGAAATGTACGTTCACTGGTTATTTTTGACCGTATATTTTGAAAATGTGTGATTAGAAACTCAAAAATGTATTTACATGTATTTACAATAAATTTATTTTACACTATTTGCTTTAGGTAAATTAAAACGTATCCATGACAGTTCGTATCTTCAGTAAAATAACAATAAAAATCAAGCAATCATCTATTAATCAATAGTTAACACCAACCATTACTATGCAATGGCATTTAATAACGAACATCCAATTATCCAACTATAACGACGATTGTGATTGGCATTCAGCTCAACTGAGACAAGTTTGAAGCTATTGATTCTGGAGCTCTTATGTAACACGAGCGGCCTGGCAGGATCAAGATGACACTTGTATGTTTTATGACACCTTTAACTTTTGAACCAAAGTCGTGACATGAATAGTTGATGCGGTTGGTTTTAATGTATCATTATCACCTCCCAAATACAGCTATTAGAGTGCAGAAAGCTTATACCATAGTAATAATGATTGTAAAAAGATAATGTGTAACCAATTAATGGCAGTGAAATGTAGGAAAAAATTCATTACATGTTTTATGCTACAACTCATCGTTAATTTCACTCACCTTTTTCATTTCTTCAAATTTCAAAAATAAAATGTTGCACACTTTGTTTTTCTCCAGATAACCCTTGTGGTGGGACCAGAAGGGAGTGTACACGACTGCAAAATTAAACACTTGTAAGTAATGTATCCCAAATTTACACGATTTTAATTTGTTTAAAAATGTTTTACACTCATGAAGTCCTTTTCATAACCAACTGACTTCCCTGCGTAGAGGGCAATCATGGTGATTATTGCTTGTAGGATGCTGCGTGGTGACACTGGATATCCTCACCAAAGCATAACCTCTACAAAAAGTAGCGAAGCGTTATCAATTGCACACTAGAACTCCACATCAGAGTTGCAGTGGATCCATTTTACAATCCCTCCACCGTCCATATACTGGCGGGGTAGCTGAGTTGTTATAGAGCTCACCTTTCAATCTGAAGGTTGCCGGTTTGATCTTGAGAAAAAGTAGAGCTTTTTAATGGTACGATACTTTAAGGTCCTTTTCGCTAGCCCGGCCAAGGTTGAAATTTCAGATGAAAACCATATCACAATGCAATACTCAATTAGTACTTATTAGTACCCAAGTATTAAAGCTAGTACTTTAATGGCTTATATCTAAAAGGAAGTTTAAGCCTATGGATTGAAGTTTTAAAACACAATATCAGTTTACCTGCGCCATTGATGAACAAAGATGCAAATTCTTCTAGAGTCCCTGTAAATCCTCTTATTAGCAGTTTGTAATGATAATAAGATATACACGTTTCCATGGGGTTACGCATCACGTACACAATCTGTAGACAGAAGATTCGGGAGAGGTTAGGATCTAAACTAAATCTATGAGCAAGATACAATTAATTAATATTTCGGTTTTGCTTTGTTGGATAAACGTACGAGTTGTCAAATACACATTCCGGGGCTCAAACTAGTATATGGTTAGCAGTATGTGTAACAACAGTTGCGGTTTATACTATCGAGGAGCGCACTAATTGAGTAAGTGAAGTAGAGTAGAATTAGTGATGACATTTTAGCTTTTAAAATCTAAAAAATTAAAATTAAAAACTATTGGGCCATATGACGGACAGTTTTATTGTATAAGGTTATTAACAAAAGTTTTTTATCAGTATTTTTGTTTACACATTAATTACACATTTCATACTTCCACTGTGCATTTCGTGTTTAACAAGTAAAGAAAGTACACTAAACCTGCACTAAAAACACACCCCTTATTAAGAATAATTAAGTCGAGCACTTTATGTAAAATAGCTGCTCAGAGAAAAATTATCCTAGTGGGTGTACTATCAGAATAATTATTGTTTTTGAAAGCCATAAGTGTGTACAGGAAAATGTTTCTTGGGTTACTGAGCCTCAACCTTTGTACCTAAGTACATACGGTATTCACTTCCTAAACAATAAATAAAATTGAACCCTTATTACTCTGCCCAACAGGTCTACTTCAAGGCGTCGGTTTGGTAAGAGGTTTCATCTAATTTATATAAAACCATTGAATCCGAGGGTAGCATTATTTATTTCAATAAGACTTGAAATGCGTTGCAGGCCTTCACTCACTTATTCGGATAACTAATAGGAATAACCAATTCTAATAATACTGTATTACAAGTACGGTAATATCCGAGTCACCTTTGCTTTGACATCCCCTCGCTGAAGCTGCAGGGGGAGCAGATGGAATGGCAGGTGGGTTTTGATGAAACGAGGCGATTCCATGGATTTCACGTATTCAACAGACTCAGTGAAAAGTCTACAGTCAACCTCCAACTCAGATTTATCAACATTTTTTGTAGACTTTCTTCTCCATCTCTGTTCGAACCTGCCGCAAATTTAGACACTCTAAATAAGAAAATACCACCGTCGCAGCAGACCTTCGTACCCAGCGAATTTCCAAGGAATTTGATATTTTGTATTTTCCTCATAAAACATCATAGGATTGAGTATGTAGGTTTACTGCCATGAGATAATCTTAAAAATATACATATATGTATATATATATATATATATATATATATATATATATACATATGTACACATATATACATACATATATATATACATATATATTTATTTATATTAACTATATGAAACTATATATACCTACTGAGTTTCATCAATATCCGTCCAAAAAATTTTATAACTATTATTTTTTGGTGTCTGGGAACCTCGAAACGAAAAAATAACATGGTCCCGTGCTTAGTTTTTACCAAGAGACCTACGTTTATAGGTTCCTTCCTATGGGAAATTCGCTAGTATTAAAAAATCAATTACAGCATAAAAAGGAGGAAAATACATTAGTTTGTTATAATTAAATATAAGCAAATAATTTCCATATTTCTGAAACAAGTAAGTGTTTTCAATCCAGATACTAAAAATCCTCGTTTACCCTTCTATAAGCAACTTACTGTGTAATATTTATATACGTAAAAGGTAAAAAATATTAGCTGCTCTACAAGTTGGCTGACTCCCCCCTCCCCGGACGTCTATGGAAGCTGCTGCGGAGCTACCTCTACCACCGTCGGTTGTTCGTTAGCGTTGCGGCCTCACGTTCCACCACTCGACCCGTCTCTTCTGGCGTACCGCAGGGTTCAGTACTCGGCCCGATACTTACCTGTGGTATGCAAATGACATGCCGGCAGCCCCGAGAGTCCAGGTGTCGCTGTATGCGGATGACGCACTCTTCACAGCCGCCTCCGCCAACCAGAGAATGTCTCGTGTGTACGTCCAGCGGCAACTGGACCTTCTTCAACCTTGGCTGACGAAGTGGCGGGTCAAGGTGAATGCTGAGAAGAGCGAAGCCATCTGCTTCACCCGTGCGAGGCGGCAAGGGGACGGCCACTCTCTGACCCTCTTCGGACGCAGGATTGACTGGAAGACCCGCGTCAAGTACCTCGGGGTCATTCTCGACCAAAGGCTGACGATGACGCCTCACGTCACCAGAGCATGTGACCTTGCCAACAAAGGTCTGACCTCCATCCTTCCTCTCCTCCGGACGAAGACGCTGCCGATGAAGGTGAAGGTCCAGCTTTACACCGCTCTCCTCACGTACGCAGCCCCCGCCTGGTACGCCCTGACCTGTATAACTTCTAGGAGGAAGTTGCTGGCTGTCCAAAGCAGAAGCCTTCGTCGAGCCACCAACTCTCCGTGGTTCGTCAGGAATGCAGTAATCAGGGATGCCGCTCGTGTTCCGACTCTACGAGACTTCGTCGATCGACTGACGACCAACTTCGAGGACTCCGCTGAGGTCTCTGAGTGGGGGCACATCAGGGAACTGGTCGAGGAAGAACCCCCGCAACTGCGGCCACACATCGCAGAGTGAACTCCACCTAAACTCCACGTTGACATGTAGCTTAGGCTACTAGGGCACTAGTCCCGCATCGTCCACCAGCAAGGACCAACCAGGTCGAAGCTGGAAGAGAAGTGGCTCATGGCCACGGTCATCCAACCGCACCGCACCATGCTTGTTATTATTATTAAAAGTATTTTTATTTTATTTTCATTGTAATTACATATCTTATACTCTAAAACAAGCTCCATTTGTACGGGCATAGTTTTTTTCGCTCCAAGGGGTTTTGAATTTTTTTATTGAATATGGGGGTTTTGGCCACCAGAAATGGATTGGAGCTGGTCCCGTAGCTTAGAAAAATCCGGTTTTCGCGCTAGAGCACTTCAAAGATCCCATGTAATCCTTGTGGAGATTTTATTAATTGAACACAAATCACCTGATAACTGTAGATATAAACCAATGTGTTACATCTTTAACCTGTAGTTTAAGACAATTATACCAAAGTGCAGCTCCCGTCGGCTTGGCGAGTGAGCGTAGCGAACGAGCTCGTCTTTAAAGTGGAAGAGCGCGAGTGAGAACGAAAGTAATAATTTTACCGAGCTTAAGCTCGGTCCCCCTGGTACCAATTCATATCAATAATGATTATTTATAATATAATACAAACATCACAGTGAGCGATTTTTCACATCGAGCTAGACTGATTTATTTATCATCTGTATGTATTATTTCTTCTCACATGGACTATACTACTAGATACGTGGTCGGTTAATTTCCAGAAAGTATATGTCTTTTTGTTGTGATTATTTTTGGAAATGAATAATTTATTAATAATCCAGTGAATATAAAGGTGTTAGCTTACAAACATTCCGATGGTTCCAAATTGTTATAATAATGTTGTCTAGAATTGTTAATAGTTGTTTAAAATACAAAAAGAAAAATTTTGAACCCTCCACTCCAACCGCCATTTTGGAAAAACCTGAAAAAATCGGAGTTTCCTTCATATATTCAGTTATATCATCGTTGCGGTGAATTTTAGATAGAAGATAGTTATATAATGTTGTAAAGAATTGAATTTACTACAATTTACGAATTAAATTGGTTAATCTATAACTTACGGAAATATTCATTTTTGTTATAAAATAAAAAAGTTGCTGTTTTTGTAAATCTGAAAAATTTAGATTTTTGTACAACGCTGTTGTAATTCAGTTAATAGTCCATAATCTAAAGGAGTTAAGAATGCGTGGAAAGCTTGTCTCAAACATCGTTTCTGATTATTGTTATATGCTCTATATTGATCAAGAAAATTGTATTTCGTCGTCGCCGGACGTGGTCCACACGGCGTGTTTCAAGTAATGTGGCGGCCGGTGAAGTAGGTGTGGGGGATGATAATGTATTGATCATGTAGTTAAATCAAAATACGAAACTACCCCGTTATTTAAGTATTGAGATATGTAGCTTCTGTTGTGCAGGATAATCTCAGAACAGTAGCCAGGATTCCCTTCAGGCATCATAGTATAGGATGGGTTAGATTAGACTATTTATAGATAGAAATTATTATTACTAAATTTTCTTCTCAATTTACTTAGTTGGCGTTAATTGTTAGTAAGCTCATCAAAATGGCTAGCTCTGGGTTCTGTGCTTGGCGACGATCCAGTCTGGGTAAACCTTGAGTATCTCCTTTCAGCTACGCTAGGTAGTTCAATTAATAAATCACGTAATTCCCCAACTATCTCAGCGCACGTTTCAGTTCCTATTTCCTTACCTTTAGCCACAGTTAATTCCTGTTATAGCCCCTTAGATAAAATATGAACAGTCAACCACTCATGTTGCTACCTGAGGCCAAAGAGACATGTATTTCAAGTTACGTAGTCTACCAATTCAACTTCCCAATGGTTTCACAATATCAATACCACCATAGACTCTCCCTCA
The DNA here is from genome assembly GCA_030545055.2 of Neoaliturus tenellus. Lineage (NCBI taxonomy): Eukaryota > Metazoa > Arthropoda > Insecta > Hemiptera > Cicadellidae > Neoaliturus > Neoaliturus tenellus. Next base: position 326,887,370 of record CM061531.1, on the reverse strand, counting down.
TCATATCTACAATCCCCAATTATCAATGCCCATCCAACACATTTTAGGTTACAGTTTTTGTATTTTATAAAAATGTATACCTCTGTAATCATTAGTCCTAGATAAACATATTAAATACGTACAGTTGTATGAAATTTAATTTTCTGTAACATTATATAGTTCTTTTCTATATAAAATTTGCTGCAAGGAGGATATAACATAAAATATGAAGAAAAGTTAGTTTTTTCAGGTTTCTCCAAAATGGCGGTGGGAGTGGAGGGTGGAAAATTTGCATTCTGCATTTTAAACAACTACTAACCTAGACAGCACATAAAAAAAATTAGAACTACCGTTCCGTTTGTAAACAAACACTCATATTTTTGTCTCTATTTACTGTACTAATAAGACCGAATCACCTCGGTGATATCAACATCATTATGTCATCTAAAATTAGTTAAAATGTTTCTAATTTTTTCTAATATTGATCAATAATGCTCTAATTTTTATAACTGGAATATTTTACATTTCCTTCATCAACGAATATATAATAGTAGATTGCAGTACTTCTTTGAATCAAGTGTAATAAAGAGGCTTTTCACCTCTTAAAATATTTTTGGTGAAATTAAAAACATGAAGATTGTAGATATAATATATTCATCATATTCAAGAGCCTTCTGTTCGAATCTGTCACATAATTAGAAGCTGAAAAATATAAACCATAGAACTATTTAAATCAGCATGCAAAGAATTAACAGTACTCAAATACGTATATTTTGTACGTATTTCTATGAGGAATCTGCCGAAAAGGGAATACCGAAACGTTGATAGGCATAATATTGAAAAATATGTAATATGAATTTACGTACCGCATTATTTGATAGATTGGAATGAGTTGAAATTTGAACTAATACTCGATTTTCTAAAATATTTAAATGAATATCGGTCCTAATCATTTTAACTAACTGGACTATTACTAAAGGACAATGGAGTATTTTTTTTTTAAATATGATGAGATTAAGAGGTTTGTCATAATTATACTCACTCAAGATATGGGAATCTGATGATCTGAGCAACTGCTGCTTTCTCAAAGTCCAAATCATTGGCAATGCACCACACTAACTCCTGAGTCCACGTTGTACCTGTAAATGTTATGATGTAGAAAAACGAATACTGAATAGGCCTATTTTAATTGATAAAAACCACAATACTTAATTCAACAAATTGAATACCCATAGATATTTTTTCAGGTTAAGAATAAACTAATAATCGATTTATTAACAGCATTTTAATAAAACATCATTAGTTATAAACTTATCTGTTTGGGCAAACAATGATTTTACAAGAAATTTCAAAATAAATTTCCTTTTGCTGATTTTATGAATGTATTGTGAATATGGAATGTTAAAAGGTATTAATGTAATTTATTTAAAAGGTTAAGAAACGTTCGGTAATTCTCATGAGTAATATTTTAGTTTCAAATACAATGAACAGTTCAGTCAACAGTCAAGATCACCTGAGCTGAGGCCTGACCTACAACAATAGGTATTATGTGTGTGTCTCCTTATCTATCTGCACTGGACAAAGGTCAATCTGCGAGCAGATATTTTGTTGAATGTCGCCAGTCTACTGTCTGATGCCTCCTAGATTACATGGCTGTGATGTTGCAGCTTGAAACATGTTTAGTGAATTTTATAATTAAGTATACAATGTTTCTACATAGGAATGGAATTATTTTAATTAATAGAATTTGTTGAGTGGTGTATGTTACATCAAGTTCTACTAGCTGAAAGGTCATCAGTATCCTGGAAGCAATTTTATTAAATATAAATTGGAGTTTAGCCTACTGTATGTACAAGCAAGTATAATTCAAATGCTCTACAAGTTGAATAATAATGAAATATATTAATGGGAAATATTAACTATAAAATTAATATGAAGACATCATATGGTGAGTTCTCCAATTATTTTCTACTCTACTGACTTGTCTACTACAATGTGGAAAACTTATCTAGGAGGAAAACTTGGTTTATCCTGCAATGCGAATGCAGGAAAATTTTGTGCAGAACTATCACTTAATTATGCAACTGCATAATGGCCTCAGCTCTGAAATTACTGTTCATTCATAGACTTTCATGAACTATAAACTTTTCTTTTATTAGTCATTGTATACAATTAAGTTTTGCCATCAAGTCTGAATATTTTTTAAGTTATAATTAAGTATCGATTGTTGACAATTTATTTCATTGAATTGCAACTGACTTGTAATTTTGTTAGCTTTAATTTCCAAAGGGAGCTCCCAGGTTTATTTTGCAAATGAGAACTATTAATTAATTTTAATTCAATCTATTCTGCCATATTTCATTCTTACTATACTAATATTGTCTGTCTATATTTGCTGAAAATCTTTTTTTTTGTTAATTTCGACTCTGAACCGGCAATATATAATTTTTGTGTCCTGAATAAGTTGTTTTCTTTACAAGCAACCTTTTGGCGCAAACAAACTGGTCCTTCGAGCCGGATGAGTTGCAATTATTTTTTGAATTAAGGATTTTCAGAATTTAAATCTATTTCAAGGGTAAAAAAATCTGTGAATGTAACTTAATGTTTTTTGTTTGGTACCTATAGCTATGAAACTTTCTGTCTAACACTGTTTAGTCCTACCAAGGCTGTTCAATATAATTATTGCCTTGATATTTTCATTGTAGATTATTAAATATGATTGATATATCTCATGATTTTCATTACTTGCTTACTGATAGCTATCTATCATTGTACTATACCTGCTGGAGTTTAAGTGTATTCTACAACTGTTGTCACTTATTTTGTTCAATACTGTACTGAATACAGAGTTTTATTGAGGTTTTCTAAGAATTTGCTAGATTGCGTTTGGTTCTCAGCTTAGAAACATTTTTATTTGACCATGACAATACTATGTGATATTGTTTGTCCGAGCAATTAGATATTTTCTAAATTTTGTTTTCCACATATATACATCTGCAATCAGTGTATATGTGTCTAGCTTCTCCCTGTTGTTTCCTTTTTGACAATTATTATAATCATGCCTGCTGTAAAAATTAAGGCACTCAAACGTAAATATCTGTCAAGTGGGGGAGAGGTTAAAGCCATATATGAAGCCAGCAAGGAAGCTGTCAGCGATCTCAATGACTCGGCTAAGATCAACTGCTTTAAGGGATTGTATAGGAGTCTAAATAAATACTATGACAAATGTAATGATTTATGGGAAGAAATATGTGAGATCTATGATTCTGAAGGTAAGGAAACCGAATTTCCAGACCAGTCTTTTACTGGATACAAGCAAAACATCAAAAGATATTATGTTGAGGCATGTACTAATTATGAAATGTTACTTCAGAAGACTACATCTGATGAAGCTAACCTTAGTAGAAATGTTTCATTGAATGAATCCAGTACTTCAAATCACTTACCAAAGATGAATCTTCCTACATTCAATGGGGAATTAGTTCTGTGGCCCAAATTTAGAGATATTTTTGTATCACTCATACATGATGACCCCTCTATTTCGCCAATAAGAAAATTTCACTATCTTATAATCTCACTGTCAGGTTCACCTCTAGCTATTGTGAATAAGCTTCCCCTTACAGGAGATAATTACAACGTTGCTTGGAAGGCTTTAGTCGAAGCATATGATAACAAAAGAATCCTAGCATCCTCCTACTTGAATGAATTAGTCAATTTCAAGCCTCTACAAGGGAAACCTTGCGTTCAGTCATTGAAACTGTTCTTGAGTAAAATATCAGAAAATATTTCTGCCTTTAAGCTTATGAAAATTTCAAATGAATCAGATTTCATTCTTTATCATCTAGCCATCCAGCGCTTAGATCCTCATACAAGAGAACAATTTGAGATTGAAAATCAGAAGACTGCATTTCCTTCTTTCGACAAGTTGTCAGAGTTTGTTAGAGGAAGGTGTTTAGTTCTTGAGCTTTCTGATAATGCATCAACTAGTCACCACTTAAGTTCCTCTAGCGACTCTAATGCAAAGAAGAATAGATCGTCAAATCAGAGGAGTAGTTTGTTTTCCAGTAAGGGTATAGTAACAAAACCCAAGCGTTTTGATGAGGAAGCAAGTAAACAGTTCAAACCTAATCAAGCGTCTAAGCCTCAAAGCTGCCCTGTTTGTGGACAGTCACATAAATTGCTTGATTGTTTAAAGTTCACTAAAGCAACAGCGTCAGAGCTTTTTCAGTGGCTAAAGTCATGGTCTGGGTGTCGCAATTGTCTTTCGTCATCCCATGTCACAAAAAATTGTTCTTCGAAGTGGCATTGCAGGTTTTGTGATTTAAGGCATCATTCTTTGCTTCACTTGGATTCTTCTTCAAAGCAGTCAACCATGAAGATTAATGCTGAGCCGAGTAAGGAGACTACTCCCAAGGATACTTCTCAAGCACTGAGTAGTGTTAATGCTAATACCCAAGTCATGTTAGGCACAGCTGTAGCACACATTAAAGATGCCAGAGGATACAACCAATGTGTGAGAATTGTCATTGATAGTGGGAGCCAGTCCTCGTTCATTACTCAACGCTGCCTAAATAAACTGGGGCTTCAGGTTTCCCGTTGTTCTCGAAAGATATCTGGAATTGGAGGTACCATGCTTGAAGGAGCTAAAGGCAAAGTTACTTGCACATTAACGAATGTCGATCCAACTCAAGTTATGTTAACAACTGAAGCTATTGTCGTTAGTAAAATCACAACAGACTTACCTATGGTTTCCTTGCCGGAAAATATTTGGAAGCACTATTCTCAGTTCACTTTAGCAGACCCAATGTTTTGGAAATCAAATCCTGTTGATTTTCTGTTGGGTTCTGACCTATTTGCTGATATCATAACGGGATGCCCGATCACTATCAAAGAAGATTGGCCCAAGCTCTTCCCTACTGTATTTGGACATATTGTAATTGGTAGAATGTTGGTAGATAGTGAGTCACCAATTACTTCCTCATCATTGCATTGCAGCAGCAGCGTTCCTGACTTGCAGGATGAACTTCATCGCTTTTGGGAGTTAGAAGAGGTCAATTTCAAGAAACCTATCATCAACCCTGAGGATGAAAAATGTGAAAGGCATTTTCAGGAAAATCATCATCGTAAAGAAAATGGCCGCTATGTTGTATGCCTGCCTTTTAAAGGAAAAAGGCCCATTTTAGGGGATACATATCCCTCTGCTAAGAAGAGACTTCAGAATCTGGAAACTAAATTGATGAAAAATACTGGTTTGAAGACTCAGTATTGTGATTTCATGCAAGAGTATATTGACTTAGGCCATATGACGAGGACGTCATATTCATCAAGTTATATAATTCCACATCATTCTGTAACTAAAGAAGATAGATCAACGATAAAACTTAGAGTTGTCTTCGACGCATCTTCAAGTACATCTAAAGGATCTCTAAATGATCACCTGTTGACTGGTCCTAAATTGCAGACGGACATAAAGAACATTCTTCTAGGCTTCAGAACACACGTTATAGTGTTTGTCTGTGATGTGGTAAAAATGTATCGAAACATTTTGCTGAACGAACAAGATAGAGCCTATCAGCACATACTCTGGAGATTTGACCCTGAAGATTGTGTTCAGAAGTTTGAACTCAACACTTTGACATATGGAATGTCATGCTCACCATTCTTGGCATTACGCGTTATACGTCAGCTGAAAGAAGATGAAGGAGCCGATTTTCCTCAAGCAGCATCAGTGATTTGCCGTGACATGTATGTTGACGACTTAGTAACCGGAGCGTCCTCTCTGGATGAAGCTTTAACCCTGCAAACTCAAGTCATTGGCTTAATGAAGCGTGGAGGCTTCTCTCTTAGTAAATGGGCTAGCAATCATCTGGATTTGATGAAGGCAGTCTCTGACGATACGAATTCTCAACCAATAAATATGCATGATAGTGAATCAGGGATAAAAATCCTGGGATTGGTATGGAAACCTGAAAATGATTGCTTTTCATACAAAATAAATCCTGTCTCTATCACTCACAGCAAACGAGCCATCTTGTCTACTATAGCCAAGCTTTATGACCCATTAGGCTTTATCTCACCTGTCATAGTAAAGGCTAAAATTATTCTTCAGGAACTTTGGAAGGCTAATGTTGGTTGGGATGAGGACATTCCGAACCATATTAAAGGTGATTGGCAGGAATTTGTTCTTCAATTGCCAAGTTTGGCTAATCTCAACATTACAAGATTTGTTTGTCATACTGATACCTTCACATACCAGTTAGTAGGCTTCTGTGATGCTTCTGCCAAAGCTTACAGTGCAACAATCTACATGAGAACAATTTCACAAGAAACTACCTCAAGGATTCTTATTTCTAAAACTAAGCTAGCTCCTGTCAAGACTATCTCCATACCAAGATTGGAACTGTGCGGTGCACTACTGCTCTCAAGATTGTTTGTGTCACTTAAGAATTTTGTGACATCTTTAAATGACAAAGGAGTCATTCAACAACCTCCCCAGTTTTTCACGGATTCTTCTGTAGTTCTCGGATGGCTCAATATGCCATCTTACAAGCTCAAGACATTTGTGGCCAATAGGGTTACTGAAATTTTAGAGAAAACTACGGTCTCTTCGTGGCATCATGTTCGCTCTGAGGAAAATCCTAGTGATTGCAGTTCTCGAGGAATACTCCCTCAACAACTACTTCATGAAACTCTTTGGTGGGAGGGTCCATCTTGGTTGGCGAAATCTATGGAAGAATGGCCTCCAAGTGATGTTTTATCTACTAATTTACCTGAAATTAAGCAAAACTCAAGAGATGACTCGAAAATTCTCCTGGCTTCAGAAGAACAAACCTACATTCTTGAGCATATGAAAAGGTTCTCTTCTTTTCCAAGGTTTATTAATGTGATTGCATGGTGTCTTCGTTGGATAAATAATGCGAGATCCCGCAAGAATGATAGAAAGGGTGGACCTTTAACTACTGCTGAAACCCAACAAGCCTTTTCTTTGAATGCCAAACTTCTCCAGAAGCATCACTTTAGCATTGGAGAATCCCCAGACAAAGGGAAAGCTGTTTTGGCAAGATTAAAGAACCTGAGCCCATTCTTTGATGATCAGGGAATCCTCAGGGTGGGCGGCAGACTGAGTAATTCTGCGCTACCGTTCTCCCAAAAACATCCTATTTTGTTACCCAACAAGTGCCACTTCACAAATATTCTAGTAGACTTTTATCACAAGATTTATCTTCATCCTGGCCCACACCTGTTACAGGCCTTGATTCAACTTAAGTACTGGGTGCCAGGACTAAGGTGCTTAGTACGTAAGAGAGTTTTTCTTTGTATTATTTGCTACAGAGCCAAGGCAAAAACTAAGATTGGTAATCAATACATGAGCGATCTGCCTAAATGTCGTTTTCAGGCTGGACAACCATTCTTGCAGACCGGTGTGGATTTTGCAGGGCCATTCCTACTCAGGGAAAGTTTGAGGCGCAAGGCTGCAGTTGGGAAAGCATATCTTTGCCTATTCATCTGTATGGCGACTAAGGCCGTGCATCTGGAATTAGTGACAAGTCTATCCACTGATGCCTTCTTAGCCTCATTCTCAAGATTTATTTCCCGAAGAGGCTTACCAAATCAAATCTATAGTGACTGTGGTACCAATTTTGTTGGAGCGGCTAACAGATTAAAGCAACTCATCTCATGGTTTAAGAAGAGTGATACCAAGAGTTCCATTCTTCGGTATGCCACTGACCGCGGTATCGAGTGGAAGTTTAACCCGCCAAATGCGCCTCACTTTGGGGGTTTATGGGAGGCTAATATAAAGTCAGCCAAGCAAATCATCACCAAAACTGCTGGGAATAGTCCTATGACTTATGAAGAACTGAGCACTCTTTTCACCAAAACAGAGGCCATTTTGAACTCTCGACCTTTGCATCCTCTCTCATCAAGCCCTGACGAGACAGATTATCTTTCACCAGGTCATTTTCTAATAGGCAATCACCTTCTATCTGTTCCCTCACCATCTCTGATTAACTGCAAGGAAAATACCTTAACTCATTGGCAGTTGGTGAAGAAGATGTCAGAACATTTTTGGAGGAGATGGACTCAGGAGTATTTGTCTACACTTCAGAGACGTTCTAAATGGCTGAAACCTAAAAGGAATCTTTCAGTGGGAGATCTTGTTTTGTTGAAGGATCCCACCGCTCCAGTGCTTCACTGGCCTTTGGCAAAGATCGAAGATGTTAATCCTGGGAAGGATGGGTTGGTTAGAGTGGTAACGATCAAAACGGGATCATCTTCTTATCAACGACCTGTGACCCAGATAGTTCCCCTCTTACCTCTTGACAGTGACCCACATGATTTATCTTGAAATTTGTCACCAAATTTGGTGGGCGGTTTGTTTGGGCAAACAATAATTTTACAAGAAATTTCAAAATAAATTTCCTTTTGCTGATTTTATGAATGTATTGTGAATATGGAATGTTAAAAGGTATTAATGTAATTTATTTAAAAGGTTAAGAAACGTTCGGTAATTCTCATGAGTAATATTTTAGTTTCAAATACAATGAACAGTTCAGTCAACAGTCAAGATCACCTGAGCTGAGGCCTGACCTACAACAATAGGTATTATGTGTGTGTCTCCTTATCTATCTGCACTGGACAAAGGTCAATCTGCGAGCAGATATTTTGTTGAATGTCGCCAGTCTACTGTCTGATGCCTCCTAGATTACATGGCTGTGATGTTGCAGCTTGAAACATGTTTAGTGAATTTTATAATTAAGTATACAATGTTTCTACATAGGAATGGAATTATTTTAATTAATAGAATTTGTTGAGTGGTGTATGTTACATCAAGTTCTACTAGCTGAAAGGTCATCAGTATCCTGGAAGCAATTTTATTAAATATAAATTGGAGTTTAGCCTACTGTATGTACAAGCAAGTATCATTCAAATGCTCTACAAGTTGAATAATAATGAAATATATTAATGGGAAATATTAACTATAAAATTAATATGAAGACATCATATGGTGAGTTCTCCAATTATTTTCTACTCTACTGACTTGTCTACTACAATGTGGAAAACTTATCTAGGAGGAAAACTTGGTTTATCCTGCAATGCGAATGCAGGAAAATTTTGTGCAGAACTATCACTTAATTATGCAACTGCATAATGGCCTCAGCTCTGAAATTACTGTTCATTCATAGACTTTCATGAACTATAAACTTTTCTTTTATTAGTCATTGTATACAATTAAGTTTTGCCATCAAGTCTGAATATTTTTTAAGTTATAATTAAGTATCGATTGTTGACAATTTATTTCATTGAATTGCAACTGACTTGTAATTTTGTTAGCTTTAATTTCCAAAGGGAGCTCCCAGGTTTATTTTGCAAATGAGAACTATTAATTAATTTTAATTCAATCTATTCTGCCATATTTCATTCTTACTATACTAATATTGTCTGTCTATATTTGCTGAAAATCTTTTTTTTTTGTTAATTTCGACTCTGAAACGGCAATATATAATTTTTGTGTCCTGAATAAGTTGTTTTCTTTACAAGCAACCTTTTGGCGCAAACACTTATCTAAAATTTTTTTTATATGAATATTGTAAATCAGGAGCACCAACTAATTTAGTTTGAGGTTTACTTTAACTACCATAAGGTTTAAGGTACATTACCTATTAGATCTGTCTGTACAATAAGGGATGGGTAGTTTTGATAAGCTTTATTGTAAGTATTCACCATTTTTATCAGTAAAGTTAATCATAAACAAAAACACTAAGTGTTGAGGGGTTGCCAAGTCCTAAAAACAAATTGATTAAATCTTTTTTATGCTTGGTAAACATTCTGTAAGACATTATTGTTTTATATTTAGAAACCGTACTTGGCCAGCAAATGTATGGTATTTTATTTTATTTTGTTATTGAACTGTACTATTGAGAACTTCTTCGTTCATCTAATATATCCCCATTAGTATATATAGGCCTAACTTTACTAATACATCTGCTGGCCAAGTACGGTTTCGAAATAAAATAATATTGTTTTACGGAATGTTTACCAAGCATTAAAAGATTGAATCAATTTGTCGAGTAGCTATTCTAAAATCAAAGTCATTGACTTGGAACATATTTTGATATCCTATATTTTTAGGACTTGGCAACCCCTCAACACTTAGTGTTTTTGTTTATGATTTTATTATTTTTTATCATATTTTGCCATTTGGGTTTTTAAAGTAAAATCTTTAAGTAGGGAAACAGATTTAATTAAAAGATTTAAAGTTAAACGGAACGCTATGTTTGTATTCGTTTGTCTCGAATTTATACAGAGGAACACTGCTGTCGTTTATAGGGTAGTTTTTTAGCTATTTAGCTGCATTAAGAGATAAAAATACTAATTTATGGTCCATGCTGAATACGCGTGATTCGTAAGGGAAGTGACAGGGGGTATTAATTTGAAGGTGTCTTTAATCTTGGTCACCCCCTTCAAATTCATCTTTACTATCGAGATATAAATCAAAGCTTATTAAATGCATAAGTTTGTGTCGTGTTAATGTACCAAATTTTATTGCTTCATCTGCAGTGTTAAGAAAATACACGGTACTTTTACTCCCTGAATAGCTGCAAGTGTAATTTTCAGACTACATTGAACTATCTTTGAGTAAAGACAACCTAAGATTAACTTATTTCTACTATAGGTCTGCTCCATAGCCGTTTTGTGTTCTGTATGTGAAGCGTTAAAAAGGTCAAAGGCGTTAAAAAGGTGAAGAGTTAAAAAGCGTTAAAAAGCGTCAAACATTCAATTAAATTAGAATGATAGCATATTGGGATTTTTAAAATTAATTACTCCTTGCAGCAACGTCTGTACATTGAAGTTTATGAAACGACAACATTTTTTTAGTTCAAGTATTTCCTTAGCAGAATTTTTCAGGGAGTACAATAAGAACGCTTACCATGCGTTTTCTGAATACTAGCATTAACGCTTAGTACATCAACACTGCCCAAAAATAGCATTTTTATGAGGATATCAGTTTTCCGTCATAAAGGGGGAGGCCTGCCGCGATTTTTTCCTGCCCAATAAATGAGTTGGTCAAAACCAAACATTCCAAGCGTAATAGGGCATAGCTCGATGACAAATTACGCCTTTTAATTTGATGAATAATTGGTAAATATAACATAAGGTATAATATAACATAACATAGTTTCGTTATAATTGCTGATGAAAACAAATCAAAATGTCAATCAATCAATCAAAAACAAGTTTATTTCAAATATATATAAATTTTACAAACATTAAAATGGTCAGCATATTATACAAAAGAGGTAAACTTAGCCTAATATTTGTTTTGATATTTTGTTCTCTTCACGGCGGACTTTCCCGCCTACTCCGCACATTTCTGCAACCTCATCATGTACGCTGACGATACCGTCCTCGTGACATCGAATGTGAATAAAGAAGAGCTTGAGGTTAACTCCTATATTGTTTTAAATATGGCAATTGACTATTGCAATGGGAATGACCTTGTTCTAAACGAAAAGAAGACTAAGCAGCTTGTCCTAGGAACATCAAACGAAGAGGTGTCTGATTTGCCTGACATAGAATGTGTCGAGGCTACAAAACACTTGGGAGTTGTAGTCGACAAGACCCTAACGTGGAGGGAGCATTTGGATGGCCTCTGCAGCAAATTGAGCAGTGCCCTTTTCGCCCTTAGAAGAGTAAAAAATATCAGCACCGAAGAAGCAGTCAAGGTGACCTACAGCTCCTTGTTTGAAAGCCACCGACGTTACGGCATCGTTCTTTGGGGCGCCACATCGCAGGGCAACCTTCAACGCGTGTTGATTGTCCAGAAAAAAGCTATCAGATTGCTTGCTGGTCAGGACTGGAGGGAGAGCTGTCGGGGAGCTTTTAAGGACTTTTCACTTATGACTGTGGTAAATATTTACATACTGGAAGTAATATGTCTTGCTACTTCAATGAACATTACACGTAATATGGATACTCACAAACATGGCACAATTTTATGGCACAATAGCTCTGGACTTCAACTTGCCGACACACCACACCTCAAGGTTCCAGAAAAAGCCCTCCTATGCTGGAGCGAATCTCTTCAATGTTCTCCCTGAGGATCTCAAGAATACAATTGGCTGCAGTCCTGAGAAGTTCAATGAGGACATTGCGGAAATGGTTGCTCCTTCGTCTTTTTTATTGTCTTCAAGAATATCTAGATTTGAGAAACCTCAGCCCATAGAACATTTTCGACTATTACTTTTATTATTGCTTTTATTATTGCTTCGACTATTGCTTTTATTATTGTATTATGTTATTATGTCATGACGCCATTCTCAATCTTGATGATTGTGTAATAAAAATGCTCTCTCTCTCTCTCTCTCTCTCTCTCTCTCTCTCTCTCTCTCTCTCTCTCTCTCTCTCTCTCTCTCTCTCTCTCTCTCTCTCTCTCTCTCTCTCTCTCTCTCTCTCTCTCTCTCTCTCTCTCTCTCTCTCTCTCTCTCTCTCTCTCTAACTTAGACTTCCTTGACTATAAAAAATATAAAACACTATCTCACATAGGCTAACGCCCGTGCGTGAGATAAAGTAGTTACTCAAATTTTAAAAATAAGAAACTCTGTAATATTACGGGTTAATTTTACTAGCTTACTGTTATACCAATTTGAAATTAATATAAGATAAGGAATTCAAAGGGTTTATATATTCAGTCAAATATATTATATAAAATGTCAATTACCTTAAAATCGTTTATAATCTAATTATTTAAGCAAACTGCTACGCAAAATAACTTTTCAGACATTTTTAACAGTGAAATTTTAATCTACTAAACAGAATGTCATGGAAATAAGTATTTACAAAAAATATATTTAGTCTAACTCACCACTTTTGTGGAACGAGCAAACCCAGACGTCGTCTTCCCGCACCTCCATATTGAGAATATCCTCGGCAATGTCCTCAAATCCCGAAAGCATTGTCGTCCCTTCACATGACACCAGGCCCCTTTGGTTACCATGAACCTTGTTTTCCAGAGGGGTGAACGTCAGAACCATGATTGTCGAGGTACTAGAAAATAATGGGACTTGTTATCTTGTTTTTTTGAATATATAGGTACTGATAACTCAGCTATCAGAGAAACAATAAAAAAGCCAACTTTCACTTTTGTTGAGACAACACCAGTTGTTTGTGCTCAGAAATAAAGTAGAATGTTTCTTAAAAACGTATGGTTTATTTAGCTAGCCACCATGTGTTGCATAAATGAAAATAATACATGAGAATAATAAAACACGTTCTGCGGTGCAGAGCATATGAGTCAATATACAGGGTGTTTGGAAACTCTTCCAAAACTGCGTCTGGTGATTCTTTGGATCAAAATAAGTAGGAAATATCGTTGGAGCATATGTCCTAAAATGCTTCGTTAAGCCATTAGCTGTCATTTTTTTACACTTTATAATTTTTATTTCGGATGGTTGATATTAACGGATGGTAGTGCTATGTTATTAATTGGCATGAATAGGGGTGTCAATCCCGGGCCGAAATTGCAATCCCGGGATTTCGGGATTGATTAACGACGATCCCGGGATCCCGGGATCAATCCCGGGATTCATATATAATAGAAGTATAGAACATTCAGCTATGAAATAAAAAAATTGAAAACACTTTTTATTCAAATTTACAGAAAATACAATTTAATTGCTCATAATCTCGAGTTTCTTGGCATTCTGGCAAACTCGAAGCTTATCTGTTCAGTATATTTCAACACGCACATGTTTTGTTTTTACCTTTCTAGTGTGAAGTCGGAATTTTCGGTTCTATATACCGTGGCTAACGTGACTCCAACGTAGAACCTCTATTGTTAGACAGCCCCTACTTTCGAATTATTTTCTTGAACTACAAATAAATAAATGCACATTATATTAAGTTTTCGTTGAGTTCCATTGCATTTGTAATCATATCACATTCTCTTAATGTCCTAATATGAACCTTTATGCCAACCTTTATGCCATTATGATGAAATCAAGACAATGGTCGTTTTCAGTAAGAACTAAATATTTTTTCTTATTTTTATTTTTTAAATGGTGGCCATGTTTGATTTTTAAATTCAAATATCTCAATATTAGTAAATGCTATAAAACTGTTAAAAATAGCAAAAGAAGCTCCAGTATTAAATAACCTAACCAATGATAACAAATTATAAGAAATTGACAACAAATGACGGAGTATTCACAATTTTTTTTGCAAAAAAACATAGATTTTTAATTGAAATTCATGCAAATTAAGATTATTGTAATAGTAAAATTAATACAACTCCGTTAGTTGTTGTCAGATTGCCTGATTATCATTGGCTAAATAATAAAATTTTCTATTTTTTTGCTATTTAAAACAGTTTAATATAATTAACCGTTTTTAAATATATTTGGGTAAAAAAATTTAGAATAAAAATTTAAAATAAATATTTAAAATATCCACCCTATTAAAATACGCATCAGAATTTTTTTTCAGGTAATGACCATTGGTGTGATAAAGGTTCATGCCAGAAATGTACTTGATGCAACCATCTTTTACGGAAATAAAAATTATTAAGTGTAAAAAACAATATGGCGCCGTGGCTAATAGATCAACTAAGCATTTTAGGACATATGTTCCATGATACTTTTTGTTTATTTCGATCAAAGGAATTACCACACGAAGTTTTGCAAGAGAGTTTCCATACATCCTGTATATTTAAAAATAAAACTAAACTCTAAAATGAAATTGTATATTTCTCTTTATAAGCTAAATACAGAGGGTTAACCCACTTGTTTAACCCACTCACTTGCGCAATGTAGACCCATCAATACTTCAGAGAAAGCACTTAGTACATAAACACATCTGTGTCTATGTGATCCATACTATGATACTTCCCTCTGCAGCCGCATTACTGGTCTTCTATCATTCTCCATTAGTATTTTAAAAATTGCATCTTCATACTACAAATATCTAAACATTTAAAATGTGAGGATTTCTTCGAATGTTTCACTTAATAGGTTTTTGCTGGGCATAGGGTGGTGTGAGGATAGTTTACAATTGGCTTAACCCTTTTGCTTTTACCGTGGCGTCTCATGGTGTGTTTACGATTACACGTTTGATGAATGATACATCAGCTTACCTAAATCTTTTTATGGGAATTTGTTTCACTTTTGTTGATCGGAAGCTGTTAATTTTTAAAACATAGATTAAGATTTAAAATAAAATATCTAATTTGGCTTTATTAGGAGGTAATTAGAGGATATGAAGTAAAACTATCTACATGGAAAGTTTTGTGGTAAGTTTAGATTTGTTTCACTTAAAAATTCATCCCACCTAGCTAACGTGCAAGAAATTCCCAATAGTATCAATACCCTCAAGATTTAAACTTTAAATTTCAAAGAAACATATAGCGTTTGCTACATAGACAAATATGAATACAAAATATAATCTTAACTTAGTATCTGAGATTCTTGCAATTATTTCTTTTTTATGTTTGTCAAAAACAACAAAAAACCTTAACTAAGTTAATCAAAAGGAAGCTTTTCAAATTGAACATAAAATATTTCTATTTATACGGTATTCACCACTCTTCAATGTAATTAAAATCTAAATAAAAAAGCTACTTACTGTAGGTCTAAACTCAATTTTTAGACAGCACATTGAGGAATATTGAAGAATTTTTATTCAGTAGTTTTAATAAATGCGTATTGTTGGTATATTGCAGTGATTTTTACCAGCAACATATCAACTATATTAATGCCCCACACACAAAGTATGGAACCTAATTAACATTTAATCAAAACGCGATGGAAACAGCGTCAGCTCAACCCGTATTAAAGTTTGAACACAAACACGTAACATTCGCACGCCGCCCTTTGTACTTCACTCTCATTACGTTTCGAGGCCATTCAAATAATTTAAAATGTTAATGGAGTTTTTATGTCTCTTCCCATTTTTTTTATTAACTCACACAATCAATATAATAAAGTCTCAAAGAGTAACTGAAGGATGGTCAAAAATATAAACAAATAAGAATAACGATAACATTTATTGAATGTTTTAGGTTTTTAATTAACACCTAATAGATTTAACATTTTGTAGTTATATTCCCTAAATTCTTATTTACATAGATGTGTTGAAATATGTTTTTGATTTTAGTGTGCTGTAATTCAGTTGATTTCATATTTTAGTATTTGGAGGATTATAAACTCTATTCAAAAAGAAAAACTTTCTAAAAGATTATATTTTACTTTACATTATTTTTTACTCTCCAATCTATCCCGACACATCTGCCATCGAGACATTTTTCGGGGTCCTGACATTTTCAAGGGATGAACAAAAAATACCGCTTGAAACGAGTTTCTTCACAGAACAAACCCCAGTATATAGATTAGGAATTTTTATATAAATGATTATTAAATATCTTACCATTAAACTAAGCAGTAAATGGTAAATGTCAAAAAATATAAGATGATAAATTTAAACTTGGTCGGTATTTGCATAAAACTATAGTTGTCTTTTAATAATAAATTTGTCGAAACTAGTTTCTAATAAGAGATGCCAAATCTATGGTAATGTACAATGAATGAACAATCTATTGATTACATTTGAGATGTTATTTCCTCATAAAAATACATTTTCTTATGAATTTACAAACATAAATAATTTTATTATTTTATTTTTATATTAGTTATTTACAATAACTTGTCATGCTATTGCTACTTTAAAAATGATCTATAACTATATAACGGACTGTCCTCCTCAACCCCTAGCAAGTTCTCCTGGGTCCACTCCCGGAAGCGCTGCACCCACTCCTCTCTGAACCTCTCCTTCCACTGGTCCACGGCCCCCTCCCTCAAGAACCTCCCCTCTCCCTCTCCCTCCCCACTGGCGGTACCGTCCAGGAGTCTGATGGTCCTGACGACGTTCTCCAGGTTGGTGGCGGGGTTGGCTTTCATGTTGGCGAAACTGAGATGACAACAGAGCTTGTCCACTTGGTCGTTGGTCAGTTCTTTGTTGAAAAACCTCGATGTTTTTCGTATCACAGCTGGCAAGTCCTGCAGAAAAAATTGTGTTACTGTAGTAGAATAAGCTGTAGCAATGGTCTATCCTCATGCTATAAGTGAATAAATGGTCGAAATAAAATAAAAAGTAGTTGAAATATATTTGAATTAGGGTTTGTTACGAAGATAAATTCGAATTTGAAGACACTAAAGAGTCACACAGATAATTATCAAAAGTAATAGTTAAATGTTGCTCATGTCAGTTTAAAATCTTGCCTAACGGAAGACTTTATTTCATTCTTCCATTAATTTCCCTTCCACAATGTAGTTGTACACTAAACTAAATCATTTCTATAAATGGCTGATGTAGATTATACTACCAATGAAAGCAATTAGTACTAAAAAGGTATTATGAGCTATTCGAATGTTGATTTCTTTAAATTGATTGCAACCGCTGTTTTACATTCCATTATAAAATAAAAGCAATGAGTTCTAAAACTTATTTGAGGTATTCGAACGGTACTTGTAATTGCTTTCAATTAATTGTAACTGCAGATTTACACTCCATAATAAACTAAACACTCTAAACTAAACAAATCAAAATTCCATGAATTATAAGACACGTTAAATTTAAACACGAATATTTTTACTCTTTAAAAATACTTTTAAGTTTCCATTCACAACTGTCAATTATATGCTTGGTATAAATTGATTATCCACCATAAGAATTTGTAATTTTTAAAGGTCATTATTGTTGGAATTTGTTATTAAAAACTCATTAATGGTCACTGGTTATATTTGACATTTTATTTTTTGAAAATGTGTGGCTAGGAAGTCAAAAATGTATTTAAAATCAGTTTATTTTACACCAATACAGGATGGTTGAAAAGTAACTTGTACCCCCCTTATACTTTTTAACTATTTTAGATATTTAAAATCTATTTGTGGTAACCTTCATGCATATAAGGGGCTACAATAAAGATGATTAGTTTTAAAGTTTTCACCCTTAGGGGTAGAGATGGTAAGGGGTAGATGAAGGTAGATCAAAATTCTCTAATGGGAAGTATGGTCGACTTTCACATCATTTTATAGGTCTTGATGAAACTAAACAATTGACATATAGAAAACAAATTGGATCACTAATAAGAAAATGGTCCCCTTAAATTATTCAAATGTAATCAACCATAATAACAATAATAACTGAATAATTACAAGGAAAAAAGGAGATTTACTATACTGTGGGGAGTTTGGCATTTTCCAGGCACTATATACAAACAGATCTATATACAGGCAGATCTTATTAGCCAAGATCTGAACTAAATAACGTTGCATTGATACAAATTAAAAGTCAATAAAATATTATTTTTTAAGTAAATTTGGATATGCCTTTTTGTTATTAGTTGTCAGATTTTTATTTTCTTTGTGTCAATTGTTTTGTTTCATGAAGACCTATAAAATGATATGAAAGTTGACCATACTTTCCATTTGAAAATTTTGAGCTACCCCCTACCGTCTCTACCCCTAAGGGTGAAAATTTTTTAAACTAACCATCATTATTGTAGCCCCTTATATCCATATTATTATATATGATTTTAAATATCTAAAAAAGTTAAGGGAAGGGGTGCAAGTTACTTTTCAACCATCTTGTATATGATATAGACAAATTTAAAGGTACCCATGACAGTTCATACCCCCTAGTAAAATTACAATAAAAAATAGAGCAA
Source organism: Neoaliturus tenellus (assembly GCA_030545055.2). Classification (NCBI taxonomy): domain Eukaryota; kingdom Metazoa; phylum Arthropoda; class Insecta; order Hemiptera; family Cicadellidae; genus Neoaliturus; species Neoaliturus tenellus. The sequence continues at coordinate 326,868,673 of CM061531.1, read as the reverse complement.
TCATTCATTAATCAATAGCCAAGACCAACCGTTATTATGCAATAACATCAATAATGAACGGGTGATTATCCAACCATAATTATGACTGTGATTGGCATTCTGCTCAACTGAGACATGTTTGAAGCTATTGATTCTGGAGCTCCAATGTAACACGAGCGGCCTGGCAAGATCAAGATGACACTTTTATGTTCTTTGACACCTTTAACTTTTGAACCAAAGTCATGACATGAATAGCTGATGTGGTTAGTCTTAATGGAGCATAATTACCTCCCAAATATACCTATTAGAGTGTAGAAAGTTTATACAATAGTAATAATGATTGTAAAAAGATAATGTGTAACCAAATAATGGCAGTGAAATGTAGTAAAAAAATCATTACATGTTTTATGCTACAACTAAACGTTGATTAAAGGAATGGTTTAACTCACCTTTTTCATTTCTTCAAATTTCAAAAATAAAATGTTGAATACTTTGTTTTTCTCCAGATAACCCTTATGGTGGGACCAGAAGGGAGCGTTCACGACTGCAAAAGTAAACACTTGTAAGTAACCCAATTTTTTTAGATTTTAAACTATTTAAAAATGTTTTACATTCATGAATTCCTTTTAATAACTAACTGACGTCCTTACGTAGGAGGGAATCATGGGATTATTGCGTGTAGGATGCTGCGTGGTGACACTGGATTCCCTCACCAAAGCCACCCCTCGACAAAAAGTAGCGAAGCGTTATGAATTGCACCCTGTAGTATCAGAGTTGCATTGGATCCATTTTAGAATCCCTTCCCCGTCCATATACTGGCGGGGTAGCTGAGTTGTTATAGAGCTCACCTTTCAATCTGAAGATTGCCAGTTTGATCCTGAGCAAAGATATCACTTTTTGATAGTATTAAGATACTTTAAGATCCATTTCCCTATCCCGGAAAAGTTGGAAATTTGGGATGAAAATCATATCACAATTCAATACTCAATTAGTACTTATTAGTACCCAAGTATTAAATCTAGTACATTATGGTTTATATCTCAAAGAAAGTTTAAACCTATGGGATGAAATTTTTAAACACAATTGACCCTATATTTAACATTGAATTAAACTAAGTTTTAATTAAGCGTGTTTGGAGAAACAGGCCCTAAAAATAACGGAGTTAATAACCGCGAAGAGTCGCAAAGATAAGGAAATGCCACCCCAGCCATGTCGGAAAATAAAAATCGGGACTACAAAAAGATTTGATACCTACTCACTTAGTACTTTTTAGTAGATGAGTATTAGTATTTCAATCAATTAATTCCAAAATCCATTATCCGTACTTAAACGTTATAAAAGTTTAACAATTAACGATCACCATTTCAGTTTACCTTTGCCATTGATGAATAAAGCTGCAAAGTCTTCTAGAGTCCCTGTGAATCCTCTTACCAGCTGGTGGTGATGATAATAAGATATGCACGTGTCCATGGGGTTACGCATCACGTACACCATCTGTAGACAGAAGATTCGGGAGAGGTTAAGATCTAAACAAAATCCATGAGCAAGATACAATCAATTAATGTTTCGGTTTTGCTTCGTTGGATAATCTTATGGCAAGAACTAAATACAGTGTGGTTGAAAAGTCCCGGAACGGTGAAATATATTTTTTACCATTATAGATGAAGTAATGAAACTTGGTATATTAATAATAACCATAAATATCTACTCTTTTAAGCTATAATCACTTTTTTATCCCTTAAGGGGGACGGCCCGCGAGGAGTCAGTCAAAATTCTTAAATAGCAGCATAGGTCGAATTTGGTATCAAATTAAAGGTCTTACTTAGCAGAGTACAATGCAGCAAATTAGAATTCAATCGGATGACCGAGGCGGAAATGGCAGTCAAACAAAGTTTCCTTTAAAATCATATGGGTAAAACTTAAAAATTCAATAACTTTCTTAATACTCCACATTTTGACATCGGGTTTGTGGCTTATTACTCCAAATGCAAAGTCGTTTAAAATTATGTATGATGTGACAAGGGCCAAAGGAGGTTTCTGTAAGACTTCCAAGAGGGACATCCCTTAAATGGTGTGTTAATGGAAACTTCTTTGGCCCTTGTAACATCATACACCATCTTAAACGTCTTTGCATTTGGAGTACAAAGCCACAAACCCGACGTCAAAAGGTTGAGTATTAAGAAAGTTATTGCATTTTTAAGTTTTACCCGTATGATCTTAATGGACACTTTGTTTGACTGCTATTTCCGTTTCGGTCGTCCGTTTGAAGTCTAGTTTGCGGCATTGTACTCTGCTAAGTAAGGCCTTTAATTTGATATTATATTCAACCTATGCTGCTATTAAAGAATTTTGACTGACTCCTCATGGGCCGTCCCCGTTTACAGATTAAAAAGTGATAATAGCTTAAAAGAGTAGACATTTATGGCCATTATTGATATACCAAGTTTTGTAACTTTATCTATAATGGTAAAAAATATATTTCACCGTTCCGGGACTTTTCAACCACACTGTATAGTTGTCAACTACACACGTCATCGATGACGTCATCGCTCGTGTGGCCTTGAAGTGAACAAGCAGCCCCCGTTTGCCACTACTAGTAGGAGTAACAACAGTTATGGTTTATACTATCGAGGAGCATACAAAGTGAGTAAGTGGAGTAGAGTGGAATTAGGGATGACATTTTAGCTATTAAAATTTAAAAAAAAAAACATGGGGTCTGTATGACGGACATTTTTATTGTATAAGGTTTCTTAACTAAAGTTTTTTATCAGCATTTTTGCTTATACATTCAATACATATTTCATACTTCCACTGTGCATTTCGTCATTAATAAGTAAATAAAATACACTAAATTTACACAAAAAACACACCACTTACTAAAAATAATTAAGTGGAGCAATTTCCGTAAAATAGCTGCTAAAAGAAAAATTATCCTAGTGGGTTATACTATCCCAAAAATAATTGTTTTTGAAAGCCATAAGTGTTGTACAGGAAAATGCACTTAGGTTACTGAGCCCCAACCATTGTAGCCAAATATATGCGGTGTTCACTTCATAAACAATGAATAAATTTGAATCATTTTTACACTGCCCAACAGGTCTAACTCAATGCAACAATTTGGTAAGATGTTTCCTCTAATTTATTAAAAGATACCATTGAACCCTAGGTCAGTGTAAAGGGGCAACTGGATTAATATTGTTTTTTTAATTATTAATTATTGATTGTTTGGGTTTTAAATTTGTTAGTTTCAGGCGAGGTCAAGGCAGTAATGTAAGGAGGAAGTATTTGAGCTTGCTGTTGTATGAGTAGACTGGAACTGTTATTAAACAATAGCTTGTTTATGCTGACCTATTGGTAGCTCTGGCTTAAATAGGTCAGCAGACTTAGTTTCGGGGAGTGTGTCTAGTGCAGTGATGTGAGTGTAAAGGTTTAGGGGGGTTAGGTCAGAGGGGCCATGGGGCTCAAGGCCTGGGGCCCGGGGTAAGTCCAAATTAGTTGGGGTTTTCTAAATTAAGGGGGGTCCGATCCAAAATTGATTATTTGTTTGAAGTTTCTCTAGTTTAAAGTTTTAATTATTTAGTTGAGAGTTCCAGTCTACTTAACCCTAACATTAAGTCATTAAGTTATTATTTGTTTTAATAAGGTTTGAAAGACGTTGCAGGTCTTTACTCACTTATACAGATCTATAGCCAATAGAAATAAATATTTGTAATAATATTGTAGTACAAGTACGGTAACACCTAAGTCACCTTAGCTTTGACATCCCCTCGCTGAAGCTGCAGTGGGAGCAGATGGAATGGTAGGTGAGTTTTGATGAAACGTGGTGATTCCATGGATTTCACGTATTCAACAGACTTTGTAAAAACTCTGTAGTCGACCTCCAACTCAGATTTATTGACATGTTTTGTAGACTTTCTTCTCCATTTCTGCTCGAACCTGCCGCATATTTTAAAATATCCCTGTCATAGCAGATCCTTCCAACAGTGGATTTAAAAAGGAGTTTGATATTTTGTATTTTTCCCGCAGACACCGTTAGAATGAGTATATAGGTTTACTGCCATTGGGATGATTTAAAAAAATATTTTTATCATATAAAGCCAAAGGCTTACTTTCATCAATTTCCGTACATAAATAACATTTATGCACGTTTGCCTATTCATCATATGATTTACACGGGGAAAGAGTATGCACTTTTGCTGACATAATAATTACAAAAACCAAGATTTTTACTAACCACATGAAACTAAATACCAAGTTTTATAAAAAAATTGGTTTATAAGTAAAATGTTAACACATACTGTTGCTCCATAAAATCAAAACTGTTGCCCTAAAATTGTCTTTAGACTTCTTAATATATCCGTTACTAATGGAGATAGAGCAAAGCTTTAATATACTAAACTGCGTTTTTTTTTTTTTTCAGAAGAAAAATAAAAATAAAAATGGAAAAAATTATATAAAATAAAAAAAAAACTATTTTTGGGATACAAAACTCCTAAAACTACCTCTTCCGTTAGGTGGATATATCTGGTGTACTATCCCATTCGAATAAAGGTAGGGCTCAACATCTCTACCAAATTTGGTCTTGATAGGACTGTTTTAACTAGAGTTATCGTGATAATAAACTTTAGAACGATTTAAAATAGAGTGCAAAGCATTAACAATACTAAATATGTATATTTTGTACACCCCCTGTACATATTTCTTTAATGAATCCGTCCGACAGAGAATGAGAAACTTTTTTTAGGGAGAGTCAGAAAAATACATTACGTTTACAGGTGGCCAGGGCGCACCGAAACTGCGATCCAAAACCCAGGTAGACGCCGAAACTGCGATCCTTACCCCAAGGGCGACCCCAGGCAGACGCCGAAACTGCGATCCTGGCACGGAGGCCACCCCCGGGACGATACTGACGATACTGTACGTAAGACGATACTGATGCTCTTGTTCTCAAACTGAGAATGACTGATATAATTGTGGGGGGAAATAAAGAAGGAATGTACATCCTGAAAGTCTTCGTTTATTGGTCCAAGTTAAGAGTCATCTTCACCCCTATGGGTAACCCATTGTTGCGCAGTCTGCAATTTTAACTATACTGCTTTTAATGCAAAACATGGTATTTGATTCATCTGTTTTGGACGTCGTTTTTCAACAGATTTTCTTATTATTCAAATATTACTCTCTGTGACGTGGCAAAGTAACTCGATTTTCCTTAGTAATATTTATTAAGTTTTCAAAATTTCGAGGTATGAGGGACCTAATATAACTATTCAACTAAACACTTACCAAGTTTAAATAAAAATATGTTGAAAAACGGCGTCCGAAAAAGGGGAATCAAATGCCATGTTTTGCATCAAAAGCCGTATATTAGTTAACATTGCCGACTGCGCAACAATGGGCTACTGGCCCAAGGGTGAAGACGACTCTTAAGGGGGTGGTATGCGCGAGTTTAGTACAACTTGGAAGTCCCAGTTCGTGGCATTAGTTGAAAAGCGACTTGAGCGACACGTCGGACGTCGAAACATTCCAAAGCCATTAGCCTGCAGCGGACGCTGGAATCCCCGCTGGACCCTCCACTACCTGCTGATGGGCCGCTGTGCCAGGATCGCAGTTTCGGTTGTATGATTAGCGAACCCTTTTGAGGATTAAAACTAGGATCGCAGTTTCGGTGCGCCGGGTGGCCAGCCTGTAGTGTGGGGCTCCCCTAAAAACGGGTTTACCCACAAAAAAACCTCCTCTACTCCTTAGAATTCTAACCTGTAATTGAAAAAAAAAAAAAAACAATGATAAACGTTGGTAGTCTTAGTATTAAAAATATGTGTTCTGTATTTAACTGTCAATATTATTCGATAGATTGAAATGAGTTGAAATGAAAATGAAATACTCGAGTTTTCTATGAGTCTGAATATTTAAATGAATATTGTTTCTAATCATTTTAAATAACTAGAAGATTTTTGATTTCCTAGTTTTAATGGGTAATGTAGTATTATTCGAATACAATGAGATAAATAGGTTTTTCGTTAGTATAAAATAATGTTGATGTTGATGAGGATAATATAAAGATTGATAAATATTGGTGACGAATCAATAGATTGTAGCCATAGATATATACTAAACACCTGGATCGGTAACTGAAATGGCGAAATAGCGCTAAAAACGAGCCGGCTTCCCCCACCACTAGCCAGTATTACCGCCGCCACGCCGCGCTGAATATCAGCTGACATGATTGTTGTCGGTACGTCAGCTGCATTCTTGTTTGTTTTCATTCTTTTAAATGTTCAGTTATAATGATGATGAAAGGTGGTCCTGTACTGTGCAGTTTTTGGATGTATTAGGGTACATTCTAAAGGCTGAAATTTATCATTTCATATGGAAGAAGGACAAAAAAATACAGTATTACTTAGTTTGATTAATTAATTAATTTAAATTACAGTACATAATTACTCGCAAAGGGGTTAGGAAAACTGACCACGAATACTGGCTAGTGGTGGAGGCGACGGCTCGTTTTCGCAACACGGAATTACCGATCCAGGTATTTAGTATACAGGGTGTCCAGCATCAACCTTTACAAACTTTTCCAGGTTATTACCCACGTCAAAATAAGCAAAAAGTGTTCCCGTAAACTTATGTCCTAAAATGCTTCGTTAACCCTCTACCCGCCGTTTTGTTTTTTTTACAATAAATAATTGTTATTTCCGTAACGGATCATTGTATTAAGTTAATATTTGGCATGAACCTTCACTATAACAATACCCATTTTCAGTAATTTTTTTTCCAATGCGTATTTTCAAAATGGCGGAAATTTTAAGAATTTAAACTCAAATATCTCAAAAACGTTAAATTTTATAGAAATATTACGAGAGACAAATAGTTGACAAATTAATTTATCTCCAACACATTGACTCCAAGTTTGTAAGGATCCAACAACAAATAACGGAGTTATTGAGATTTTTCTCTTAAAATAACCTAAATTGGCTTTAATCATATTGCAAAATCAGTGTTTTTCTGCAGGAAAACCACAATAACTCCATTATTTGTTGTTTGGATCCTTACAAACTGGGTAGTAATGTTTAGATAATTTAATTTTTCAACTTTTTTGTCTGAAATAAAATATTGACAAAAATTGCCGTTTTTGAGAAATTTGAGTTCAAATTTTTAAAATGGCCGCCATTTTGAAAATACACATTGGAAAAAAATAATTATTTTACTGAAAATGGGTATTGTTATAGTGAAGGTTCATGCTAAATATTAACTTAATACAATGATCCGTTACGGAAATAAAAATTATTTATTGTAAAAAACAAAATGGCGGCTAGAGGGTTAACGAAGCATTTTAGGACATATGTTTACGGGAACTTTTTTGCTTATTTTGACGTGGGCAATAACCTGGAAAAGTTTGTAAAGGTTGAAGCTGGACACCCTGTATATCTATGATTGTAGCGCACGACTTAAGTCTTGGATTATTTTAACATAATCAATTTAAGCATAAAATCAATAGTTATACTCACTCAAGAAATGGGAATCTGACCATCTGAGTGATAGTAGCTTTCTCATAGTCCAAATCATTAGCAATGCACCACACTAACTCCTGTGTCCACGTTGTACCTGTAAATTTTATCAAGTAGATAAACAAAGACTAAATATTTTAATTTTCAAAAAAAACTCTCAAGTACTCAATTTAACAAATTAAAACCTTTAGAGTTATTTTTTCAGGTTATAAGAATAACCTAATAATCAATTCATCAACATCATTTCAATAAATACTTCGTAGTGATGAACTGTGATAATGAATAATCATAAATAATAAATATGTACATTATTGTAATAAAATCATAAATGTAACACACTCTTTCGTCCTTGTCTGTTTTGTCTCGGTGAGACGCCCAAACTGAAAAGAAAATAATGACAAGAAAGATAAACGGAGGGGAAGGAGACACCCGAGAAAGGAGAAATTTCGAGGAAGGAGAGTAGAAAGAAAAAGACCAATTAAAAAATGTAGAGATTAAGAAAGAAGAATGAAGAAAGAAAAAGGAAAAGAAGAAATAAGAGAAAGCAATGAAGAAATTATTGAAAATACATGAAAAAAGTAATTAGAGTATTGAACAAATTAACAATTATATTGAAGAACAAATCCGGGATTATGAATTTTTAAATTGTAAAACAGAAAAAAAAACTTTAAATAAATTCTTTATAAAATGTACATTCCCATAATAGTAGTTTTCATCACTAGGAGCGAAAGTGGGTCTTTTTGGTGCGCAATCGTGTTTTAAAAACGAGGCGCAGCCGAGTTTTTAAAAACGATTAAGCATCAAAAAGACCCACTTTTGCTCAGAGTAATGAACAACGTTTTTTATCATAATGCGAAATTATACTTTTGATCGTTAAAAATATTAAAGTTGTGTTTTCGAGGTTATATTTACAAAGTTAGTAGAGCCTAATATGCAGTGTTTACATTTCTGTTATTAACAAATAATACTCTTTACAACGTTTGTATTCCAAAATTCTGCTCATCAACATTAATAAATGAATACTAATATACATAGCAAACAGCTGACTTTTCAGTCCTAGGACCTAAAAAATTCTCCTAATGATTTTTCAGTCCTAGTACGAAAAAGAATCGGTTTTGGTACAGTTGAGAGAACAAAAAACAGGCTGATTTTGTGCAGAATGATAAAAAATGTATATTATTGTCAGCGGAATAAAATTTATTAATATTAATATTATTATTTAGTTTTCTAAAATTTTTTAAATATTATGAATATTGTGAATCAAAAGTAACAAATAATTTAGTTTAAGGTTTATTAAAAATCCCATCAAGTTTAAGTTAGAGTAGTTTTTAGATCCGTCTGTACAATAAGGGATGGACCGTTTTGAAAAGGTTTATTGCTTATCACCTTTTTGAAAGTTAATTTCGTAGTTTCGTTATAGCTGCTGACAAAAACAAATCAAAATACATAACCTTAAAATAATATAGAAAATAATTTAAAACAATTTAAGTAATAATCTAATTGTTTAAGCGAACGGCAACGCCAATCAACTTTTAAAGCATTAAGTAAAAAAATGTTATTTGAATAAAATTGCGAAAATATATATTAATTAGTATACTTGTTGCTCGAAATCGAGCAATTTATTTTAATACAATACAAATCTTACTTTTAGCTGTAAATCAATGACATCCGACCAATCCAATATTGTGAATCTCAATCACAAAAACTACACGTACTTACAGCTGATTATTAACATCTATACTTATTTAATACGCTATGGGTTTTTTTTTGTCTTGAGAACTCCTCCTACAATTTTCAACTGATTTTCAAGTTTTTGGTGTCGTTGGATAGGGCTAGGTCTATAGTTGTTTCCGCCAAAAATTAATGTAAATCGGACTGAAAATAAAGCCGCTATCTACCATTGAAATCTCAATTTTCCCATTTAAATAACATTGGGACTCACAGTATCTAGAATATATATAGGCAAACGGTAGGTGACACCAACAGCTGATTCAAGAGTTCCTGCCGTACTGCCTGCCCCGTTGACGTCATAATGTTTACATTCACGCAAAAGTTCAATTAGCTAAACTAACCTCAACTGAGTTTTTAATGAACATTAAATTGGTTTATAGTAGTAGTTATAATTTCAACTAAACTGCTTCTTTTAGCAATTTAACACCTTAAATGTGGTATAGTTTTCAAATCATTGAAAACAATAAAATATAAGATATTTAAATCTTTAAGGGCAAAACATTATTCCTTGGATTAGAGCCACAATCTAGGCTATTGGTATCTTGCTATATTCATGGGAAGAAATTTAGTTTCGTTCTTTATTAATTTACACCCTTTTCTCCTAACTTTAATTTATAAAGGTAAAGGTACCTCTAGCATTTTTTCAGTTCTGAGGTTTAGACCGGCAGAGTTAGGCATAGCTAGCTATAGCATAAACCAACCAAAATGAATGCTAGTTTAAAAAAAATTGCATTTAAAAATAAAACTCACCAAAGTTTTTGTTTATTGTTAATATTCAAAATAGATTTTACTAATAAGAGTGGTTAGCATTAGATTTGTATAAGTCTACTTTATAGACAAGTAAGATATACTCTTAGGACATCATTTAGGGCCTACATAAGATCTTAGAAGGGTGCTTAGCCTTCCCTGTAGGCCTATTTTGTTGTTTTCGGAAGTCATATTATACTTCATGTCTTTTCTTAAAATTAGCTTATAAGACTAGCCTTTTATTTAAACATTTCCCTAGCCTGACGGTTAGGGACAAGGACCTCGGCTCAAGAGGTCACAAGTTCGGTTCCCGGGATGTCCATTTTATGGGTTTGCACCGCTTTAAGTTAAAAGCATTAAATTCGCAATGCACATTCCTCATTCAGTTAAAAAATTGAAAATTGCAATCATTGAAATAAAGGGTTAATATAAACTTAGGCTACTGTACCGCGATTCTAAGTTATTTAAAAATATGAATAAAAATTAACTTAGGCTTTCTTAATTTAGCATGGGATCAAACTTTTTTAAATTAGTTCAATGCAGTTCTATGGACTGTACACCTAGGTCTAGGCATACTTTCTAGCTACTTTGGTAAGCCATAGACTATATAATAGGGTAGTATGGTAAGAAACTGGTTAAAAGCAGACCCAGTATAAGCTTTAACCACTTTTTATCTTACACATTTTTTATCCTTTTTAGCTAACCCCAATATCACTTAATGTCATACAAATACCTATAGGCTTAATCGTAACAAATGTATACCGGTATATCAAATAAATTGATTGACCTTTTCAATAGATAGGCCCTATTATGGTTGGCTTTAAACCTAACTTAAGTCTAGGCCTAGTCCAAACTTATTTAGTTTAATTTTAGATAATTGAGTCACAATATAGTAAAAGCCTTGTTTAAAAATTGTAGGATTATAGGCCTAACCATTGTAAATTTAAACATATCCCATAAAATATTGTTGTATTGTGTTGGATTTTTATATCTTAATGTCGTATGTAACTTAATTTATAATTGCAATACATTTTAAAAGTCAACACAATAATTAGTGGTTTTTGTGTTTTTCAATTGCTGTAATTACTCTTAGAGTTGGCCTATAACATATTTAACAAGCCTATCAACACAGGAGAATACAGCAATTAAACCAAGTTAGTCGGTACTCCTTGATATTGTATACCCATCCGTACATGTTCCATGAAGAATAGGCCTACAACTGCTCCTTGGCATGCTGTATAATTGGACTAATTCTACAGCAGAACCATTTCAAGTTTTCGGATCACACGGTAACTTCAAAGAAGAAAATTGGTAAGAGGTGAACCTCAAAACATTTTTAAATTTCGAGGCCTAGTAAGATATTTATTTGCAACAAAAACCCTTACAACTTTTGAGAAAATTTACAAAATTTGGCTTCTAAAGTAGCCTAATATCAATGATTCTTTCACTGTCTTCAACTTAAGACCACAAACGTTTGAAAGGGTGTCTACTGGTCACTAAAGTCACCAAGAGCCACTGAAAGTCACGGAATTTAGTCAGTGGTCACGGAAGTCTCAGAAAAGTTACTGATCTAGCCTGTTCTTAAAGGCGAGATAGTTTTGTAAATTTTGTAAAAATTGAGATAACGTAATTGTGAGAAAAATTTTTGCGATGTTTGCAATTTTCCCTTACAGTTTCTGAATATACCACAATAAAGTCACAAACTTCTTTTCACTTTTCATCCCCTAAAGTCATAGAAAATTCACTGATTTTTATAGCTATCATGCAGTAGACAAACGTTTGGAATAATTAAAAAATATGCCCCACAACTTGTTTTGTGTTCTTATAGTTAAAGTTTAGGTTTTTCTCAAATTTCCCTTGAGAAAATCTTTACAACCAAAACATATCAAAGTACACATTTTTTCCACTGGATTTTATAGTTTCCCATTATTTATGATATGTGGTTTTACTCCAACAAAGTCATTAGGCATTTTGTTTTAAATATTTTATTATATTAACATCGTAGGAAAAAATATTTTCATGTTTACGTCGTAATGAAAACATAACCTGTTTGACTGGCGGCCCGTGATTTGACAGATGCAATCAGCCGCTGCTCCGTTGACGTATTTTTTTGTTATTGTTTTTGTTGTTGGCACCTACCTTATACATTCTAGATTTCTTGTTGGGACTGAATAAAGCATTTGAAACATCTGTTAATAATCAGCTGTAAATACTTGTAGTTATTGGCGATTGAAGATATTCACATTATTGGATTAGTCGGATGTCATTGATTTAGAGCTAAAGTAACATTTGTACCGTATTTAAATAAATTGCTCGATTTCGAGCAACACGTATACTAGTATGTTTAAAATGTTTAATTCAATCCCAATGCTACTTAAATGGGAAACGTTCAGATTTCAAGGGTGGATAGCGCCTTTATTTTCAGTCCGATTCTCATAAATTTTTGGCGGAAACAACTAACTACAGACCGAGCCCTATCCAATAACACCAAAAATTTGAAAATCGGTTGAAAATTGTTGGAGGAGTTTTCAAGACAAAAAAATTCTTAGCGTATTAAATAAGTGTAGATAAAAAAATTTATAATCACACTCACCACTTTTGGGGAAAGAGCAAACCCAGACGTCGTCTTCCCGCACCTCCATATTGAGAATATCCTCGGCAATGTCTTGAAATCCCGACGGCATTGTTGTCCCTTCACACGACACGAGGTCCCTTTTTTCACCATGAACCTGGTATTCCAGAGGGGTGAACGTCAGAGCCATGATTGTCGGGGTGCTGGAAAATAATGGGAGATTTTTTATAACTTGTTTGTATATGTCGACACTGATAACTAGGTTATCGGAGAAACAATAAAAAATGCGATTGCCCTTAGACAACACCAGTGGTTTGACATTTGTTCGGATATAAAGTTAAATGTATGTCAATATTTAAAATCATATAGCTTATTTAGCTAGCCACCATGAGTCGGCTAAAGTAAAATAATAAATGAGAAAAATAAAACAAATTATTTGGTGGAGAGCACCTGAGTCATCTTACAGGGTGTTTGGAAACTCTCTTTCGAAACTCCGTTTGATGATTCTTTGGATCAAAATAAATAGAAAATATCATTAGAGAATTTGTCCTAAAGTGCTTAGTTAAGCCGCTATCTCTCATTTTTTTACAACTAATATTTTTTCCGTAACGGATGGTTGTATTAAGTTATTTTGCCATGTACCTTTATCAAGACAATTGTCATTTTCAGTAAACAAATTTGTTGTCTCATATTTCTTTTAAAATGGCTGCCATTTTATATTTTTAAACACAAATATCTCAATATCAGTAAATGCTATAAAACTGTTAAAAATAACATAATAAATTTTAAGAATTTAATTATCTAACCAATGATAACAAGTTATAAGAATCTGACAACCAATGACGGAGTATTCCAACTTTTTTGCAGAATTAACAATGATTTTTTAATAAAATTCATGCAAATTAAGATTATTGTAATAGAAAAATTAATACAGGGTGTTTCAGAACTCCTTACCAATATTTTAGGGCATTGTTCCTGGGTTAAAAACATATCTAAATATCATATTTAAACTGTCCGGAAGTCTTAAGTTACTCACACAGCCGCCATTTTGTTTTCTACACATAATAATTTTTATTTCCGTAACGGATGGTTGTATTCAGATCATATTTGGTATAAATCTTTATCATACCAATATACATTTCCAAGAAAAAAATTAATTTTTTTCGTTGTATATTTTTAAAATGGCGGCCATTTTAAAATTTCAAACTCAAATATCTCAAAATCGGTAAGTTTTATAAAAATTTTACAATTCACAAAAAAGTTGACAAATTAAATTATCTAACCAATGGTGCCAAGTTTGTAAGGATCTGACAACAAATAACGGAGTTATTGCGATTTTTCTTCATAAAAACATTGATTTTGCTGTTAAAATGGCCTTATTTGCATTAAATTCAATGCAAAATCCATGTTTTTATGAAGGAAAATCGCTATAACTCCGTTATTTGTTGTCAGATCCCTACAAACTTGGCACCATTGGTTAGGGAATTTCATTTGGCAACTTGTAAAATTTTTGTAAAATTTGCCGATTTTGAGATATTTGAGTTTGAAAATTTAAAATGGCCGCCATTTTAAAAATATACAATGGAAAAAATTAATTTTTTTTCTTGGAAATGTACATTGGTATGATAAAGATTTATACCAAATATGATATGAATACAACCATCCGTTACAGAAATAAAAATTATTATGTGTAAAAAGCAAAATGGCGGCTGTGTGAGTAACTTAAGACTTCCGGACAATTTAAATATGATATTTAGGTATGTTTTTAAACCAGGAACAATGCCCTAAAATATTGGTAGGGAGTTCTGAAACACCCTGTATAACTGTTATTTGTTATATGTTATTTGTTGTCAGATTGACTGGGTATCATTGGTTAGATAATTAAATTTTTAACCTTTTTGTTCAAAACCGTTTGATAAATTTTACCGATTTTGAATGTATTAGAGTTTAAACAAAATTTAAATGACCGCCATTTTGAAAATACACTAAAGATTTTTTTCTGAACATTACCATTGGCGTGACAAAGGTTCGTGCCAAAAATAAACTTAATGCAATCATCTTTTACGGAAATAAAAATTATTAAGTATAAAAAACCAAAATGGCGCCGTGGCTAGAGCCTCAACAACGCATTTTAGGACATATTATGTTCCTACGATACTTTTTGTTTATTTTAATCCAATGAATTACAACACGGGGTTATACAAGAGTTTCCATACACCATGTATATATAAAAATAAAACTTAACTCTCAAATCAAATTGTTGATCTCTCTTTATAAGCTAAATCCAGAGCGTTAAGCCATTTGCTTAACCATCTTACTTGCGCAATGTAGACCGATCAACCATTCAGGTAAAGCACTAAGTACATAAGCACGTCTGTGCCTTTGTGATCCATAGACAGATCCCAGTATGTTTCTCTTTGTTGGTTTAATAGCGATACAATGCCTAGACTATGGAGTGGTCCAAGGTGTTATCTTGGGTATCTTGGTTTATTAGTATTTTTAATTTACATAATTAATATTTCAAAGTTAAATATATTCAGTAAACTATTTTTGTTCGCAGATGATAACCTCATTTTCTTTCAGGGAAAGACCTGGCCCGAAGTACGTGAAAAAGCCTTAAACGATGTTTCAGTAGGTAAAAATGGCTAGATCAAAATATTCTTTCTTTAAAAATTTCAAAAACAAAATTTTTACCAATATCTGTTGGTAATTACACTGACTACGATTTGCCAGATCTCATAATTCACTCTTGTAATAATTTTCAAAACATAAATTGTACATAAGGAAGTATTGAGTAAGTAAACTCATACAAATACTTGGAGGTTATTTTTGATAGTCTTTTAAAATGGGTTAATCATATTAAACTTATTAGGAACAAAGTCAGCAAATATATATTTGCCTTAAGACAAATGAGTGGGATACTATCAAAGAAAGAATTCAAAATGATTTATTTTGTGTATGTCCAATCACTTTTATTCTTCGGAATTGTGAGGAATTGCTAAAAAGAGTATCCTTGAACCACTTAATATTGCTCAAAAATCAATATTTAAAGTAGGCTTTGGTAAAAAAATCAACCCCTCAAAAAACCCCCAAAAAACTCCCTACTCATGCTCTCTTTAAAGAAACATGCGTTTTTAGCATTCGGCAATCATATATTAAAAGTCTGTTGACAAACATAAAAAAGTATTACAGCATATTACAAGAAATCTCCTATTCCCATAACCCCAGATATTCTTCTAGGGTTCGAATTACAACTCTACAGCTAAACAATAGATATTCCACAACAAATTCTCATTAAATTTCTCACATACTCCTTCGTAATTCAAATAATTATTTCAATGGGCTAAAAAATTTTAATCCCCATCATTAAATGTATTTAAGCTTATTGTAAAGGAGTCAGTCTGAATGTAGATATTGCCGACCTTATCATCTCCGCAGATTACCGGCGTGACAGACCCGACCTTTGACCAAACCTTATCTAACTGAAAACTAATGACTCACCTTTCCCAGCCGTCCTAACTCAACCGGCCAGCATTTTGCAGTAATTAATTAGTTATAATAATATTTTATTTTCAGTTAACTGTAGTAGCTCCCTTTTACACAAAATATTAATAAAAGTTTTGTTTTTAAATTTTTTTTATTTTCCTTACATCAATTAACTTAATATTAATTTCTTTAATAATAAATAAGTGATTTTTTCTTGAACCTGCAACGCATCAGACGCACAGGTTCTAGCCTATGTCTGCTGATTTCCTGGGCCTCACAAGTACGAGTATAATTTATACAGTTTATATTTACGAGTATATTTATTTTAAAAAGTTGTATTTTGTGAACTGTGTTATTATTATTTTTTTGTTTTTGTTTTTTAATAAACCATTCACTCATTCATTCATTCATTCATAGGGGATGGTACTCCGGCTCCGCAGGAACATGAATGGTCTTCTGTCATTCACCATTTGTATTTTAAATAATTCCTTCTTCCTACTACAAATATTTAAACATTTAAAATGGATTTCTCAAAAAATGTCACTTGACATTTTTTTTGGACCGAGGGTGGTGTGAGGATTGTTTGCTCCAGTGGCATAACTCTGTTAATTTTACCGTGGCGTCTAATGGCGAGATTACAATTTTACACGTTTATAAATAATACAACAGGTTAGTCATATTTTTTATGGTAACTTATATAAATTTTTGTTGAAGCTGTTAATTGTTAAGACAATGGTTGAGATTTAAAATAATACATCTATTATGTTTCATTAGGATGTATTTTTCTTTTTTTTAAGAGATTGGCGGACCTCTTTTTGCCTTACTTTGCCCCGTCCACATGGACTATTGAATTGTGCGTGGATTGTATTAGACAAAGTAAGAGGGTGAGCCGCTACAGTACAAGGTGAAAGGTACTGATAAAAGTCACTGGCAGAAGGCGGATTTGGACCCACGACATCGCTGCCATGGTCACGAAGTCCATGGATTTGCATTTTTTCATGTTTCTAAAAAACAATATAAAAACCTTAACTAATTTAATCAAAAGGGAGCTTTTTTAATCGAGCATAATATATTTCTTTCTGATATTCAACACTTTTCAATGTAATTAAAATCAAAATAAAATATCACTACTTAGAATAGGCCTAAACTCAATTTTTGGACAGGACTGGGAAAATATGGAAAATTTTTATTCTGTAGTTTTAATAAATCCACATTGCTGGTATACATTTTGTCAGTACAATACTGATACTCAGTAGGAGGCCGAAAGATGAGGTACCGGAGGTCAAGACATTATGTACTTGTTACCAACACAGACACCGACACAGAACACCACACGTTACACGATCTCGCCGTGTAGGCAGATCCAACATGCCTTGTATACCGAGCCTCTAGTATATGTCAATCCAACACGAACACCTGCAACTGCTGGATGGCTCATCTACCTGTCACCTGACACCAACATCGACACAGAACACCACACGTTACACGACCGCGCCGTGTAGGCGGATCCAACATGCCTTGTAATCAGAGCCTCTCGTATATGTCAAACCGACACGAACACATGCCCCTGCTGGGTGGCTCATCTACCTGTCACTTGACACCGACATCGACACAGAACACCACACGTTACACGACCGCGCCGTGTAGCTGGATCCAACATGCCTTGTAATCAGAGCCTCTCGTATATGTCAAACCGACACGAACACCTGCGCCTGCTGGGTGGCTCATCTACCTGTCACCTGACACCGACACAGAACACCACACGTTACACGACCGCGCCGTGTAGGAGGATCCAACATGCCTTGTATACCGAGCCTCTCGTATATGTCAAACCGACACGAACACCTGCGCCTGCTGGGTGGCTCATCTACCTGTCACCTGACACCGACACAGAACACCACACGTTACACGACCGCGCTGTGTAGGCGGATCCAACATGCCTTGTATACCAAGCCTCTGGTATATGTCAAATCGACAATAACACCTGCGCCTGCTGGGTGGCTCATCTACCTGTCACCTGACACCGACACAGAACACCACACGTTACACGACCGCGCCGTGTAGGAGGATCCAACATGCCTTGTATACCGAGCCTCTCGTATATGTCAAACCGACACGAACACCTGCCCCCACTGGGTGGCTCATCTACCTGTCACGTGACACTGACACAGAACACCACACGTTACACGACCGCGCCGTGTAGGAGGATCCAACATGCCTTGTATACCGAGCCTCTCGTATATGTCAAGCCGACACGAACACCTGCCCCCGCTGGGTGGCTCATCTACCTGTCACCTGACACCGACACAGAACACCACACGTTACACGACCGCCCAATGTAGGAGGATCCAACATGCCTTGTATACCGAGCCTCTCGTATATGTCAAGCCGACACGAACACCTGCCCCCACTGGGAGGCTCATCTACCTGTCACGTGACACTGACACAGAACACCACACGTTACACGACCGCGCCGTGTAGGAGGATCAAACATGCCTTGTATACCGAGCCTCTCGTATATGTCAAGCCGACACGAACACCTGCCCCCGCTGGGTGGCTCATCTACCTGTCACCTGACACCGACACAAAACACCACACGTTACACGACCGCGCCGTGTAGGAGGATCCAACATGCCTTGTATACCGAGCCTCTCGTATATGTCAATCCGTCACGAACACCTGCGCCTAATGGGTGGCTCGTCTACCTGTCACCCGGCACCAACACAGAACATCACACGTTACACGACCGTGCCGTGTAGGTGGATCCACAATGCCTTGTATATAGAGCCTCTCGTATATGTCAAACCGACACGAACACCTGCGCCTGCTGGGTGGCTCATCTACCTGTCACCTGACACCGACACATAACACCACACGTTACACGACCGCGCCGTGTAGGCAGATCCACCATGCCTTGTATACCAAGCCTCTCGTATATGTCAAGCCGACACGAACACCTGCCCCTGCTGGGTGGCTCATGTACCTGTCACGTGACACTGACACAGAACACCACACGTTACACGACCGCGCCATGTAGGAGGATCCAACATGCCTTGTATACCAAGCCTCTCGTATATGTCAAACCGACACGAACATCTGCGCCTGCTGGGTGGCTCATCTACCTGTCACGAGACACCGACACCGACACAGAACACCACACGTTACACGACCACGCTATGTAGGCGGATCCAACATGCCTTTTAATCAGAGCCTCTAGTATATGTCAAACCGACACGAACACCTGCGCCTGCTGGGTAGCTCATCTACCTATCACCAGACACCGACACCGACACAGAACACCACACGTTACACGACCACGCCATGTAGGCGGATCCAACATGCCTTGTAATCAGAGCCTCTAATATATGTCAAAAGGACACGAACACCTGCGCCTGCTGGGTGGCTCATCTACCTGTCACGTGAAAATAACACAGAACACCACACATTACACGACCACGTCGTGTAGGAGGATCCAACATGCCTTGTAATCAGAGCCTCTCGTATATGTCAAACCGACACGAACACCTGATCCTGCTTTGTGGCTCATATACCTGTCACGTGAAAATGACACAGAACACCACACATTACACGACCACGTCGTGTAGGCAGATCCAACATGCCTTGTATACCGAGCCTCTCGTATATGTCAAATCGACACGAACACCTGCGCCTGCTGGGTTTCTCATCTACCTGTCACCTGACACCGACACAGAATACCACACGTTACACGACCGCGCAGCGTAGCCAGATCCAACATGCCTTGTATACCGAGCCTCTTGTATATGTCAAACAGACACAAACACGTGCACCGCCTGGGTGGCTAATCTACCTGACACCTGACACCAAAACAGAACACCACACGTTACACGACCGCGCCGTGTAGGCAGATCCAACATGCCTTGTATACCGAGCCTCTCGTATATGTCAAACCGACACGAACACCTGCGCCTGCTGGGTGGCTCATCTACCTGTCACCTGACACCGACACAAAACACCACACGTTACACAACCGTGCCGTGTAGGCGGATCCAACATGCCTTGTATACCGAGCCTCTCGTATATGTCAAACCGACACGAACACCTGCGCCTGATGGGTGGCTCATCTACCTGTCACCTGATACCGACACCGACACAGAACACCACACGTTACACGACCTCGCCTTTTTTACATATCCAAAATGCCTTGTAATCAGAGCCTCTCGTATATTTCAAACCGACACGAACATCTGCGCCTGCTGAGTGCTTCATCTACCTGTCACGTGAAAATGACACAGAACACCACACATTACACACCGGCCACGTCGTGTAGGAGGATCCAACATGCCTTGTATACCGAGCCTCTCGTATATGTCAAACCGACACGAACACCTGCGCCTGCTGGGTGGCTCATCTACCTGTCACCTGGCACCGACACCGACACAGAACACCACACGTTACACGACCTCGCCGAGTAGGCAGATCCAACATGCCTTGTAATCAGAGCCTGTCGTATATGTCAAACCGACACGAACACCTGCGCCTGATGGGTGGTTCATCTACCTGTCACCTGATACCGACACCGACACAGAACACCACACGTTACACGACCTCGCCCTGTATGCAGATCCAAAATGCCTTGTAATCAGAGCCTCTCGTACATGTCAAACCGACACGAACACCTGCGCCTGCTGGGTGGCTCATCTACCTGTCACCTGACACCGACACAAAACACCACACGTTACACAACCGTGCCGTGTAGGCGGATCCAACATGCCTTGTATACCGAGCCTCTCGTATATGTCAAACCGACACGAACACCTGCGCCTGATGGGTGGCTCATCTACCTGTCACCTGATACCGACACCGACACAGAACACCACACGTTACACGACCTCGCCGTGTATGCATATCCAAAATGCCTTGTAATCAGAGCCTCTCGTATATGTCAAACCGACACGAACATCTGCGCCTGCTGAGTGCTTCATCTACCTGTCACGTGAAAATGACACAGAACACCACACATTACACACCGGCCACGTCGTGTAGGAGGATCCAACATGCCTTGTATACCGAGCCTCTCGTATATGTCAAACCGACACGAACACCTGCGCCTGCTGGGTGGCTCATCTACCTGTCACCTGGCACCGACACTGACACAGAACACCACACGTTACACGACCTCGCCGAGTAGGCAGATCCAACATGCCTTGTAATCAGAGCCTGTCGTATATGTCAAACCGACACGAACACCTGCGCCTGATGGGTGGTTCATCTACCTGTCACCTGATACCGACACCGACACAGAACACCACACGTTACACGACCTCGCCCTGTATGCAGATCCAAAATGCCTTGTAATCAGAGCCTCTCGTACATGTAAAACCGACACGAACACCTGCGCCTGCTGGGTGGCTCATCTACCTGTCACCTGACACCGACACCGATACAGAACACCACACGTTACACGACCTCGCCGTGTAGGCGGATCCAACATGCCTTGTAATCAGAGCCTCTCGTATATGTCAAACCGACACGAACACCTGCGCCTGCTGGGTGGCTCATCTACCTGTCACCTGGCACCGACACCGATACAGAACACCACACGTTACACGACCGCGCCGTGTAGGCAGATCCAACATGCCTTGTATACCGAGCCTCTCGTATATGTCAAACCGAAACGAACTTCTGCCCCTGATGGCTGGCTCATCTACCTGTCACCTGGCTCCGACACAGAACACCACACGTTACACGACCGCGCCGTGTAGGCGGATCCAACATGCCTTGTATACCGAGCCTCTCGTACATGTCAAACCGACACGAACACCTGAGGATGCTGGGTGGCTCATCTACCTGTCACCTGGATCCGACACAGAACACCACACGTTACACGACCGTGCCGTGTAGGCAGATCCAATATGCCTTGTATACCGAGCCTCTTGACACGAACATCTGCGTCTGCTGGGTGTTTCATCTACCTGTCATCTGACACCGACACAGAACACTAAAGTAATATGTTTGAGTATAAAAAGTTGAGTTTGGTTTTGGTACATAACACGATCCTTCTTTTCTTAAGTTAATTTTTAAATCATCATTTCTTTCGTTATTTCCCAGTTCGAATTAAAACTTATACAATATCAAAACTTTGTAGAAGTAAAGTTCTCTAATTGGAAATATATGTACAGAAAACAAGGGAACGAATGATCAATCCTACTTCTACTACAAATAATCCGCGCAAAACACTTTTGTACAGTTATAATAGATTTTAAATTAGTGAGATAAGTGCCTCCACCAAATATTATGCCATATTAAAGTCTGCTATTAACCTGAGCAAAATATAAACTTTTTAGAATATTAAGAGGGCATATATGTTAAGGCAAATACAAAAGACGGATACCATTTATGATTTTGTTTTTTTAGCTTTTCAACGTGTAATTTCCAATTGAGTTCGCCATCCAGTATAATGTCCAGATATTTTGTGCTGCTGCTTGGGCCAATCACTGGGAGTAGTGTGTTTTGGTCACTTTTAAAACCGGCCACGTGCCCACGGAGCCACGTGCCGCGGCAGCTGGCGCCAGCTGCCATGTCATATAGCTTCCGGTGGGGGTTAGAGGGTATATATTAGACGCTGTCGCCATATGCCATGCCATATAGCTTCCGGCCGGGCAGATGGTGAAATAATAAATGGGGGGTGGAGATGGCGAGAGCACAGGCCCTCGCTAATTGGCCCATAAATTAACCAGGTGCAGCTGGCGAGGGCAAGGTGACGGGGAAGGTTGGAGGGGTTAGAATTTAAGAATAAAATTTATCATAGGCGAGGGTAGGATTCGAACCCGGCCCGCTGGCGTGTGAGGCCAGCGCTCTACCATTTAGCTACCGAGGTACTTGGTGAAAGGTAGTGTAAATGTGTCTGATAATATTGTGCCTGTGGTTCGCTTCTTGTCCACCAGAGAGCAGCACGTACTACGACTGCGGCAAGTTTCAAATTCCGCCACCAGAGTTCAGCATGTACTAGGGCTACAGCTAGTTCACTATTTCTCCAACAGATAGCAGCACGTGTTATGGCTGCATCCAGTTTACCCCAAAATATCCCCACAAATTACCCAAATTACCCTGGAATTCCCCAAAATACCCTGCAATTTCCCAAATTTCCTCGCAGTCTTACCAACTTATGTCATTCACTATAAAACAAGAACATATGAAATGCTGGGGTATATACTATAAAAAGTGGATAAAACCCAAAACTGTTGGCAATACAGTATATAAAATCAACCAACTTACGTCATTCACTATAAAACAAGATCACCTGGATCGCCCGGAACAAGAACATATGAAATGCTGGGGGCTATACTATAAAAAGTGAATAAAACCCAAAGATGGCTGCAATACAGTATATAAAATCAACCAACTTATGTCATTCGCTAATCAACAGTTATACTATATGAAATGTACCTGTGGCTAGTTCTCAGCGTCAATGGCTATAACGTCAAATGTACATAATCAACGGTTATACTATATAAAATGAAAACTCTACTATATTATTTAATACACACCAATGACTATAATGTTAAATCTAGTTATACTATATGAAATGTGCCCAAGGCTATACTATATATATTATGCATTGATGACTTTACGTTAAATATACGCGATCAATGCTTATACTATATGAAATGCATTCGCCGCTATACTATACAAAATATCAATGAATATAATGTTAAATAAACATGATCAACGCTTATACTATATGAAATGTACCTGTGACTAGTTCTCTGCATCAATGGCTATAATGTAAAATGTATATAATCAATGGTTACACTGTATAAAATGAAAATGCTACTTTACTATATAATATACATCAATGACTATAATGTTAAATATTTTAAATCTAGTTATACTATATGAAATGTGTCCAAGGCTATACTATAAAAAGTGAATAAAACCCAAAAATGTTCGCTATACAGTACATAAAATCAATGGCTAGAAGCTGTTAAGCAACCAACAACGTTATCATACTATATACGACGCATACAGTACTATATAAAGTGAATAACATGCAAACTTCAGCTTAAAAAACATAAAAATCGCTAATATCTCGAAAACGGTGCGTCCTAGAGGTCCGGGGACCCAAAAAAACTACCTACTACGTAATAGAGGTACCCCCAGGGGGTGGATACCCATAATTAAAAAATTAACCAAAATGTTGCTGATTGCATCTAAAAAATGAAGGGGCAATGAAGGGGCAAAACTTTGATATTCCATATCTTAGGAACGGCTCTATGTATTAACTTCATAGTTGGTATGTGTGTACACTTACTTGCTGTCTACAAATGCATGGCAAAAGGTATCCAAAAAATGAAGGCGCAAAAAAGTTTTATTTTATATCTTTTGAATGGCAATATGTATTTATTTCAAACTTGGTATGTGTATACATGTAATGTTAACATGTAATAAAATGCTAAAAATAACTTTCCAGATCTAAGGTCAAACAGTCAAAAATAAAAAAATCCTAAAATTAACATTATTATTGTCCTTCGCTAGCGTAGAGCTTTACCTTTGAGTCACTAGGCATTTGAAATTATTAGTATGTGTGTACACTTATTTGGTGTCTACAAATGCATGGCACGAGGTATCAAAAAAATGAAGGCGCAAAACAGTTTTATTTTATATCTTTTAAATGGCATTATGGATTAACTTCTTACTTGGTATATAGGTTGGTATAAGTAAACATTAATTGTTTACCATTGCGTGGTGGGGTGCATCCAACAAAAATGAAGGGACAAAACTTAAATATTGTATATCTCAGGATTGGTTGGACCAATTAACTTCTTACTTGGTACTTAGGTTGGTATGAGTAAACATTAAATGTTTACCATTGCGTGGCGAAGTGCATCCAAAAAATGAAGGGGCAAAACTTAAATATTGTTTATCTCAGGATTGGGTGGACTGATTAACTTCTTACTTGGTATGTAGGTTGGTATAAGTAAACATTAAATGTTAACCATTGCGTGGCGGGGTGCAATTAAAAAATGAAGGGGCAAAACTTAAATACTGTATATCTCAGGATTGGCTGGACCAATTAACTTCTTACTTGGTATGTAGGTTGGTATGAGTAAACATTAAATGTTTACCATTTCGTGGCGAAGTGCATCCAAAAAATGAAGGGGCAAAACTTAAATATTGTATATCTCAGGATTGGCTGGACCGATTAACTTCTTACTTGGTATAAAGGTTGGTATGAGTAAACATTTAATGTTTACCATTGCGTGGCGGGGTGCATCCAAAAAATGAAGGGGCAAAACTTAAATATTGTATATCTCAGGAGTGGCTGGTCCGATTAAATTCTTACTTGGTATGTAGGTTGGTATGAGTAAACATTAAATGTTTATAATTGCGTGGCGGGGTGCATCCAAAAAATGAAGGGGCAAAACTTAAATACTGTATATCTCAGGATTGGCTGGACCGATAAACTTCTTACTTGGAATGTAGGTTGGTATGAGTAAACATTAATATTTGACATTGCATGACGGGGTGCATCCAAAAAATGAAGGGGCAAAACTTAAATACTGTATATCTCAGGAGTGGCTGGACCGATTAACTTCTTACTTGGTATATAGGTTGCTATGAGTAAACATTAATTGTTTACCATTGCGTGGCAGGGTGCATCCAAAAAATGAAGGGGCAATACCGAAATATTGTATATCTCCGGAGTGGCAAGACTGATTAACTTCTTACTTGGTATGTAGGTTGGTATGAATAAATATTAAATGTTTATAATTGCGTGGCGGGTCGCATCCAAAAAATGAAGGGGCAAAACTTAAATATTGTATATCTCAGGAGTGGCTGGTTCGATTAAATTCTTACTTGGTATGTAGGTGTACATGAGTAAACATTAATTGTTTACCATTGCGTGGCAGGGTGCATCCAAAAAAATGAAGGGGTAAAACTGTAATATTTTATATCTCAGGATTGGCTGGACCGATAAACTTTTTAATTGGTATGTAGGTGTGTATAAATAAACATTAATGGTTTAGAATTGCATGGTGGGGTGCATCCAAAAAATGAAGGGGCAAAACTTAAATACTGTATATCTCAGGATTGGCTGGACCGATAAACTTCTTACTTGGAATGTAGGTTGGTATGAGTAAACATTAATTTTTGACATTGCATGGCGGGGTGCATCCAAAAAATGAAGGGGCAAAACTGAAATATTGTATATCTCAGGAGTGGCTGGACCGATTAACTTCATACTTGGTATATAGGTTGCTATGAGTAAACATTAATTGTTTACCATTGCGTGGCAGGGTGCATCAAAAAAATGAAGGGGCAAAACCGAAATATTGTATATCTCTGGAGTGGCTGGACCGATTAACTTCTTACTTGGTATGTAGGTTGGTATGAGTAAACATTAAATGTTTATAATTGCGTGGTGGGGTGCATCCAAAAAATGAAGGGGCAAAACTTAAATACTGTATATCTCAGGATTGGCTGGACCGATAAACTTCTTACTTGGAATGTAGGTTGGTACGAGTAAACATTAATTTTTGACATTGCATGGCGGGGTGCATCCAAAAAATGAAGGGGCAAAATTGAAATATTGTATTTCTCAGGAGTGGCTGGACCGATTAACTTCTTACTTGGTATATAGGTTGCTATGAGTAAACATTAATTGTTTACCATTGTGTGGCAGGGTGCATCCAAAAAATGAAGGGGCAAAACCGAAATATTGTATATCTCCGGAGTGGCACGACCGATTAACTTCTTACTTGGTATGTAGGTTGGTATGAATAAATATTAAATGTTTATAATTGCGTGGTGGGTCGCATCCAAAAAATGAAGGGGCAAAACTTAAATATTGTATATCTCAGGAGTGGCTGGTCCGATTAAATTCTTACTTGGTATGTAGGTGTATATGAGTAAACATTAATTGTTTACCATTGCGTGGCAGGGTGCATCCAAAAAATGAAGGGGTAAAACTGTAATATTTTATATCTCAGGAGTGGCTGGACCGATAAACATGTTAATTGGTATGTAGGTGTGTATAAATAAACATTAATGGTTTAGAATTGCATGGCGGGGTGCATCCAAAAAATGAAGGGGCAAAATTTAAATATTGTATATCTCAGGAGTAGCTGGACCGATTAACTTCTTACTTGGTATGTAGGTGTATATGAGTAAACATTAAATGTTTACCATTGCGTGGCGGGATGCATCCAAAAAATGAAGGGGCAAAACCGAAATATTGTATATCTCAGGAGTGGCTGGACCGATTAACTTCTTACTTGTTATGTAGGTTGGTATGAGTAAACATTAAATGTTTATAATTGCGTGACGGGGTGCATCCAAAAATTGAAGGGACAAAACTTAAATACTGTATATCTCAGGATTGGCTGGACCGATAAACTTCTTACTTGGAATGTAGGTTGGTATGAGTAAACATTAATTTTTGACATTGCATGGCGGGGTGCATCCAAAAAATGAAGGGGCAAAACTGAAATATTGTATATCTCAGGAGTGGCTGGACCGATTAACTTCTTACTTGGTATATAGGTTGCTATGAGTAAACATTAATTGTTTACAATTGCGTGGCAGGGTGCATAAAAAAAATGAAGGGGCAAAACCGAAATATTGTATATCTCTGGAGTGGCTGGACCGATTAACTTCTTACTTGGTATGTAGGTTGGTATGAGTAAACATTAAATGTTTATAATTGCGTGGTGGGGTGCATCCAAAAAATGAAGGGGCAAAACTTAAATACTGTATATCTCAGGATTGGCTGGACCGATAAACTTCTTACTTGGAATGTAGGTTGGTACGAGTAAACATTAATTTTTGACATTGCATGGCGGGGTGCATCCAAAAAATGAAGGGGCAAAACTGAAATATTGTATATCTCAGGAGTGGCTGGACCGATTAACTTCTTACTTGGTATATAGGTTGCTATGAGTAAACATTAATTGTTTACCATTGCGTGGCAGGGTGCATAAAAAAATGAAGGGGCAAAACCGAAATATTGTATATCTCCCGAGTGGCAAGACCGATTAACTTCTTACTTGGTATGTTGGTTGGTATGAATAAATATTAAATGTTTATAATTGTGTGGCGGGTTGCATCCAAAAAATGAAGGGGCAAAACTTAAATATTGTATACCTCAGGAGTGGCTGGTCCGATTAAATTCTTACTTGGTATGTAGGTGTATTTGAGTAAACATTAATTGTTTACCATTGCGTGGCAGTATGCATCAAAAAAATGAAGGGGTTCAACTGTAATATTTTATATCTCAGGATTGGCTGGACCGGTAAACTTGTTAGTTGGTATGTAGGTGTGTATAAATAAACATTAATTGTTTACAATTGCATGGCGGGGTGCATCCAAAAAATGAAGGGGCAAAATTTAAATATTGTATATCTCAGGAGTAGCTGGACCGATTAACTTCTTACTTGGTATGTAGGCTGGTATGAGTAAACATTAATTGTTTACCATTGCGTGGCGTGGTGCATCCAAAAAAAATTAAGGGGCAAAACTTAAATATCGTACATCTCAGAAGTGGTTGATCCAATTATCGTCAGACATGGTATGTGTGTACATGTAGCTATAATTAAAGGTAGCACCGTTTTGGTGCCACCTTCGATTTACTATTTTTATAGAATGGTGTATGGAAAAATTCTTTAGGTTTTCAAGGAACACTATTAATTATTGGTTTAAGGACAGACTACTATAGATGTGTGTATATATGTAAATTCCTAGCAAAACCTTAGTTTTAACGATTAAGGTAATTTGGAGACTTCTAACTGGATTAAACCCATAGTTAAAGGTAGCATCGTTTTTGTGGTTCCTTTGATGTATTATTTTTTATTGAATTTTATATGATAAACTTTCTTTAGGTTTTCAAGCAACAATTTTAAGTTTTTGTTTAATGTGAAACTACTAGATATGTTTATGTATGTATAAATTCTTAACAAAACTTTAGTTTCACCATTAAAGTTGATTTGGAAAACTTCTAATTGAGCTTAACCCATTTATTAAATGTTGCTACTTAAAGGTAACACTGTTTTAGTGCTATCTTTGATGTAGTATTTTTATATGCAAAATTTTGCTTCAGGTTTTTAAAACAACACGTTTAAGTATTGCTTTAAAGTCAAACGATCAAATATGTTTTTTATCTACGTGAATTTCTAACAAATTGTTAGTTTTAACCTTAAACGTGATTTGGAAACTTCTAATTGAGCTCAACCCATTTAAAAGTTGCTACTTAAAGATATCACCATTTTGGTGCTACTTTTTATGTACTAAATTCATTTGTGAAATTTTGCAATAGGTTTTTAAACAACAATTTTTAGTTTTAACCTTAAACTTTATTTTGAAACTTTTAATTGAGCTTAACCCATTTAAATGTTACTACTTAAAGATAGCACCATTTTGGTGCTACCTTTGATGTTCTATTTCTATATGTAAAATTTTGCTATAGGTTTTCAAACAACACTTTTAAGTAATGTTTTAAGGCCAAACCAATAAATATATTTTTTATCTATGTGAATTCTTAACAAAACTTTTGTTACTAATTGAATGGTGATATAGGAATTTCTATTTTTAGCCAGATATTGGACCACCGTTTTGTTGCTACCTTTAATGTACTATTTTAATAGTGTCTTTTATGTGTAAATTTTAACCCAATTAGTTCTGTATTTAATTTTATTATTGTTTTGAACATTTGTCTTTTAGTCAAGCAAACGTCGTTTTGATGTTTAAAAAAATCATTTGTAGCACATATATGTAAAACTAATATTTTAAAATTCAATCCATTAAATGAATATAAATGTGACATTAATGTAAGATGTGTTAATAATCAGTTTAGATACATTATTCAGAAAATTGTCAAAAAATTCAAATTTATCATATTACTGTGTATGTGATGCACTTTCCCTTATTTTTGCACGCGCAGTTGCACTTCAGCATTTATAAAAGTGGTTTGTTGAGCGTGTCCCTTATTATTGATGAATCTTCACAAGAAATGTTTAAAATAAAACATAGAATTGTGTACGCGCAGGTTTTCCACCACTCTTCATCGGGTATATAAGCAGCTCGGTTAACCACGTACTTCATTGTTTGGTGAACTTTTACCGAGTGAACAGCTTATTCACAATTTCGGTTTTTCCGGATATTTAAATCTGTATGCTATTTTGTAATATTCAATTAATATTGAAAGTAAATAGAAAAATAAACGACTTCACTATGTCTGCACTGCAGTGTTACATGTTTGATAATAAGCCCGTAGCTGTATTATTTGATCGTGAAAACAATCCATGGTTTAAGGCTAATGATATATCAGAGATTCTAGAATACAAAAGACCGCGAAAAGCAATAAATGATCTAGTTAAGGAAAAATATAAAAAGTTGCGTAAGGATATAAATGAAACTAGTTCGGTTTTACCCTATAATTTTCAAGAAAGAACCGTATTCATAAATGAACCAGGTTTATATTCCTTAATTATATCGTCTAAGATGAAAATAGCTAAACGCTTTCAAGATTGGGTGTTTGAAGAAATCCTACCATCAATTCGCAAGTATGGAGAGTATAAAATTAAAAGAGAAAACCTTAAGTTGACTCACTCCTTACATAAAGTGTTGGCAAATAATCAAAAACTAATTGAAACGTTAGTTGATCAAATGCCTAAGGTTGCTGTTATGCCTGATGATATGGACTTAAAACATATCTTTTGTGTACTGGAAAAAAACACATACTATGAAAAGTATGGAGTAATTGAGTACAAGTGTATTCGTACAGAAAGAAGACGATTTAAAAGAGCATTGAAGAAAGCTAAGAAAGATGGTTTTGTACCAAGTTTTACAAGATATTCTGTACCAAACAGTATAAATATACTGAATAAAGCTAAGGAGGTTATGCATGATTATGGTATGCATTATGAATCTTCTTTAAATAACATATTGACACCCCATAATTTTGTAAATATTGTTAAAATTGTTCTTAATGAATAAACTGTATGAATGTATGTGTGAATGTGAGACTTATCAGATTGAGAAGTTAAGGTATTTACTTTGGCTACTCCTTCGAAAAGTCTGGTTTGAGTGAAGGTCACTGGCGCGGTTGACTAAAAGACCCGTAAACCATATGTATGTGTGTGCAAGTGTGGAAAACGACGTACACCCACCTCCTCGTGGTGTTTTCTGGGTAACGCTAAGAGGTGTACAACTAATCTTGTAAACCACATGGATTTGTTATTTATTTATTTCTTAATGTATTCATAGCTATTTATAGAAATAAATTTTATTTAAAAGAAATTTGTAACAGTTTAAATTAAACAAATTTAAAGCATTTTAAATACATACAATTTATAAATGTTGTAGCAAAACATTTCATGCTTTACTAATAATAATTATAGATGAAATCGATAGAATGTATATATAATTAATATATAAAAATATAAGTCTTGTAATTAATGAAGCTAGAAAAAAGAAATAAAGATAGCATCAAATAAGTGTTACTTTACAAAATAGTAAAACCAAAAATGCAATAAACTCTTAGATTATGCACAATTTGAAGGTAGCATCCAATCAGTGTAAATAGATATAAAGGAAAAAGGCTTTCAACTAAAAATACAATAAACACTGGTTTTAAGACCTATATTTAGGTAGCACCTAATTAGCTTCATATATGTCAAAGTGAAAAGGATTTTTATCTGTATACTACAATTAACCTGTTTATACTTTATAGTTATAAGTTAATATAGAAAATGTCAAACCTATTTGTTTTTGTTTACAAATAATGAAGAAAAAATCCAATAAACACTTGTGTTTAAGATACAAATGCTGGTGTCACCGAATCAGTGCTACCTTTAAATAGAGTAAAAGCCTTATATATGCAAAAAAATGGAAAAAATTATTTGCCTAAATATTATATTTAACATGTTTTTTTTTTTACTTCAAACTAAGGTGTTAATAAACCGAATTTGAACCATAAAAATATAATAATGAAGTTACAACATACAATATATACTGGGTTTTAAGACCTTTATTTATATAGTATTAAATCAGAGCTACCATTAAGTTAATAAAATCGCTACTTACATTTAACTATAAAATTGGTTTTATTTATTCAAGATTTAATTTTATCGATTTTTACTCTACAGATAATGCTAAAACCACTAAATCTGAAACTTGTCCATATATAATCCCATGACACTTTATAGATACAACTCATCCATCATATTCTCATTCATTTTGATTTTGATATAAGATAGTAAAAACTCAAAACTTACTACTTATTTTCAAGATAAAATACAGGTATCAACGAAAAAATCGGTGCTATCTTGAAATAGTTATAAGAATTGAAATATATTATGGTTTTATTTAATTAAAATAATTTTTTTACACATATCCGTACAAAACTAATTCTGAACATTAATGCTTAGAACCCTGACATATTGTCTTTACTTCGTAGATATAGCTGTTTCTCAATTTGATCGTATTTTTCATTTTTACAGTAAAAACTTGACTGATAAAGGGAGTTAATTGAGTTTTGTTGAAGCTGCTTATAATTGTAAGCGAAACCTGTATTTTCAAACAAGATATTTTACAGCGAAACGGGGTTTTAGGTTGAAAGAGGCTGCTTTTGGTTTATTTTACTCTGATTTACAGAAAACACAAGCTAAAAATATAGAAAAATAGAAAAAATGAAAAGAAAACAAAAGAAAAAATTAAAAAAACAAAGAAAAATAGAAAAACAATAGAAAAAAAAGAAAAAATTTGAAACACCAAAAGAAAAATAGAAAAAAAATTTGGAAAAGTAAATTTTGCGGTGAAGCTGCTTATAATTGTAAGCGAATCCTGTATTTTCAAACAAGATATTTTACAGCGAAACGGGTTTTAGGTTGACAGAGGTTGCTTTTGGTTTATTTTACTCTGATCCACAGAAAAAACAAGCTAAAAATATAGAAAAATGAAAAAAGTAAAAGAAAACAAAATAAAAAATTAAAAAACATAGAAAAAATAGAAAAAACAATAGAAAAAAAGAAAAAATCGAAAAAACAAATGAAAAATAAAAAAATTCTGGAAAAGTGAATTTTGAAAAAAATTGAAAAAACAAGAGAAAAATAGAAAAAATTCTGGAAAAGTAAATTTTGCGCGCAAAATTTACTTTTCCAGAATTTTTTCTATGTTTCTTTTGTTTTTTCAATTTTTTTCACAATTCACTTTTCCAGAATTTTTTTATTTTTCATTTGTTTTTTCGATTTTTTCTTTTTTTCTATTGTTTTTTCTATTTTTTCTATGTTTTTTAATTTTTTATTTTGTTTTCTTTTACTTTTTTCATTTTTCTATATTTTTAGCTTGTTTTTTCTGTGGATCAGAGTAAAATAAACCAAAAGCAACCTCTGTCAACCTAAAACCCGTTTCGCTGTAAAATATCTTGTTTGAAAATACAGGATTCGCTTACAATTATAAGCAGCTTCACCGCAAAATTTACTTTTCCAAATTTTTTTTTCTATTTTTCTTTTGGTGTTTCAAATTTTTTCTTTTTTTTTCTATTGTTTTTCTATTTTTCTTTGTTTTTTTAATTTTTTCTTTTGTTTTCTTTTCATTTTTTCTATTTTTCTATATTTTTAGCTTGTGTTTTCTGTAAATCAGAGTAAAATAAACCAAAAGCAGCCTCTTTCAACCTAAAACCCCGTTTCGCTGTAAAATATCTTGTTTGAAAATACAGGTTTCGCTTACAATTATAAGCAGCTTCAACAAAACTCAATTAACTCCCTTTATCAGTCAAGTTTTTACTGTAAAAATGAAAAATACGATCAAATTGAGAAACAGCTATATCTACGAAGTAAAGACAATATGTCAGGGTTCTAAGCATTAATGTTCAGAATTAGTTTTGTACGGATATGTGTAAAAAAATTATTTTAATTAAATAAAACCATAATATATTTCAATTCTTATAACTATTTCAAGATAGCACCGATTTTTTCGTTGATACCTGTATTTTATCTTGAAAATAAGTAGTAAGTTTTGAGTTTTTACTATCTTATATCAAAATCAAAATGAATGAGAATATGATGGATGAGTTGTATCTATAAAGTGTCATGGGATTATATATGGACAAGTTTCAGATTTAGTGGTTTTAGCATTATCTGTAGAGTAAAAATCGATAAAATTAAATCTTGAATAAATAAAACCAATTTTATAGTTAAATGTAAGTAGCGATTTTATTAACTTAATGGTAGCTCTGATTTAATACTATATAAATAAAGGTCTTAAAACCCAGTATATATTGTATGTTGTAACTTCATTATTATATTTTTTATGGTTCAAATTCGGTTTATTAACACCTTAGTTTGAAGTAAAAAAAAAAACATGTTAAATATAATATTTAGGCAAATAATTTTTTCCATTTTTTTGCATATATAAGGCTTTTACTCTATTTAAAGGTAGCACTGATTCGGTGACACCAGCATTTGTATCTTAAACACAAGTGTTTATTGGATTTTTTCTTCATTATTTGTAAACAAAAACAAATAGGTTTGACATTTTCTATATTAACTTATAACTATAAAGTATAAACAGGTTAATTGTAGTATACAGATAAAAATCCTTTTCACTTTGACATATATGAAGCTAATTAGGTGCTACCTAAATATAGGTCTTAAAACCAGTGTTTATTGTATTTTTAGTTGAAAGCCTTTTTCCTTTATATCTATTTACACTGATTGGATGCTACCTTCAAATTGTGCATAATCTAAGAGTTTATTGCATTTTTGGTTTTACTATTTTGTAAAGTAACACTTATTTGATGCTATCTTTATTTCTTTTTTCTAGCTTCATTAATTACAAGACTTATATTTTTATATATTAATTATATATACATTCTATCGATTTCATCTATAATTATTATTAGTAAAGCATGAAATGTTTTGCTACAACATTTATAAATTGTATGTATTTAAAATGCTTTAAATTTGTTTAATTTAAACTGTTACAAATTTCTTTTAAATAAAATTTATTTCTATAAATAGCTATGAATACATTAAGAAATAAATAAATAACAAATCCATGTGGTTTACAAGATTAGTTGTACACCTCTTAGCGTTACCCAGAAAACACCACGAGGAGGTGGGTGTACGTCGTTTTCCACACTTGCACACACATACATATGGTTTACGGGTCTTTTAGTCAACCGCGCCAGTGACCTTCACTCAAACCAGACTTTTCGAAGGAGTAGCCAAAGTAAATACCTTAACTTCTCAATCTGATAAGTCTCACATTCACACATACATTCATACAGTTTATTCATTAAGAACAATTTTAACAATATTTACAAAATTATGGGGTGTCAATATGTTATTTAAAGAAGATTCATAATGCATACCATAATCATGCATAACCTCCTTAGCTTTATTCAGTATATTTATACTGTTTGGTACAGAATATCTTGTAAAACTTGGTACAAAACCATCTTTCTTAGCTTTCTTCAATGCTCTTTTAAATCGTCTTCTTTCTGTACGAATACACTTGTACTCAATTACTCCATACTTTTCATAGTATGTGTTTTTTTCCAGTACACAAAAGATATGTTTTAAGTCCATATCATCAGGCATAACAGCAACCTTAGGCATTTGATCAACTAACGTTTCAATTAGTTTTTGATTATTTGCCAACACTTTATGTAAGGAGTGAGTCAACTTAAGGTTTTCTCTTTTAATTTTATACTCTCCATACTTGCGAATTGATGGTAGGATTTCTTCAAACACCCAATCTTGAAAGCGTTTAGCTATTTTCATCTTAGACGATATAATTAAGGAATATAAACCTGGTTCATTTATGAATACGGTTCTTTCTTGAAAATTATAGGGTAAAACCGAACTAGTTTCATTTATATCCTTACGCAACTTTTTATATTTTTCCTTAACTAGATCATTTATTGCTTTTCGCGGTCTTTTGTATTCTAGAATCTCTGATATATCATTAGCCTTAAACCATGGATTGTTTTCACGATCAAATAATACAGCTACGGGCTTATTATCAAACATGTAACACTGCAGTGCAGACATAGTGAAGTCGTTTATTTTTCTATTTACTTTCAATATTAATTGAATATTACAAAATAGCATACAGATTTAAATATCCGGAAAAACCGAAATTGTGAATAAGCTGTTCACTCGGTAAAAGTTCACCAAACAATGAAGTACGTGGTTAACCGAGCTGCTTATATACCCGATGAAGAGTGGTGGAAAACCTGCGCGTACACAATTCTATGTTTTATTTTAAACATTTCTTGTGAAGATTCATCAATAATAAGGGACACGCTCAACAAACCACTTTTATAAATGCTGAAGTGCAACTGCGCGTGCAAAAATAAGGGAAAGTGCATCACATACACAGTAATATGATAAATTTGAATTTTTTGACAATTTTCTGAATAATGTATCTAAACTGATTATTAACACATCTTACATTAATGTCACATTTATATTCATTTAATGGATTGAATTTTAAAATATTAGTTTTACATATATGTGCTACAAATGATTTTTTTAAACATCAAAACGACGTTTGCTTGACTAAAAGACAAATGTTCAAAACAATAATAAAATTAAATACAGAACTAATTGGGTTAAAATTTACACATAAAAGACACTATTAAAATAGTACATTAAAGGTAGCAACAAAACGGTGGTCCAATATCTGGCTAAAAATAGAAATTCCTATATCACCATTCAATTAGTAACAAAAGTTTTGTTAAGAATTCACATAGATAAAAAATATATTTATTGGTTTGGCCTTAAAACATTACTTAAAAGTGTTGTTTGAAAACCTATAGCAAAATTTTACATATAGAAATAGAACATCAAAGGTAGCACCAAAATGGTGCTATCTTTAAGTAGTAACATTTAAATGGGTTAAGCTCAATTAAAAGTTTCAAAATAAAGTTTAAGGTTAAAACTAAAAATTGTTGTTTAAAAACCTATTGCAAAATTTCACAAATGAATTTAGTACATAAAAAGTAGCACCAAAATGGTGATATCTTTAAGTAGCAACTTTTAAATGGGTTGAGCTCAATTAGAAGTTTCCAAATCACGTTTAAGGTTAAAACTAACAATTTGTTAGAAATTCACGTAGATAAAAAACATATTTGATCGTTTGACTTTAAAGCAATACTTAAACGTGTTGTTTTAAAAACCTGAAGCAAAATTTTGCATATAAAAATACTACATCAAAGATAGCACTAAAACAGTGTTACCTTTAAGTAGCAACATTTAATAAATGGGTTAAGCTCAATTAGAAGTTTTCCAAATCAACTTTAATGGTGAAACTAAAGTTTTGTTAAGAATTTATACATACATAAACATATCTAGTAGTTTCACATTAAACAAAAACTTAAAAGTGTTGCTTGAAAACCTAAAGAAAGTTTATCATATAAAATTCAATAAAAAATAATACATCAAAGGAACCACAAAAACGATGCTACCTTTAACTATGGGTTTAATCCAGTTAGAAGTCTCCAAATTACCTTAATCGTTAAAACTAAGGTTTTGCTAGGAATTTACATATATACACACATCTATAGTAGTCTGTCCTTAAACCAATAATAATAGTGTTCCTTGAAAACCTAAAGATATTTTCCATACACCATTCTATAAAAATAGTAAATCGAAGGTAGCACCAAAACGGTGCTACCTTTAATTATAGCTACATGTACACACATACCATGTCTGACGATAATTGGATCAACCACTTCTGAGATGTACGATATTTAAGTTTTGCCCCTTAATTTTTTTTGGATGCACCACGCCACGCAATGGTAAACAATTAATGTTTACTCATACCAGCCTACATACAAAGTAAGAAGTTAATCGGTCCAGCTACTCCTGAGATATACAATATTTAAATTTTGCCCCTTCATTTTTTGGATGCACCCCGCCATGCAATTGTAAACAATTAATGTTTATTTATACACACCTACATACCAACTAACAAGTTTACCGGTCCAGCCAATCCTGAGATATAAAATATTACAGTTGAACCCCTTCATTTTTTGGATGCATACTGCCACGCAATGGTAAACAATTAATGTTTACTCAAATACACCTACATACCAAGTAAGAATTTAATCGGACCAGCCACTCCTGAGGTATACAATATTTAAGTTTTGCCCCTTCATTTTTTGGATGCAACCCGGCACACAATTATAAACATTTAATATTTATTCATACCAACCAACATACCAAGTAAGAAGTTAATCGGTCTTGCCACTCGGGAGATATACAATATTTCGGTTTTGCCCCTTCATTTTTTTATGCACCCTGCCACGCAATGGTAAACAATTAATGTTTACTCATAGCAACCTATATACCAAGTAAGAAGTTAATCGGTCCAGCCACTCCTGAGATATACAATATTTCAGTTTTGCCCCTTCAGTTTTTGGATGCACCCCGCCATGCAATGTCAAAAATTAATGTTTACTCGTACCAACCTACATTCCAAGTAAGAAGTTTATCGGTCCAGCCAATCCTGAGATATACAGTATTTAAGTTTTGCCCCTTCATTTTTTGGATGCACCCCACCACGCAATTATAAACATTTAATGTTTACTCATACCAACCTACATACCAAGTAAGAAGTTAATCGGTCCAGCCACTCCAGAGATATACAATATTTCGGTTTTGCCCCTTCATTTTTTATGCACCCTGCCACGCAATTGTAAACAATTAATGTTTACTCATAGCAACCTATATACCAAGTAAGAAGTTAATCGGTGCAGCCACTCCTGAGATATACAATATTTCAGTTTTGCCCCTTCATTTTTTGGATGCACCCCGCCATGCAATGTCAAAAATTAATGTTTACTCATACCAACCTACATTCCAAGTAAGAAGTTTATCGGTCCAGCCAATCCTGAGATATACAGTATTTAAGTTTTG
Source organism: Neoaliturus tenellus (assembly GCA_030545055.2). Lineage (NCBI taxonomy): Eukaryota > Metazoa > Arthropoda > Insecta > Hemiptera > Cicadellidae > Neoaliturus > Neoaliturus tenellus. Next base: position 326,829,749 of record CM061531.1, on the reverse strand, counting down.
TCCCTTCATTTTTTGGATGCACCCCGTCACGCAATTATAAACATTTAATGTTTACTCATACCAACCTACATAACAAGTAAGAAGTTAATCGGTCCAGCCACTCCTGAGATATACAATATTTCGGTTTTGCCCTTCATTTTTTGGATGCATCCCGCCACGCAATGGTAAACATTTAATGTTTACTCATATACACCTACATACCAAGTAAGAAGTTAATCGGTCCAGCTACTCCTGAGATATACAATATTTAAATTTTGCCCCTTCATTTTTTGGATGCACCCCGCCATGCAATTCTAAACCATTAATGTTTATTTATACACACCTACATACCAATTAACAAGTTTATCGGTCCAGCCACTCCTGAGATATAAAATATTACAGTTTTACCCCTTCATTTTTTGGATGCACCCTGCCACGCAATGGTAAACAATTAATGTTTACTCATATACACCTACATACCAAGTAAGAATTTAATCGGACCAGCCACTCTTGAGATATACAATATTTAAGTTTTGCCTCTTCATTTTTTGGATGCGACCCGCCACGCAATTATAAACATTTAATATTTATTCATACCAACCTACATACCAAGTAAGAAGTTAATCGGTCGTGCCACTCCGGAGATATACAATATTTCGGTTTTGCCCCTTCATTTTTTGGATGCACCCTGCCACACAATGGTAAACAATTAATGTTTACTCATAGCAACCTATATACCAAGTAAGAAGTTAATCGGTCCAGCCACTCCTGAGATATACAATATTTCAATTTTGCCCCTTCATTTTTTGGATGCACCCCGCCATGCAATGTCAAAAATTAATGTTTACTCGTACCAACCTACATTCCAAGTAAGAAGTTTATCGGTCTAGCCAATCCTGAGATATACAGTATTTAAGTTTTGCCCCTTCATTTTTTGGTTGCACCCCACCACGCAATTATAAACATTTAATGTTTACTCATACCAACCTACATACCAAGTAAGAAGTTAATCGGTCCAGCCAATCCAGAGATATACAATATTTCGGTTTTGCCCCTTCATTTTTTTTATGCACCCTGCCACGCAATGGTAAACAATTAATGTTTACTCATAGCAACCTATATACCAAGTAAGAAGTTAATCGGTCCAGCCACTCCTGAGATATACAATATTTCAGTTTTGCCCCTTCATTTTTTGGATGCACCCCGCCATGCAATGTCCAAAATTAATGTTTACTCATACCAACCTACATTCCAAGTAAGAAGTTTATCGGTCCAGCCAATCCTGAGATATACAGTATTTAAGTTTTGCCCCTTCATTTTTTGGATGCACCCCACCATGCAATTCTAAACCATTAATGTTTATTTATACACACCTACATACCAATTAAAAAGTTTATCGGTCCAGCCAATCCTGAGATATAAAATATTACAGTTTTACCCCTTCATTTTTTTGGATGCACCCTGCCACGCAATGGTAAACAATTAATGTTTACTCATATACACCTACATACCAAGTAAGAATTTAATCGGACCAGCCACTCCTGAGATATACAATATTTAAGTTTTGCCCCTTCATTTTTTGGATGCGACCCGCCACGCAATTATAAACATTTAATATTTATTCATACCAACCTACATACCAAGTAAGAAGTTAATCAGTCTTGCCACTCCGGAGATATACAATATTTCGGTATTGCCCCTTCATTTTTTGGATGCAACCTGCCACGCAATGGTAAACAATTAATGTTTACTCATAGCAACCTATATACCAAGTAAGAAGTTAATCGGTTCAGCCACTCCTGAGATATACAGTATTTAAGTTTTGCCCCTTCATTTTTTGGATGCACCCCGTCATGCAATGTCAAATATTAATGTTTACTCATACCAACCTACATTCCAAGTAAGAAGTTTATCGGTCCAGCCAATCCTGAGATATACAATATTTAAGTTTTGCCCCTTCATTTTTTGGATGCACCCCGCCACGCAATTATAAACATTTAATGTTTACTCATACCAACCTACATACCAAGTAAGAATTTAATCGGACCAGCCACTCCTGAGATATACAATATTTATGTTTTGCCCCTTCATTTTTTGGATGCACCCCGCCACGCAATGGTAAACATTAAATGTTTACTCATACCAACCTTTATACCAAGTAAGAAGTTAATCGGTCCAGCCAATCCTGAGATATACAATATTTAAGTTTTGCCCCTTCATTTTTTGGATGCACTTCGCCACGAAATGGTAAACATTTAATGTTTACTCATACCAACCTACATACCAAGTAAGAAGTTAATTAGTCCAGCCAATCCTGAGATATACAGTATTTAAGTTTTGCCCCTTCATTTTTTAATTGCACCGCGCCACGCAATGGTTAACATTTAATGTTTACTTATACCAACCTACATACCAAGTAAGAAGTTAATCAGTCCACCCAATCCTGAGATAAACAATATTTAAGTTTTGCCCCTTCATTTTTTGGATGCACTTCGCCACGCAATGGTAAACATTTAATGTTTACTCATACCAACCTAAGTACCAAGTAAGAAGTTAATTGGTCCAACCAATCCTGAGATATACAATATTTAAGTTTTGTCCGTTCCTTTTTTTTGGATGCACCCCACCACGCAATGGTAAACAATTAATGTTTACTTATACCAACCTATATACCAAGTAAGAAGTTAATCCATAATGCCATTTAAAAGATATAAAATAAAACTGTTTTGCGCCTTCATTTTTTGGATACCTCGTGCCATGCATTTGTAGACACCAAATAAGTGTACACACATACTAATAATTTCAAATGCCTAGTGACTCAAAGGTAAAGCTCTACGCTAGCGAAGGACAATAATAATGTTAATTTTAGGATTTTTTTATTTTTGACTGTTTGACCTTAAATCCGGAAAGTTATTTTTAGCATTTTATTACATGTTAACATTACATGTATACACATACCAAGTTTGAAATAATACATATTGCCATTCAAAAGATATAAAATAAAACTTTTTTGCGCCTTCATTTTTTGGATACCTTTTGCCATGCATTTGTAGACAGCAAGTAAGTGTACACACATACCAACTATGAAGTTAATACATAGAGCCGTTCCTAAGATATGGAATATCAAAGTTTTGCCCCTTCATTGCCCCTTCATTTTTTAGATGCAATCAGCATTATTTTGGTTAATTTTTTAATTTTGGGTATCCACCCCCTGGGGGGTACCTCTATTACGTAGTAGGTAGTTTTTTTGGGTCCCCGGACCTCTAGGACGCACCGTTTTCGAGATATTAGCGATTTTTATGTTTTTTAAGCTGAAGTTTGCATGTTATTCACTTTATATAGTACTGTATGCGTCATATATAGTATGATAACGTTGTTGGTTGCTTAACAGCTTCTAGCCATTGATTTTATGTACTGTATAGCCAACATTTTTGGGTTTTATTCACTTTTTATAGTATAGCCTTGGACACATTTCATATAGTATAACTAGATTAAAAATATTTAACATTATAGTCATTGATGTATATTATATAGTAAAGTAGCATTTTCATTTTATACAGTGTAACCATTGATTATATACATTTTACATTATAGCCATTGATGCAGAGAACTAGTCACAGGTACATTTCATATAGTATAAGCGTTGATCATGTTTATTTAACATTATATTCATTGATATTTTGTATAGTATAGCGGCGAATGCATTTCATATAGTATAAGCATTGATCGCGTATATTTAACGTAAAGTCATCAATGCATAATATATATAGTATAGCCTTGGGCACATTTCATATAGTATAACTAGATTTAACATTATAGTCATTGGTGTGTATTAAATAATATAGTAGAGTTTTCATTTTATATAGTATAACCATTGATTATGTACATTTGACGTTATAGCCATTGACGCTGAGAACTAGCCACAGGTACATTTCATATAGTATAACTGTTGATTAGCGAATGACATAAGTTGGTTGATTTTATATACTCTATTGCAGCCATCTTTGGGTTTTATTCACTTTTTATAGTATAGCCCCCAGCATTTCATATGTTCTTGTTCCGGGCGATCCAGGTGATCTTGTTTTATAGTGAATGACGTAAGTTGGTTGATTTTATATACTGTATTGCCAACAGTTTTGGGTTTTATAGACTTTTTATAGTATATACCCCAGCATTTCATATGTTCTTGTTTTATAGTGAATGACATAAGTTGGTAAGACTGCGAGGAAATTTGGGAAATTGCAGGGTATTTTGGGGAATTCCAGGGTAATTTGGGTAATTTGTGGGGATATTTTGGGGTAAACTGGATGCAGCCATAACACGTGCTGCTATCTGTTGGAGAAATAGTGAACTAGCTGTAGCCCTAGTACATGCTGAACTCTGGTGGCGGAATTTGAAACTTGCCGCAGTCGTAGTACGTGCTGCTCTCTGGTGGACAAGAAGCGAACCACAGGCACAATATTATCAGACACATTTACACTACCTTTCACCAAGTACCTCGGTAGCTAAATGGTAGAGCGCTGGCCTCACACGCCAGCGGGCCGGGTTCGAATCCTACCCTCGCCTATGATAAATTTTATTCTTAAATTCTAACCACTCCAACCTTCCCCGTCACCTTGCCCTCGCCAGCTGCACCTGGTTAATTTATGGGCCAATTAGCGAGGGCCTGTGCTCTCGCCATCTCCACCCCCCATTGATTATTTCACCATCTGCCCGGCCGGAAGCTATATGGCATGGCATATGGCGACAGCGTCTAATATATACCCTCTAACCCCCACCGGAAGCTATGTGACATGGCAGCTGGCGCCAGCTGCCGCGGCACGTGGCCCGGTGGGCACGTGGCCGGTTTTAAAAGTGACCAAAACACACTACAGTTATTGCATGTGATATTTTGCAGTAAACATTGACTACAACTGTACACTATATCAAAAAAACCTTATTGTTTATCTTAAAGAGAAATTAAAGAATGTTGTCTTATCGTTACTTAAAACCAATTTATTAACAAAAACCCAAAATTTAATAGCACCCAAATCTTGTACCACAAATTTAATTTTCTCATGTAACACATTTCATGAACGTTCAACAAAGCACAGGGCGGTATCATCAGAAAAAGGCTTTACTTTTCCTTTTAACCACCATTTAATAGCACCCAAAACTTTACTAATTTTCTTATGCACCACATTCCATGAACGTTCAACAAAGCACAGGGTTCTATCATCAGCTAATGCACTTACTTTTCCATTTAACTGAGCAATACAAAAATCGTTTATAAAAATTGTAAAAAAGGATTGCCCCTAATACCGATCCCTGTGACATCCCATATTTTATTCCATGTAACTTAAACACCCATTAATGTTGACACACTGTTGTCTTACTCAGGTAACTACAAAACCACATGTGTGCTGTTCCCTGAAACCAATTCTGTACAGTTTTCGTAGTAAAATACCATGGTCCACAGTGTCAAAAGCATTTTTTATGTCCAGAAAGAGACCACTTGTGTATTTTACTTTGTTAATATTATCTATTACATTATTAATAAAGTTCAATAAGGCCAATTCAGTGTTTAATCCTGTTCTAAAACCATACTGATTCTTACTAAAAAAGTTTATCCTATCTAAGAAAAAAACTCAAAACATTCTCTTTTATAACTTTCTTAAAAATTTTATGAGTAAATGGAGTTATTGATTTAAGCCGTATGTTTTTAACAAAACATTATAGAATAGTCATTACGATACTGCTAAAGGCTACTTACACTTGCTGCTTTACAAGGTACAATGCCCTGCCTTTGTTCTGCACGCAATCAAGCGATCTGAACGTCTTGTGTTTGTGAACATTTCCGGTTTCAGATAACAGGGTTGTCGTATCGTCGTTATCGCCACAGTGAACACAATTGTTTCTACGAAAGCAACTAACAGGTCGTCGTACCATAATGAAATGGTGCTATCTCTCAACTGAATTGTCATTACAGTACTGTTGATCAAAACCATTATGTTTTCTTTAACATATTCAAAACATATACATTTTCTAACAATATTCAAAATCTCTATCAAAATTACAGTAGACATTAAAGTTCATATATATATCGTAAGTCTAATTTAGAAAGCCACCAGGTTTTAAGAATAAGAAAAAAATTATGTGGTGCAGAGCACCTGAGTCAATTTTTGTAAAATGATAAACACTAAAATTAAAATTAGATCTCTCTTTATAGAGCTAACACAGCCCAATTTTCAAATTGCCCCTGGAAAGGGCCATTTGCATTTTGTCTGGCAGCTGGCATAGCTGAGAGACCATGTACGTGATAGTTCACCAAATTGTTAGCCAAATTTTATCGAAATTAAAAAGAAAAAAACCACAAATCATAGGCATAGTAAGGGAAGGATTTTGACATCACGCAGAAGCGAAAAAGAGGAAGGGACGGACGCTAGGATTTGGCATGTCAGACTGAGGGGCTCAAGTGATTTTGTTTTGGGCCCTTAAACCCCAATTTTTAAGTTGAAAACACGGTGTTAAGGTATTTCCGTACCGAAATGCTACGTATGTCTGTTACTTAAAAAAAATATTTTTATTTTTCTTTCTCAATAATTTCAGACTTTGATTCAAAATTTAAATATGTATTTACAAAAATTAATGTGTTTACTGTACGTATTTATTTAGATTTCATTTATGTATTTGTTTTAAGTCTAACGTGTAGAGTGTGAGCTTTGAAAAGTTTACTCTCTTTATTCTTTTATTTTTTTCTAACTTTTCTACAGTAAAACCAATTTTACGAGATTCTTATGACAATATAGCAAAAGTAGAAACGACTATAACTACTTATTCTAACTGACAATGCAAGAGTGATAAAATACAACAAGTAAAAACAGGCAAATAACAGTAATGCAAAAGCATTGGGTTGCTTGACATCAAAAGTTAAATACAATTCAAAGTGCGTGGGAAAAGGGACCTATGAAAACGCCAAAGTATTTACAAGCAAAAATCAAATTAAATGATTCAATAAATATCATTCAAAGTGTATTAACAATAACAATATTGTAACATGCAATAAATAATTTACCAACAGTTAGGTTCGAGCGATGATGCAATGACAATATAACAATACAAGATTATAAACAATGAGTTTTAATATAGAAACGTAAGTAAACCTGTCTAATTGAAGAAAAACATCCTGACTTATAACTAGACAGAAGATGAGACAGTGAGTGAAAAGCAGTTACAGTTTTAACTATAATAAAAAAATAAAAACATTATAAATAAATTTGAGATGGCTTTTATAGCTTTACTTATTAATGTGAAATCTACATTCAGCTTTAACCAGTAAGTGAACTGTCTTTGTGACGGAATAAATACAATTAATTTGATAGCAAGATATATTTTCAATAATTTTCTAGTTTATTATAGTACAAACATATGCAGACATGTTTTAATAAGTATTTATAAGTCTTCTAAGTGCAAAAAAATCTTTTCTAAAAATAGCAACTAAAATTCAGGGTTGGTTATCATATTGGAAACCACATTTAAACATTCATTTGTCTAAAGAGACAGTAAAAAATTGTAAGGTTTGCCCCCTATGATTATAGTAAAATCCAAGAGGTACAATGTCAAGATGTTTAATCCTGCAAGACAAGACATGCGTCTCGCAGCGACACGTGCCAAGATGGCGGCTACGAGGTCACGTGACCTGATGTCTAAACAGGCGACGGCCAACACGTGGTCCTAACTGTGTATTCACATCTGAGCTGGCATCTCTTGAGAATACGCATACACTCAAAAATTAATATTATGCTCCTCAATGCATTACAATTTTATTTTTATGTATGTATTTGCACTTAATTTTCAGTTATCACGTTTTGATAGCGAAATGTCCAAACACTTATTTTGTTAGTTTCATCATCAACCTGTTGTTAAGCATAAATCCCTAACCAATGAAAAGTGTGTTTAGAATAGATTCATAATGCTACTAAAATTCGTATTTTGTTTTTGAATATTTTTTTCAGTTCAAGTGTTTCAGGTAAAATGAAACATGATAAAAGCTGATTCATGATATAAAGCTGTAATTCGTGCATGCCACTGTCCATGATAATCTATGATAGGTTACGAAGATGAAACTTTGATCCATACCTTGGTGAGAGTAAGGCTGACAATTGAGGAGGGAGGATCGACCAGGTGTAGGAGTGGCACGATCTGTTATCTTCGATGGTAAGTGAGCCTAAAAGTCCGTGCCGAAGCCCTCCCCCCCTTTGACAAAACAACTTAATCGAGTCTACTTGTTGTTTAGTCAACTCATTAGTAGACTCATTACCAAACTTATATTGATAGTCTAGTCAGTTAATCAAAACAGTCGACAGTAAAAAATAAGTAAATATATGTTAAATTAAAAAAATGTAACTTCAAACACACTTTGACGAATTTGTTCTTATGATTCCGTATTAGCAGGAGTGTTATCCTGCGTAAGCATATCGTATAAATTTTCCTTTGTTGAACCGTGATTCAATTTTAAACTTTTAGTTATAATTTATTTATTTGTTAACCAAACTGAGATTAAACAAATAATCTAAATATATAGCAAAACAAAAAGTAAATTAGAATATTGTTCCAGTTGGCTTGTAGTGTTTGACGGAGTCCTCCTGTAACCTGATTACTTCAACCGTTGATCAAAACCAACAAAACTCTGGAGCGACGCGGTGATGTTTGTTTTGTGGCTCGTTTCTGTTTGTCGAACATATGTTCATAAAGGGTTCAAAATTATTCAATTGAATATGTACACCAACCAACTAATAAGGAAATATTTTAAAACAATCCAGAATTCTTTTTAAATGAAGCCTGCCGAATGAATTATTTTTGGCAAACGAGGTGTTGTCGAGACTCAGTGTTTCGAATTTGGGTAAAAAAGTCAAAAGACGAGTTTATGAATAACTAACTCCATAAACAGTTCTGGTGGTTTCCATGTTTCGAGGCAAATGTTTTAGCTTACGTTTTGACTAGTGATGGTTGGATTTCATATGTTTTTTTTTTTATTCAGAAGTACTAAATTAAAGTGTCTTTCTTTTTATATAGTGGTCAATTTGCGTTGTTATTTTTACATAGGTATATAATTAAACTATGTAAACTTTTACAAACATGATGTTTGTGGCAAGATAGCATAATATGCATGAGCTGCCAAAAATTATTACGTTTTTTCTTATTTATATAGTTTTAAAATCTCTTTTTTTTGCAACAATGGTTGTAACATTTTTACATTTGAGTGAACATTTGTTTGCGCGCAGTACGTGTGTGATATTACAGATCCAAGTGTTTATAATATCGTAATTTAATTCTGATTTTAATCCACTTTTTAAATGACACAATAGACCATGAAGTGGCCATAAGATAATGCTATTTTATTGGACATTTTTCCATATAATATAAAAATAGCATACAATATAATTTATTTAGAAGGATTTTAGAAATAGACACACTGAGTAAGAAGTATTGGAACATTTTGCTTTATTTTTGAATGACAAATGTACTTATTTGTTCCTCGGATTAATTTTAAATTTATGCTTTTCATAAAAAGTAATGAAAGAAATATGTCCTCAAAAGTGACAATAAATAGTGATTTTACAACTTTGGGGTTCACTTCACAGGAGTGAATTAAAAACGTGCTTATTTCATTTTACCTTCAGATCATGTCAAACGAATTGACATTAACATTATAGTGATAACAAAACTTCGTGTTGAAGTTTTAAAAGATCAGAAAGAAGGGTATCTAACATTTAAACCGAGTCTTGAATCCTTACTATGTAAAAACAACACTCAGATGCTGAGCTTTTCTTAAGGTAAATATGGACCTGCCATCATATCAATTAATTACACAGTGTACAATATTTGTAACAAAACAACAAACAGAATGTCAACGCAGTGCTGCCACCTGTGGTAAATTACAATCCTCGTTATTACGGTTGGCTACACTGATGATTAATGTCTCCCTCCCTTCACCGTTGTGTACAGATGGGAATACGTAGAAATTAAAAATAGCTCACACAAAAATATGAAAAGAAAATTTGTTACCTATTTTCATCAACAGACCATCGATATTTAAAACTTTATTTGGTTCATTTGTTTTTACCGTTATTAAAAAACTGCATGATAGTATGTGATTAACCTCTATTAATACATTTTACATTGTTTTATTCCATTTTTAGTTGCATTATTCTTATTTGATATTTCGAAAGAGCCTTTTGAGGTTTCTTCTTTACATGACTCCGATAAATTTGTTTCCTTCTTGTATAAAAAAGAACTAAGTTTACTTTAACAGTCATAGTACAGGGTGGTTATAAATTATTGGATAGATTTTAAAATTAAATAGATAAATGGATAATAAACTTAGAAAGTGGGGAATTATTTTATTTACCAGCGAATTCAAAACAGTAAAAACATAATTGCGAAAAGTGGTCATATAAGCCTGCAAAATGTAAAATTCATTGGCGTCTACATTCCCCAAACATATTAACTAAAACACCCTTACAGACAACAGACTACACCCTTAACATATTTTATGGTTTAAGCAATGGCAGTGTTCGCAAAGAAAGATCAAGACATTGTTGAATTTGAGAAAGAAATTATAGAGGTTATTGAAGGCATAACTGCAGGAAATTTCAGAAAAAAACATAATCTGAGTTTGAATTCAGACGGTACAAACTTTACGTAAAAAGCATGTAGGGCACTTGAAAACTGTTAAGTTTACTTCTAAAAACCATTATATAACAGTTTCATATCTTGTATTGCGATAAAAGTGGTTTTAGGTACGATATTTAACAAAACAATTCCCATGTCTTTAAATTCCTTGTTTATTCATTTAATCCTAAAACGTGTTCAATAATGATTTTATTATTAAAATTATTATTATTATTATTATTATTAAAGTTATTATTGCAATATTAAAAACAAATCTGTAAGTTTAATCAATTTTAGCTTAAGATAAAAATGTTAGATTACTGAGAAATTTTAAAAAACACAACCTAGCCTTGTTATATTTTTCTTGTTACATTGTTAATGCCAATTCGATAAACAAATTATTATAAGTAAACTAATGAATAAGTCGGACAACTCTTTCGTGTAGGGGACTTAACTATATTAAAGGCTGATATTTCATACTTTAAAAAAAGTATTGTAATATTTGCACGATCAATATATTTTTCTCAAGGTTTTTATTTTTATATTAAATATAAGGGTGGCTACGAGAAATCGTTTGAGTTGGTCGCAAGGCTGGGAAATATCTAAGTTTCATGCTAAAGCCCTTCAAAGTTCCTGTGTTATCTTTAAGGAGATTTTTTTTATCTAATAACTGAACAAAAAACCAGCTGATAATTGCATATCTAAATATATAAAAGGAAAAGCCCTCACTTACTCACTAACTCCCTCATTCATCACTAATTATCCAACTTCTCAAACAGCTAGAGTGCTGGAAGTTGGTACTCATTGATTAGGCATAAAATAGGAAAGTCTGCCTATTTTCTTATTACTATTCACACGCTCTAGGCGTAATCAAAGTTACCATGTTATTTCCTTATGGAAGCAACATTTATGTATTCTGATATACGATTACTTAAAAGGAGTATCAATTTTATAAACACCTCTTAGCACCTCATTTAAATTGTTGAGGAAGATTGTTAATAAAAAGAATTAGATGATATTATAGACTTACTGTGAGTTAGCGTAGCAACGAGATCACCTGAAGGGCAAAAAAATCTCAAATTGGCATTGCGAAGGATGCCGGGTAAGCTAGTATTCTATAAACCAAGTAGGTTAAATCTTTAGCTCTGTGATTCTACAAATTTATACCAAAGTGCACCACCGTCCGGCCTGAGAAGTGAGCGAAGCGAACGAGCTCGTAATAAATAACAAGAGGGCGATTGAGCGAAGCGAACGAAAAGTTTGTCTGGGTAAGGAAAGTGACGATTGATAATTTGAACGAGCATAATCTCGGTCACCACTGTACTTATTTTTAAAATAGTGATTAGTATACTCGTATCATGGCACAATATTTTTAAACAAAGTAGACAAATCTATGATGCGGTAATCGATGTCTCATGCTGCTCAAGCGCTAACAAAGCTAGTCATTCATTTTTTGGCAGTGCTGCTTTAAAAAATTATAAAACTTGATTGAAGCTCAAAAATTTTGGTAAATATGACTTGCTTCGTCTATGCTCTACATTTTATTTTTACCTAATCTTTACTAAAAAGTAGTCCAAACCGGGACCACGGAAGTCCGCACCAGTTCTTAGTCGCTATAAAAAAAAAAATGAAAGTCCGCACCGTCCCCGGGAGCGGCCGCCATGACACCATGAAAGTCCGCACCTGCCACGCCGGTTCCTCCTTCCACGTTTACCTCCCTCACCCTCATACTCGTCATCACTATTCACTCTGTAAACATTACCTCCTGTGATACTTGAAACCCCCAATGTCATTGCCAACTCACGGATAGGGCTTATTTGCATAAAATTACAGCTGTGTAGACGATATTAATCTAGAATATATTTTATTGACTATCTAAACAAAATAGGAATCATCCTTAAATTAATGGTTTTATATATATTACCGTATGGTTAAATATACAATTTTTACCCTCCATACTTATGATTTTCGTGTTATTCGATGATATAACTTTTATCAAAATATATTTTACCCGATAAAATGAATAAATGTTGACAACTCTTATTGTATTTCAGACAAATGCATTAAATAGATTCCGGTTCGTAAAAGCCAAAATTCATCGTGACAAAATGATGTTACTGGTTTGTTTAACTTATTATGTTCTACTATTAATAAATTTAATTGTTTCTTCATAGAAGGCTGTATGTCTAGGTGTTTTCTTATCTGTTCCTTTATACATTTGTAGATGCAGGATAAAAACTGTAACGAACTTAGTTTATATTTTTTTACAGTTTAAATACATCATCTAACAAACCGCTCCACAAACCAATAACCATTCTTTCACATATAACCTAAAAAAATCAATACTTAAGGTATTTGGTAAGTAACCAATTACTGTCTGAGTAGGTTATCCGCATTTTACTGTCTTGAGAAACGAGTGACCGCGTTCGATTTAAAAATTGTTATCACAGCACCCGACTGACCATCGGTGCAGCAAATACTTCCAAGGGGTCGACGGGTAATCAATAGAGGAATGTGAAAATCATCAATGGAGCTGAACCCTGCACTGATCTGAGGGAAGAGGTGAGAGAGTTAGCTAGGGGGCAAAAGGCAAGAGAAAATAGGGGTAAGACGGCGCTGTGGAGGGGAGACTACCTGAGGCCACTGCAAAATCTTCCTGGTGCCGACTTTCATTGTGGCATTAATAACGCTTCGATGATTTTTGCCGATGGACAGGTTTGGTGCGGACTTTCATGGTCGCCGTCCAACCCTACAAAGCTGGATGAGAATACATTGAATCAGACCAGTTATTTCTTAGACTGATCAATGACGCGAACCATAAATTTAGAAAGACACTTTTAGCTGAAGAACAAACAATTAGCTAACAGTTCATTTCGACTTAGAAAAATTCCCATATTTGTATTATTTATTTGAAGTGCAGGAAAGCTTAATATGCTTCAAATGTTTTTACCTATCCCTAAAACGCCCTCGTTTTCTAAGAGAGTGATGAAAATTTTGACGGATAAAAAGTGTCATGCTTGGTATTACTACTTCCTCAAAGGATAAGCTTGTTTACTGTAACCGTAAAAAAAGTACCATAGGGAAAATGAACTTTTTCTACTCCCGATATTTATGCTTATTTATGTCTTATTTATGCTTATTTATCTTATTTATGATAGAACGAAATAGAAAAGGAAAAAATGACTTGTCAAATAAAATAAGTTTTTAAATATTTGTCTGCAATAGTCTTTGTAAGAAAACAATACAGAATTGCCTTTATAGATTAGTTTAACATTACACGAAACACTTTAATTTCTGGTTGGTTAAGTCATTTATACACAAAAAGTTTATAGACATTAACATTTATTGCGGTGTAATGTACGGTTCGGCTATGGTTTATTTGAAGAATAATTTATTTTTTGTAGTTTGTAAAAGTAATAGAGGAAGTACTACAAATACTCGTAAAAAACTCGTGACATATTGATAATGATATGTTTAGAATGGTTGTCAGTAGAATGCAGCTCATACCAGATGTACTGGTAAGAGAACACCAGGAAGTATCAGATGCAAAGATGACAGCAGAAGTTAAACCTGATAATCCACTCTGCCGACGAGATGCTGACTCGCCATCTGGGCCACACTTTAGTCTAACTTATTGGAACAAAGATCCGATTTCTTCTTAGAAAATAATTAATTTGGATTATTTCGTGGACGCTGGTTCCACCTTACCTTATGACTACTTTAAAGTACAATATATTGGAACACTATCCCTTAGTGACATGGTAAATAATCTATCACGAAACTAACGCATAATTTATCTCCACTCATTTTTCTGTTGTTCATAATCCAAACTAAACACCTGCCCTTAATTTAATTTAAATGTGGTATTTAATACTTTATTAATGTATACAAATTAAAAATAACCAAATTTCAAAGCAGGTAGCATAAACCATAACACCGAGTGCATAAAAAACCATCCTGCTGGTGTTTTTACAGATGGAGATACCGAGACTAAGTGTTGTGATGAAAATAAAATGCCACGTTTTAAGACCACTATCCCCCTCACAAAATTGGAGGTTTTGGAGTGTACAAATTGCTCTTTTGGTCACTCGCAAGACGTTGATCTCGTTTTTTTACTACTAGATGTGGGGAGTGGGCGGACTTTTGGGACAACCGGTATAACTTAAAAATATATTTTTCATTACATAACCAAATTATATAAATTTTCCTTTAAACTTAATATTGGTACTGTATTTGGTGTTGTAGTAACTCTAGTTATATCCATCACCAAAGTGAAAAGAGACATTAATCAGCAGGGTAGCCAACCGTAATAACGAGAACTATAAATTACCTCAGTTGGCAGCAGTGGGGCGTTGGCGTGTTGGACTTCATTAGGTTTAAAAATTCGTAAGAAAAACACATAAAGTGGGTAGGGTTAAATGTTAATGTTATAAGATTACACTGCAACTATAATAAAGAATTAATCCTAATAGAATATATGAGCTGTCAGTTGTTTTAAATCAATTATTTGAAATACTCTTTTGGTTGAGTGATATGCGATTGTAGGTGAACTTTCAATACACATTTACCAACAGCTTTTTACATTAAAGTAACTACTTATTAAGTTATTTAATATTAATAATAATATTAATGTTAGTTTAATAAGTTATTATAACCTATTATATGTTTACTTATAACACTTAAATATTTGAACTTTAATAAAATAAATACTTTTAGCAAATTGCAATTTAGGGAATACGATATTATGGTAAGACCTAAGCCAAGGATTATTTTACTTTTTCATTTTGAGGTTTACAGAAGCAAAAAATACCATTGGTTCATTTTCATATGTCCGTGGTACCGATAACTTTTAAAAGTTACCTTACCTTAATCGTAACCTTAAAAACCTACCTATAATTACATAATTTGTTTTTGTGAAACATTTTTTGTGTAGATTTTAAAAGGAGTGTACGGGTGGTCTGGGATACCCGGTATATTAAAAAAATACAGTATACATCAGTTTAATTTATTTTAATATATTAAAGTAAAAAAGAGTAATGCGAGTAATAAATTCTGCTTTATAATTTAAGTTCCTGATGAATTATCTTAGTCCATTGAGTTTAATTTGAAACATGAATAAACATAACCTTGTGCTCATGGTCTCCGAAGGGTTAAATTGCTTTTACCTCTGATCAAATATTAATGAAACTCTACCACGGTGACTCTTTAACTTACATCAATCTAAAATTAATTAAAGTATAAATATTTGATTTTAATCAATCAGATTTTACTAAAGGAGGTGTATTCTTAATTATTTAGGTCAAAGTTTATAATAGGACCAAAAATGTTCGTATTATAATATCATTAGACTGTATATTTGTATCAAAATCAATAGAACCGAAATAAATCTGTGTTATATGATAATATAAAGCCATTAATTAATATATAACTCCATCAAAATATTGAATATGTAGCTCATGGAAAAAACATTCAATGAAATTTCTGAAATACGTATTATAAAAAAACTGTGTATTAATTTATAACATAAAAAAAATAATTCAAAGTAAAATATGACAGTAATCAAAAGCTTTGTACTATTTTTTACTGTATAGCTTTGTGTATTAGAAGTTAACAAGCAATATGCTTCTTGGTTTTCCATAGAACCTTGAAAGCGTTTTACGTTACTGCAGTAAGTGGATTCTGGGGGAAAGACCGAAGAATTTGTGTCCTAAAAAGACGTCTCCTGATCAAAGAGAGATCAGACCGCTACACTCAGTCTTAACTAAATTATTTTACTTTGTGAGGTCCATTTCGGAGGGAACCGACTTTTGAATTTTAGTTGTTTATTAAGCTACGTCCACACTGTCCAAACATTTTCTGCGAAGTTGTTCAGCGACCACAAAAAATCAACAAAAATTTCAAACAAACATAAAAAATAAGTACCAACAAACAAACAAATGTAATAAGGCAGAACACTGTTTGGCAAACATGTTCGGATGCGGCTTTATTTTTTGTTATTATTTGTTGTTGTTTTTTAACAATACTTAAGAATACGACAAATTATATTTCTATTATTTGGTTTGTTTTCAAAGATACTATGGGGCCGTCCATAATTATGTCATAGTTTTATGGCCTTTTTTGGACCCCCCCCCCTTAAAATCATCCTACCATCATAATTTGTCTGACCACCCTCCTCTCAGAAAAATAACATAATTTTGAACGAACTTCCGTTTTAATTAAAAATCATGTTTTTCGTCAAAGCTACTTAATATCTAGTCTTTATTGAATTATTAGGACTATCAATTAACTTTTGAACCCCATTTTGGCGGGAGTTCGTTGAAAGAGATATTCAAACCGGATATTTTCATTGACAAACTACTGCAGTACCACATTATTTATAGGATCGGGAGTTGTTAAAAAATACGTCGTATTTCAATACCCCTCTCGTCGGATATGCTACATCACTGCTCTCTCCCTCTCCTTCCCTTGCAGATAACAAGGTCAATTAAGTATTTTATAGTTGAATAGTGTACGAATTTATCATTGGTTTACTCTCAAAATTTGATATAAAACGTCATTTTTAAATGACGTCACATCAGATCACAGATCAAACGTCATAAATCAATAGTGTCTTCAATATCGAATTTCAAGGCAATCCCAACTGTAGGAGAGAATCACCATCTATCCAACTAGGCACGGAAGTGACTTGCGTACTCCCAGTCATCGCCTTACCCTCTCTGAGAGGAACCTTGATTTCACTGGTCCACACTTTTTCAATAGTCTTCCGACAGAGTTAAAGAGGTGCTATGGCTGGAGCCTAAAAGGTTTAAAAAGTTATTAAGGGGATTTCTAAATGAAGGGGAGTTTTATACCGTGCAGGAGTTCCTGAACACCTTTTAAAATACCCAGAATGTTTAATTTATTTATTTTTTAGCAATTAAGAATATTTTCTTTTATTTAATTCTAAGTTTGTAATTATCATGACGACTGAGATGTACAAATTGTATGTACTTTATTCAGAAATAAAGATATGTCTATGTCTATCAAACCGACCCCTCCCCTAGCACATCACCCTACCGTTCTTTTCAACCAGGGTATTTTCAATCAGTTGGATCCCCCCCCCCCTATTTTCAGATAACGTAATTTATGGACGGGCCTTATCAGAAAGAATTATACATTTTTTACTCATTTATAAATAAAACAGTAACATTTTCGTGGAAAATAAAAATATTTTTAAAGTTTTTCAATGTTATTAAAACTCCTCAAATGTTGTTGACATAACATTTCGTTTACAATTTAGCAAAATAAATAGAGGAATGTCACCTGTCAAGAACAGGGATCGAAACTAAATGAACCGTTATAAAGTCAATGAAATAGACAAATTGGTCCTTAAACTAGAATAACAATATTGTTTCAGTCCAATAGAGTGTTATAATTTAATTTGGTATATTTTCATAGTCATAATAAGGTACAATGTACTTATAAATGCCGTATATGAGTAACATTTAACTATAACTACAGTAATAGTAAATTTATAGTGATAGTAAAGTTTCCAATTACATTAGATGTGAAGTATCAGTCTTTCAGTAATCAGTATTTCAGTACCCCTTCAAACCCCTTGACTCTGACTGCCAGCTAGACTGCCAACTCAGCAAATTTTACTAAATTTCTTATTATGGATTAGAACTCTTTCAGGAATTATTGGGCGATAGGTATCCTGGCGCTTATCTGCCAAAAGATGAGTGGGAATGACACCGAAAATGACAAGAACAGCTGGCTAAGAGTCATCTTCACCCCTAGACCATTATAGCCCATTGTGCGCAGTAGGCAATGTTAACCATACGGCTTTTAATGTAAAACATGGCATCGCATTTCCCTGTTTCAGAGACCGTTTTTCAACCGATTTGCTTAAACTTGGTAAGTGTTTAGTTTAATAGTTATACTATGTCGCTCATACCTCGGAATTTTTTAATTTAACAAATATTACTCTTTGATACGTCGCAAAGTAACTCGATTTTCCTTAGGAATATTAAAATATTTAGTAAAATTTTCAAATTCCGAGGTATGAGCGACATAGTATAACTATTCAACTAAACACTTACCAAGTTTAAAGAAAATCGGTTGAAAAACGGGTTCCGAAACAGGGGAATGCGATACCATGTTTTGCATTAAAAGCCGTATGGTTAACATTGCCGACTGCGCAACAATGGGCTAATGGCCAGGGGTGAAGATGACTCTTAAGCCACTTAAAGTAAGTTGATGAGATTCGTATTTCGTTTATACTGTATAACTATTTGTGCTGAGGGCTAGTGTCCAGACCTCTATTCTGTACAGGAAGAAGGAATCGACTGAAAACATAGCAGAATACTCTTGCTTGAAGGAGACATTGACTCACAGCGCCTATCCATAAGAGGAGAAATAAAAATTTCATCTAGCCACAGTATTTTAAGTACGAAATATCAAAGTGATTTTGTTGTTGAAAATATTTTGTAAAATAGCGTTTTCACCATACCAATGCGATAAACGTTGTTTTCGGAAAGGTCAGCTGTGATCAAAACTAGTTGATTCCCGGTGGGTTGGATAAACGTGTTGGTAAACAAAGTTTTCGGGACTAGACCGCGAAACAGTGATTTTCGGGACACTAAACAAGTTAATTATTTTTATTTTTAATGACAGCTTTAAATAGTTTAAATACAAGATAAACAAATAACAACGTTAGAGGTGATTAAATGGTTAACATTTATTAATTTTTATCCAAACTGTAAATTCATTAATGATGGTATGATGAAAAGTACTGTTTGTAACTCGTCCGAAGTGGTATATTGGTGCTCGATCAAATTCAAGTACTCGGCTTCGCCTTGGTACTTGAAACTCGATCTTGCACCAATAACGACCACTTTCCGACTAATGACGAAACATACTATAAGAATATTGATTGTTTTTAGAATCATACTAAACTATTCACTTAATGCAGATAAATTAAAACGGGTTTTAAATAAAATATATCTTGAGTATTTATTTTACTATCAACAATGATGTGTTCTTTGTTTTCTTTTCCTCTCTTCAGTAATTATTTGTAAGTGCCACCAGGGGGGGGCGATGTTTCAAGGATCAGTAACGGGCAGTGACGCATGGGGACCGAGTTGTCTGGGGAATTGTCCTCTGATTACTTGACACCATTGCTCACCAGACATTTTATTTTCATCATATTATGTCCATTTCTCTCTCTCTCTCTCTCTCTCTCTCTCTCTCTCTCTCTCTCTCTCCCTCTCTCTCCCTCTCTCTCTCTCTCTCTCTCTCTCTCTCTCTCTCTCTCTCTCTCTCTCTCTCTCTCTCTCTCTCTCTCTCTCTCTCTCTCTCTCTCTCTCTCTCTCTCTCTCTCTCTCTCTCTCTCTCTCTCTCTCTCTCTCTCTCTCTCTCTCTCTCTCTCTCTCTCTCTCTCTCTCTCTCTCTCTCTCTCTCTCTCTCTCTCTCTCTCTCTCTCTCTCTCTCTCTCTCTCTCTCTCTCTCTCTCTCTCTCTCTCTCTCTCTCTCTCTCTCTCTCTCTCTCTCTCTCTCTCTCTCTCTCTCTCAGTTGTGGCCTGGCCGCCGTCAGAGTAACATCGTTCGTGATAACGCTCCGCCGAGCAGTGAAAGTTTCATAGCCTCAGTTTATTGTGCTGTCTAATTGTTATAAAATAACTTTTGACACTCCCTATGTATCTATATAATTATTTCTATAATGATTTGTTTTTCGTGCAATGGACCAATTGAAGAAGACAATAAATATTTGCAGTGCAGTGAGTGCAATGAATTGTATCATCTTTCATGTGTAAGTAATCTTACAGAAACTGATCACGAATTTTTGACTAGTACAGCAGTTAATACATGGAAATGTTTGTTTGCAATAAGAAAAAGATTAATCGTTCTGATAACACTCCTGTTACACCTTTAAAGGTTCATTCAAAAGATTCACAAACATCAGGTTCAGAAATGTCGGAAACCGAAACTGGGGCAAAGCCAAAATTATTGTGTAATATATGTTGTAAGGGGTTTTCCTTCAACGCTCACAAAGCTATATGTAATAAATGTAATGATGTATTTCACTTTAGATGTTTACAGACAACGAAAAATGAATTTTTAAAGCTTGAATCATGGTTCTGTGATTCCTGTTCGAAGCAAGATTCAGAAGATAATGTGAATACTGATACATCAAAGTGTCACTAATTGATATTGTTACTGAAATGAGAAGTTTTAGAAAAGAGGTGTCTGACGCCAACAAAGAGTTTACATGAGTCAATGAACACTTATTCGTCATGGATCGCTGATAATGGTGAAAAAATTAAAGAGGTAGTATCGTCAATAAAGGAAGTATCACAGCAGATCGAATCCTTAAGGCAAGATAATATCAATTTAAAGAAAGAGAACAAAATTCTTACAGAGAGGTTAAATACACAGGAACAAGCAGCTAAGGAAAATTCAGTCGAAATCAGTGGGGTTCCACTAGCTAATAATGAAAACTTAATGAATTCTTAAAAATATTTCTGATGTGATTGGATTTGATTTAAAGAAGAAATGATCGACAACTGCTACAGGTATAAATCTGCTTATATGGACCCCGCTAGACCAACAGGAATAGTTGTGCGCTTTGTCCGCAAACTTGATAAGATAAAGTTTGTGGCCTGCCGTCGCAATAAAAGAAATCTGAATTCTCGTGACCTTGGATTCAATGCGGGGAATGCCTCAGTTATTTACGTCAATGAATGCCTGACTCGGGAACGCCGGAAGCTACTGAAAGCCGCTCGAGACGTGAAAAAAGAAAAACAGTATACATATCTCTGGTTGAACAACGGGCGAATCTTCATGAGGAAAAATGAAGGGGACCGTTATGTAATCATCGAGACTCAAAATGATCTGGACAGACTGGCATGACTACATGACATGTCACAACAAAACTCTGGTGTGTTTATTTGTGTTGTTTTATTTTTTATAAATGTTTACGTTTTATTTCAGCTTAAGATCGTATCTATTAACATTGTGTTGGTTATCTGTGTTCTTTCAATGGGAGTATATTTTACGTTTTATTTATGTCTTCTTAAAATAGAGCCTTTAAGAAATGTATTGTTAAAATCAAACAATAAATGTCTGATAACTTAGAACTAACTACCAGAGAGGAGTTATTTAAATTGTTGGGAGATGATTGTAGTCTGAAAAAAGGTCTCAGAATTATTCATGTTAATGTGGAAAATATAATTGTCCATCGTGAAACATTTTTAGATATTTTTAGTGGTGATATATTTGACATTATAGTAGTTTCAGAAACATTTTTAAAACCAGCTATTTCCTCGACCTTATTTATGATTGAAAACTATAACTTAATTCGTCACGACAGAATAGGTAAAGAGGGAGGTGGAATTGCTATTTATATTAAAAAAGGTTGAATTATAAGACAATTTGCACCTCAGATGCTGTTTATTGTAAAAAACCTGAATTTGTTGTTTTAGAGATTTCTTTGAACTGGAAACTCTTATTGTGTGCAGTTTATCGACCCCCTAAGGCTGGATACATGTCAGAATGTTTTGATATTCTAGGGAATTTGTTACCAGTTTATAATAACTTAGTTATTATTGGAGATTTAAATATTGATATAAAAGACGACAGAGTGTTTCCTGATAAAACTCAGCTATTTAATAATGTAAATAATTTAAGTCTATGTATTTTGCCATTGAAACCTACATACCACAGACCTGATACGGAATCCTTATTAGATTTTATCATTATTAATGATAGAGATAAAGTTAAACGGCATGGACA
This sequence comes from Neoaliturus tenellus, assembly GCA_030545055.2. Lineage (NCBI taxonomy): Eukaryota > Metazoa > Arthropoda > Insecta > Hemiptera > Cicadellidae > Neoaliturus > Neoaliturus tenellus. The sequence continues at coordinate 326,807,345 of CM061531.1, read as the reverse complement.
AGTCTCTGTGTCAGGCTTATCTTATCATGACTTAATATATTTAGAATTAAATTTGAGATCCAAATCTTTGTGTAGCAAGGAAAAGATAACAATAAGAGACTTTAAAAATATTGATGTAGACAAACTAAAATCTGAATGTGCTAATTTAAGGTGGGACGATATTTATGTATGTGATAACATTAATGAAAAAGTAATTTGTTAAATAAGAATCTAAATCAATTATTCGATAAGTTTGTTCCCTGAGAATATTTCTAACAAGAAAACACCGTGTCCCTGGATAACTGTTGACATTAAGTGTATGATGAGTGAGAGAGATAAACTTTACAAGCAATATGTTAGAACAAAAAATGTAGAAATTTGGAACGGTTTAGAGTATTAAGAAATAGAATTAAGCGATTAGTAAGGGATGGTAAGGCAACAACATTTTGCCGTATATTTCAACGTGAAACCTCTAGTAAGAATATTTGGAAAGTCTTAAAAAATCAGGGTGCCGGTAAAGAACCAAAAAACTTTCAGATCCTGATGTATCACTTAACAATTTGAATGGTATTTTTGTGGTGTAAATAATAGTATTAATAGAGAACTTATAAGTCATTATAAAAGTTTACGTAGTTCAAATGATGAAGTTAATAATTTTAGATTCAGTGTTATTGACTGTATTGTTATTTATAAGGCTTTACAGAAATGTCATCAAATGCTGTAGGGAACGATGGTATTCCAATAAAGTTTTTAAGATTAATTTTTAATGAGATCAAACAATTATTGTGTCATATTTATAATTTTTCATTGTCGAAAAGCGTATATCCAGATAAGTGGAAAGAAGCATTAATACTTCCTCTGCCGAAAGTCCCAGAACCTAAAGAATGTAAACATTATCGTTCAATAAATATATTGTGTGTATTGGGAAAGGTCCTTGATAAGATTGTATTTCAACAAATATGTAAATATGTAGATGATAATAATATCCTATTTAGATACCAATCTGGGTATAGAAGGTCCTTCAAGCACTCAGACAGCTCTAATTAGAATAACTGATGATGTCAGATTAGCCATGGACGATAGAAAATTGACTGTAATGATGTTATTGGACTTTACACGTGCTTTTGATTGTGTGCAACATCAACTATTGTTATCTATCCTTGAGTCATATAATTTTAGTGTAGGTGCAGTAAATGGTTTTTAGTTCATATCTATACGAAAGAATTCAAAGAGTAAAAACAACAGGTGGTTCTTTTTCAGATTGGGCTGTGAATTCAGTAGGAGTCCCACAGGGCTCAAATCTCTCTGCATTATTGTTTTCTTTGTACATTAATAGAATTTACGAGCCAATCACATTTAGTAAAGTAATGCTCTATGCTGATGACACGCAGATGTATATACATGGTACACTGGAGGAATTGGATAGAATAATTAATTATATAAATATTGACTTAGCTAAACTTTACAAGTGGTGTATTGATCATGGATTGAATCTTATTATAGCGAAATGTAAACCAATTATAATCGGTAATTCTAGATTAATTTCCAATATAGATATTGATAGCTTACCAAAAATAGAAATAAATGGACAAGTTTTGGACTATGAGCAATCAGTTGTTAATCTAGGTTTAAGAATGAATAATGTTTTATCGTGGGATGAACAAGTAAGTTATATAAGCAAAAAGGTTTATCAATGTATTTACCAACTGCAAAGATTGTGTTTTAACCCTCCGGAACATATAGAAAACTTATGGTATCAACTTTAGTTTTACCTTATTTTGATTATGCTAATTTAGCGTTTTGTGATTTAAATGATATGTTAACTACTAAATTACAAAGAGCGCAGAATGCGTGTATACGATATATTTTAGATTGAAATGGGACGACCACGTTACAGAGTATTATTACAGATTGAAATGGCTCAAGATAAAAGAAAGGAGGGAGTATTGAATTTTATGTATGACCCATAAGGTTTTGCAGAGTGGTAAACCCGAGTACATATTTGAGACATACAATAGGTTAGCTGATGTACATTTAAGAGAGACCCGATTTGGAAGTACTTTGTTACAATTTCTCTCCACCGGACTATGACATATAATAAATCGTTTCATGTAACGTCCATTAGGCTCATGAATGTGTTAGAAGCCGAAATAAAAAATAGTACTAGTTCAAGTGTTTTGTAGGAAGCTTAAAGAAAAACTATTACACAGATACTTACAGTAGTAATTTGAAAGAAATCATAATGTATATATACAAAGAGTGCAAGTGTGAATTTAATAAATATGATACTTATGTATTTAGTTTTAATTAGATGTTAAGGCCACAACTCATATTGTACATATGAAATTGTATACATTTGGAGGCCTGTCGTAGTGGAAGAGTGGACCTTTGTCCAAACTGCGGCAGGATAAATAAACGAATTGTCAATTGTCAATTGTCTCTCTCTCTCTCTCTCTCTCTCTCTCTCAACAACGGGAAAGTTGAATTATTAGAACACAAATTGTTGTCATTGTTTGATAAATATGTTCCTGAAAGAAATATTAATAAAGCAAGGATGTTTGTCCGTGGATCGGTAGTGAAATAAGAATAATGATGAAAGAGAGAGATACTCTTTATAAAGTTATCTCAGAATAAAATACCCAGATGCTTGGGAACGATACAGGACTATTAGGAATAGAGTGAAAACAATTTTTAGAGATAAAAGAAATAGTTATTTTCAAAGAATTCTCGGGCCAGATAAGTCAAATAAAGATATGTGGAAAATTCTTAAAGCTCAAGGAACTGGCAAGGAAACAAAAAAGCTTTCAGAACCTGTTGTTAATTTGAATAATTTAAATAGATATTTTTGTGGTATAAATAATACTATCAGTAGGAGCTTATTCATTTATGAGAAATGACTATGATATAGATAATATGTTTAGTTTTAATATGTTAATTGTAATAGTATAATTGAAGCCATAAGTGACATATCTTCAATGCTGTTGGATATGATGGAATTTATATTAAATATATTAAAATTATATTCAATGAAATTAAAGATGTATTGTGTCACATATACAATTATTCAATTAGTAGTAAATTGTACCCAAATCAATGGAAAAAACTATAATTTTACCACCGCCAAAGGTATCAGAACCAGTTGAATGTAAGAAATACAGGCCAATTAATATTTTATGTGTATTAGGGAAAAATATTTTACAAAATAATGTATAAACAAATAACTGAACTTGTAAATGTAAATAATGTTTTATGTAAGTATCAATCAGGTTACAGAATCGTTTTTCAGTACGACTACAGCCCTTACAAGGGTGACCGATGATATAAGACAAGCGATGGACAGAAGACAAGTAACTGTTTTAAAATTGTTAGATTTTAGTCGTGCATTCGATTGTGTAAACCATGAACTCTTACTTGCGGTGCTTAATCTTATAATATGAGTGATAATGTGGTCGAATGGTTTAAAATCTTATTTATGTAATAGGTTGCAGCGTGTAAGGGCAGCTGGTGGTTTATTATCAGATCGGATGTGTAACCCAATAGGAGTGCCACAGAGTTCAACAATGTCAGCTTTGTTATTTACTTTGTATATAAATAGAATAACAAGTTGTATAAGGAATAGTAAGGCAATGTTATATGCTGACGATATGCAATTTTATATCCATAGTAATGTTGATAATATCAATGAAACAATTACTATGTTAAATAATGATTTAATGAGTATCACGATTGGTGTAATAATCACGGTTAAATCTGAATATTTCGAAGTGTAAACCAATGATATTTGGAACAAGTAGACTGTTAAATGGTATTGATAAGAACAGTGTAAATCATGTGGTTATAAATAATGAAGAAATTGATTATGAAATGTCAGTTATAAATTTAGGTTTAAGAAAGACAAATAATTTATCTTGGCAAGATCAAGCTAACTATGTTCATAAATGAGTTTATCAGTGTCTGTATCAATTTAGACGTTTATGTTTTAAACCCGCCGATTTATATTAAGAAACAATTGGTTATGTCTTTGATTTCCCGATTTTGATTATGCTATTTCTGCATATTGTGATTTAAATGACGAGTTAACTAATAGATTACAAAGAGCCCAAAATGCGTGTATAAGATATATTTATAGCTTAAGAATAGATGATCATGTCACGCATATTATCAAGAACTTAAATGGCTTAAGATAAAGAAAGAAGAGAATTAAATATTTTGTCACTTGCTTATAAAGTTTTAAAATATAAACAACCAGAATATTTGTATGAAACATATCAAAGAATGGCAGATATCCATACGCCCGCTACTAGATTTAGAAACGAAGTTTTTCAATTCCCGTTACATAGAACTGTTATTTATACTAAGTCTTTTCATGTGCAGTCCATCCGCCTCTTGAATAGAATAGATATGACAATAAAAGAAACTGAAAGTGTTAGTCTGTTGTTAAAAAGGGTAAAAAGTTTATTGTTACAAAGATATGACCCATAAAGTCACTACAGTTTTTGTGTTTTGTTGTAGTTATAAGATATCTCTACCATTGATTATTGATTTTTACATATTTGTAATTATTTTCAGTATTAATATTTCTTTTTATCATTTCGTTAGTATAATGAGAGATTTTAAATATGAAATGTTAAGGAAACTCGGATCAATCTGCAAAAAAAATTGTACTTTACGATAAAATATGTTTGATATACAGTTCACCTTAACAGCTGAGTGTTTTTATATAGACTTTAAATTTTGATAAATAATTTTGATTGTTTGTTGATTTTTTGTTTGTTTGTTATATATATATTTTTTTTATTACTTTAAGATTGGAATAATACTACAAAGACAATATGACGATGTGTATAAAATGATTGTAAAGCAAGACCACAACTCGATATTGTATAATTGATTGGAATAATTTAGAGCCAGTCCTGAAGGAAGAGTGGGCCTATGGCCTAATTCAGGGCTGGTAAAATAAAGAAATTGTCAATTCTCTCTCTCTCTCTCTCTCTCTCTCTCTCTCTCTCTCTCTCTCCTCTCTCTCTCTCTCTCTCTCTCTCTCTCTCTCTCTCTCTCTCTCAGAGAGAGAGAGAGAGAGAGAGACAATTTGACAATTTCTTTATTTTACCAGCCCTTAATGTTTATTTTTTGTTTAACTAAATCAATTAGAAAGAAATATTTTATGTTTGTGATTCCTAATAACAATATTTTCTATGATAGATTTAAATAGTTCACACTCTCCTTTGCATCAAATTAAAAGCAGATTCAGTAATTTAAAGAGATGTTTGAAAATTGCTCATATCAATGTGGAAAATTTAATTGTACATAGGGACTCATTTGTTAATACTTTTCAAGATAGTGGGTTTGATATAATAGCCATAACTGAGACATTTTTAAAAAATGAAATTTTATCTTTAGCTTACAATATGTCAGACTATGATTTAATTAGACATGACAGGTTAAATAAAGAAGGTGGTGGAGTAGGATTATATATAAAGAAATTATTCACAAGTAGAATTGTGGCAACTTCACAAGCACTTTATTGTAAAAAGCCAGAATATTTGTTTGTAGAAGTATTACATGGATGGAAGTTGTTAATTTGTGTTGTATATCGACCCCCAAAAGCAGGATACTTATCTGAATTGTTTGATAATGTAGCTAATTTAATACCAATTTATGACAACATTTTATTGATAGGTGATTTTAACATTGATCTATGTAGTAACAGAGAATTTACCGATTAGGTGTATTTAATTAACACGGTAGACAGTTTAAATTTAAATATTTTACCCCTTGATCCTACTTTTCACCTACCTACTTCTGACACCCTTCTAGATTTAATGATAGTTAACGATAAGAGAAGAGTCAGAACGTTTGATCAAACTGCGGTGTCTGGAATTTCGTACCATGATTTAATTTTTATTGAATTAGATTTAAGAGTATATTTGAAACGAAGTGATGAGAAAATCATTGTAAGAGATTTTAAAAATATAAAATTAGATGAGCTATTAAATGATTGTTCAAAAATTTCTTGGCAAGATTTATATGATAGTGATTCAATAGATGTTAAAGTAAAAATATTAGTTAATAAATTAATTTCACTGTATGAAAAATATGTGCCGGAAAGATATGTTTCTACTAAAAAGAATTCCTGTCCATGGATTAATCAAGATATACGCAAACTAATGAAAGATAGAGATATTTTGTATAAGAGATATGTAAGAACTAAAGATTTGGATGTTTGGAGTGAGTATAAGGTGTTAAGAAATAGAATTAAGCTTATGTTAAGAGATGCAAGAAACAAACATTTTAGAGAGCTGTTTGAAACCAAAAAGTCTAGTAAAGAGCTGTGGAGAATTTTGAAAAATCAGGGTGTTGGAAAGGAACAGAAAAAGCTTGTTGAACCCAATGTTGATTTAAACAATTTGAATACATATTTTTGTGGAATAAATAATGAGATAAATAATGATTTAATAGAGTTGTATTGTAATAAAAGAAATTTAGATTTAGATGAAGAAAGGCTTTTCAAGTTTAAAAGAGTAGATGAAGAAATTATTTTTAAGGTGTTAAATGATATTTCATCCAATGCAGTAGGAGAAGATGGATTGCAGTTGAGATTTCTGAAATTAATTTTTAATGAAATAAAGGTAGTTTTGTGTCACGTATTTAATTTTTCATTAGTTAATAGTGTTTATCCTTCTGATTGGAAGAAATCAATAATAATACCACTACCAAAAATACCTAACCCATCTGAGTGTAAACATTACAGACCTATAAATATATTATGTGTGTTGGCCAAAACATTAGACAAGTTAGTCTATCTACAAATAAGTGAATATATAGAAACTAATAATATTTTATATAAGTATCAATCTGGTTATAGGTCTATGTTTTCTACTCAAACAGCTCTAATAAGAATAACCGATGATATTAGGTCAGCAATGGACAAAAGACGTGTAACTTTATTGATGCTTTTAGATTTTAGCCGTGCCTTTGATTGCATCAATCATGATTTGTTAATTGCGATTTTGAAATCTTACAATTTAAATTTAGGTGTAGTTAAATGGTTCAGTTCGTATTTGAGTAATAGGGTTCAAAGAATTAGGACTGCTGGTGGGTTGGTGTCCGAATGGATGCATAACTCACTAGGTGTTCCACAAGGATCAACATTATCAGCTTTACTTTTTTCACTTTATATTAATAGAATAAGTGATTATATAAAACATAGTAAATCAATATTATACGCAGATGATATGCAGTTATACTTAAGTTCCGACGTAACTAGACTTGATCATACTGTATCATTAATGAATGAGGACTTATCAAGTTTATATTTGTGGTGCAGAGATCATGGCTTGAATTTAAATATTTCAAAATGTAAGCCCATGTTGTTAGCAACATCTAGGATGTTACAAAATGTAGATTTAGATAATATTCAACCAACCGTAATATGTGGCCAATCCTTGAATTATGAAAACTCTGTCACAAACTTGGGTCTTAGATTAACTAAAAATTTATCTTGGACTGATCAAGTTGATTATATACATAAGAAAGTATACCAGTGTTTATACCAATTTAAAAGACTTTGTTTTAACCCTCCAGAACATGTAAAAAAACACCTTGTTGTGTCTTTAATATTTCCTTATTTTGACTATGCCAATGTAACATATTGTGATCTAAATGACGAATTAACGAACAAACTACAAAAAGCCCAGAACTCTTTTGTGCGATATATTTTTAATCTAAGACTAGATGAACATGTTACGCCATATTTTGCAAGGTTGAAATGGCTTAAAATTAGAGAAAGGAGAGAATTAAATATACTGTCTTTAACATATAAAATATTAAAATACCAAAAGCCTGAATATTTGTTTGATGATTATACATATTTAGGCAATGCAGGTTTAAGATCCACGAGATTTGGAGAGCAAATATTGAGATTTCCTGTGCATAGAACAGTAATATATACAAAATCATTTCACATCATGTCAATTAGGCTTATGAATGCTTTAGAAAGATCTATAAAAGTAATAGCTAATTATGGACTGTTTGTTAGAAAAGTAAAAGAGTTATTGTTAAAAAGATATGAGTCTTAAGTGTTACTGTATTGTCATTTAATTACATAAATAAATAGTGCAAATAAGTATATATAATTTCCAGTGTAATTTTATTTGTTAAGTTTAAATTTGGAAAGTTGTAATTAAAATTTATTCAGATTTTGATTTTTATATTACAAACCACATTATTAAACGAAGTTTTATATAAAGCAAACCCTTCATATGTTTATATGTTTCGTGTACATGTAGTTAACCTACCATGACAAAAAAAGTACATAAAAATGTTTATTTTATGTTTATTTTTAATTTTATGTATTTTCATTGTGTAAATAGTTATTTTGTGTTAATTTAATTTTAAGTATGAGTTAAGAACCTCAACTCTGTAAAGCTAATGTAAATGTAAAATTTTTGTGCCTGTCTTAGGGGAAGAGAGGACCTTCGGTCCTATCTAAGGCAGGTTAAATAAACACATTGTCAAATTGTCAAATCTCTCTCTCTCTCTCTCTCTCTCTCTCTCTCTCTCTCTCTCTCTCTCTCTCTCTCTCTCTCTCTCTCTCTCTCTCTCTCTCTCTCTCTCTCTCTCTCTCGATCATTATACACGCCTTTCCTATGAGAATACCTTTGGACATCCATGGGAACCATGGGAACATCTATATGATACTTAATGATAAAGTTACTCGCATGCAAAGTTAAAAAAAGTGTAATTTACAAATATTCAAAGAGATTTTGAAACTTAAAATTATCTATTGCTATCCTACAATACCGATGAAAGAATATGTAAAATCCCTATAAAAGTTGTAAAAAAATTTTCATATTAAAAAAAAATATTTTCCTAATTTTATTGACTCAGTTTATTTTTTCAGTTTTGTTCTCATAAACTATTTATTTTTATTTTTCTATTACGCAATAAAACAAGTTAAAAAATATGAACAGTATACTAAAAGATTATTGTTAAAATTAAAATATAAAATTTTATATTAAATAAATGCATTTTATTCACAAGGTCTACCAGTGAAACTTGAACTGCTCGTAACTCTCTCCAACACGTTATATCTCATAAAATACTATTGCCATTGTTATATATAAAACTTACAAAAAATTTACAAAAAAAATTATACTAAGCTTAAAAATAAAAATTAAAAAATAATTGAATGAAGATTATAAAATTATTTATCGAAGCAATTAATTTCAGACTAACAAAATATTTAAAGTTATTTAACAGAGTTAAATCTTCATTGATTTATCGTTAGTATGAAAATTTCAAACGTGTCAATGGTTTTCAGTTTTATAAATTTTTAGGTTTCTTATTTTAATTACCTTTTAGGTTTATTTTAAACCTTTTCGATGTTAATCAAATTACTTCAAAAAAATTTTCATCTGAATTACAAAATATTTCAAATATTATTTTTAATTTTACAATCGTAATTTATTTAGATCCATGATCGAAAATCAAAATACTGTACCTAAAGAAAATCACATACTCAATAAATAATTAATGTTGTTAAAAGAGTAATAAATTTGCTTAGGATAACGTTAGTTAATTATTTTCATTGAAGAGATAATTCCAAGGCTATTCATTCCCTAAGACTGGCCTTTAATTTCCGCTAATTTGACACAAATAAATTATGCTCAGAGATAAGTTTTCCTTAGAGAAAATAACTTCCTTAATTTCTTTAGGGTTTTCTGTTTACAAGGATTTCTTTTACCGTATGTATTAGAAAAAGTTCACTTTTACAAAAAGAGATAATTTATTTTAAACGAAAAATAATTAACATTATTTTAGTTTAAGAATTTTGAGCGGCAAAAGAACTAAATTATATACCTTTAGAATAACAATATTAATATTTTTATCGCAGATAAGAATATTTGCTTCCAGCCACGAATCTTTAAGTGGTGATTTTTTTCATAGTAAAATTAGGATATTTTTGTTTGGTACTCACTAGCCTTCCGCATTATCCTAATTTTATAATGCGCATGTCTAATAATTTATGAAGATAAGTTTTAAGCTAAAGCCCATGTGTTTTAATTACCAAACTTTCATAATAGGAACTTTTTGCGTTTTTTTACATATTGGTAAATATATTATTTATTAATTTAATAGTGTAGTTTTTATTTTCGTTATCAATTTAATATTTTGGCATCCTATATTTTTCCAATGGTATGGCCATGCCATGTTGATCTTGGGGTTAACGAAATATTTATCGCGCTGGACTACGGGACCATGGCAGCGATCTTGTGGGTTCGAATCCATGTTCTACCTGAAAGTTTTTACCAGTACCTTTCACCTCTGTACTGTAGTTGCTCACCTCCTCACTTTGCCCAATACAATCCACGAACAGATCAATAGTCTACGTGGACGGAACAAAAAAGTAAAAAAGAAGGATTGCCAACTTAAAAATATATATATGAAAATAATATTTGTTTTACTATATTTTGTTCTACTGTAAAGATGAGAATAGTGTGTTAACGATTGACCAAACTACTCTTATTGCATAACTTGCGGTTCAGACTTGCTTTTTTATCGTAGTCTATACCATAGAATGTTTGTTGTTAAATAGCATAAATACAAACTTTTTCCAGAACTAAATAAGCACGAAGAATTTGTCGTTGTTGAAGGACAAAGTCAACTCAGAAAAACACTCATTAGTCTCGCATTAAGGTTAGGATTAGCTTGGGGATTACAGACGTTTTTATTACATAATCTACAATTAGTATCAAAACATTTTTATTTTGATTATAATTAAACGTTTTTTATCAATTTTACATTGTTAGAACATTACTTTGAACGTTTTAAACGTATTACAATTAAAATAAATTTTATTGAAATTTTTATCTATTGAGAACTTATTTAAAAAGTTACTTTGGACAAAAATATTTTTAGATTGAATTTTTATTTAAAAAGAGAGATGATCAATGATTTAACGTGTGCAAGTCTCCAAAGAAACAAATGTGAAATTTGTTGAGTTATTATGATATCACAATTATGATATCACATAAATCATGATTTTAATTTTTTTACTTACTCAATTGTTCCCTACACCCAACCTCAATATTTTTTTGTTGCATTTGAAAATCAATAAGTTATAAATTTATGAAGAGCTGTAATATTTTAAGATTTTTTCTGACATTAGAATTAAGAGAATAAATAAATATTGCTGATGTTATATTTTAAAATCATGATATTTTATAGCAATGAACTACTTAAAAAAATGTGACAAATAAAATAATAATAATTCTGTTTTAAGATTTTATAAAGGGACTTTTAAAAGTTCCACATCGAGACTTTTTAGAAAGCGCATGTTAAATGTTATGATTACAAAAGTGCCTTATAGTAGTTTTAAAAGTAAATGAAGTGCACTTTAATTTTTATTTTACTAATAAGAATGGAAACATTTAGTGGACAATGTACCTGAATTTATTTTTTATTTTTATACGATAAAATTATTTTTATAAAGCACTTCACCAGACTCAAATTTAACTAAAACACGTAGGCGTCACTGTTAGCAGTGAAAACATGTCACGCCGGAGGATAGAATGTACATTTCACAAATTAAAGCAAAACAACATGTGGGAGTAGTTTGTAATTCGTATGACCTGGGTAAAATATTGTTTGAAATAACGTTAATGCCTTTTTACCTACGATTTAGTACCTCGTGTGTGTTTTTATTTGCAGTTACATACATAATCGGAAGACATTTATTTCATATACATGATGATGATGATTTTTCTAGAACATATTTTATCAATTTTAAACTACAACAGAGAAAAATACGAAAATTCATACTTCACTGGTGAGTGACCTACATTTTCGCGTCTTTACCAAAAAGGGTGCTTGGGTGTCTAGCAAAAATAACAGTTAGCAAATTGGACATCAGTTAAAGATGTCAAGGGTTTGATTCCCGTAATGTTCACATACTTTTAGGACTTTGGACTTCTTCCCTGGAAAAACGTTTAATATACTGTACTCATAAAAAATGCCACTAGTTTAGGTACATAAAAAAGAGAAAAACCTTTTGTGGGACGGTTCACAAGAGGGAAAATATGAAACCTAAGCATAGTTTGATATGCACATAAATTTTTTATTTAGTTCAATGCCGCACACCCGACTTTAATTGGAAGACTGATCTAAAAATGACTGAAGATCAAGTTTTATGAAAATTGAATTAATCTTCAATCACTCCAAACATGTTTGACCTTTTGAGGGTGTTTTTATGACGAATTTTATTTAACTTAAATTCATTTAAAATGGTTTTTAAAATAGCCAAAGTCAATTATGATTTCTCCAGTATAAGGGACGTCCCATAAAGAGGTCTTGGAGAAAACTTAAATGATCTAGGTCACATCATCAATAGTAGTGACACATCATCAATTGAAGTAACAAACCGATGGTTTCGGTACAGATGAAAGGAACTTTAGAATATTACGTCACCACTAATGACGTTACTATTGATACCTACAGTGATGTCATCTTCCACGTCATACTCTTAAGTCGCCAATGACGTCAGAGACATGACGTAATAAGTGATATCGCTAGCTACGTCATCATTTATTACGTCACTGACGTTACGTAGGACGTCATCTTCACCCCTGTGCCAGTAGCCCATTGTTGCGCAGTCGGCAATGTTAACCATACGCTTTTAATGCAAAACATCTATATATTAATACGCAAGCATGTTTCATTTCCTCCTTTTTTCTCAGCTTGTGTACATCGTAGGAGAAATCCGAGCATACCGTTAGAAAGGTATAGTCCTGTATATGAGCATAATCCTATTCTAATTCACATCGGACTCCAGGGCTACGCCCCACAGGCTTTCAAAGTTCCAATGTTAATCTTATGGAGAAAGGAGAATTGGATTAATCATAAGACAGCTGTTGTAATAACAACTGCTAGAACATTATGAAGAACAGATGTTTCAGTTCTAAAATGTTTTTAAGCTTCTTGGGTCCAGATCAACTGAAATTTTGATCGAATTTCGATCAGGAGGCGATCTCTAGTTTATTTTATTCCCCTATTTTGACGCCGTTTTTCAACCGATTTTCTTTAAACTTGATAAGTGTTTAATTGAATAGTTATATTACTATTCGTCCCTCATAACTAGATTTTTTTAAATTTAACAAATATTACTAAAGGAAATTGAGTTACTTCGCACCTTCACAAAGAGTAATATTTGTTAAATTTTGAAAATTTAGAGGCATGAGGGACGTAATATAACTATTCAACCAAACACTTGCCAAGTTTAAAGAAAATCGGTTGAAAAACGGCGTCCGAAAGAGGGGAATCAAATACCTTGCTTTCTTCAGACGTATGGTTAACATTGCCGACTACGCAATAATGGGCTACTAGCACAGGGGTGAAGACGACTCTTAAGTCACCAATAACGTCACAGTCATGACGTAATAAATTATATCACTAGCTACGTCATCATTTATGACGTTACGTAGGACGAGGTCACGCTGAAATGAAAAGTTTAACATCACTTTTGCGTCTCCTCACATCTCGCTCCAAGTTTATCAAGAATCCAGGTGAGCTTGGGGACTTTTTACCTTGGACTCGGCACAAAATGTATGGAATGGCAAAAACGCCGAAAAAAATCAATTTAACTCCAACAAACTTCGCCCAATACGTTTTTAATACACTGCTACGACATAATAGTGACTCCCCCTTGAAAAGTAATAACTAAACTAAATCCCCTAGAAAATACAATTAATTTTAAAACAAACAATATGGTCAGTGATGTCAAATATGTAGGTCAAGGTCACGCTTTTGAATACAAAAAATTAAGTCTCATTTAAGTAAAGAAACTGAAATAAAGCATAAAAAATGTGCTTGTCTATGATTAAAAAAAGTATATATAAAATATAGCTATAAAATCAAGCTGAGTAACTAAGAAATTTTAGCCCAATTAAAATTTTAAAATATTCTCAAAATGTAACGTTTTTTTGGTTGGAGAACTGTCAAAAGATATATAAGTTTTTTATATCATTTGTTTAACAAAGAATTTTTTTGGAAAGTTATCAGAAATGAAAAATAAAATAATATAAAATAAAATACACAAAAGTGGAAAGTTATGTGATGTTAGAAATTCAGAACAGTCAATAAAAGATAAACTCTTAAATTTTTCAAGTTTCCGAATTCTTTTGAGAAATGCTTTTCAGCAGATAATGCCCAAAACTATTTGTCCCGTAGACCTGAAAATGAAAAATGTATGAGGCAAGAGTGGGATTCGTTACGGAATTTCGCCACCACAACCGTCACCACTGTTGATTGTTTTTACCTGACATGAGTGCAAAGCATTAGAGGGGGAAGACAAATTTTGAAAGTTTTTCTGTAAGAAGTATTTAAATCAAATACTTAGGACAAATTATTTATGATAAATACTAAAAGTCATTTTTTCATATATAAATGTAATTTAAGTTGTATGAGAAATTTTTTTACATTATGAAAAGAGTTGTTATAGACACATATCATTCTTAAATATTTTTGTTACTTAATTACTATTAAGGTATGTGTCTGAATTTGCCCCTATTAGCAAATGTGTTCCAACTGCAATACTTAGAAAGTTAATATTATATATCTGTTTAAATGGCTTAAAAGAACTTGAAAGAATTTAATGAATAAATGAGTTTATTTCCTATACAAAATACATGAAAAGATAAACAAAAACTATTAGGAAATCATCTGGTCCCTTAACCTACATGCAAAATCGGATTATATCAAATGCTTTATAAAATAATTCGTGTATTTAAATAAATATTTTTGTAGTATCCTTGTGATTTATTCTTTTAATATATTTGTTAATTATCTCATAGGAAATAAAGAAGTAAATTACTGTGATAGGATAAATTAAGGAATTAATAAAAAATACGTCTAAAATTATTTGAATTAAATGTGAATATTCATCATTTCATTAAACATTTAGTTTTTATACTCCATAACAATTAATGTTTAGATAAACATACAATATAAAACACTACACGTAAAATAAGTAGCAAGAGTTAGTGTCGTAACTACGATAAAACATATTAGTATTTGAACATGCTAGTGCACCAAAGTGTTTTATGATTAGATATCAATTACACGTGTATTGATCGTTTAGCCTACAAAGTCTGAAGCGCTAATTAAAATGTCGTTCCAAATTAATGCGAGCTCCATCAAGTTTAGGTCACTGTTTGTTAATAGTTGATTAAATATAGCTCTTGCTATGTTTGTTTTCGTTGTCAGCATTGAATCGATCAATTAAGTCATTTCAACAATTAGGTACCACAGGAAATGAGTTTAGTGTAGTTGAGCTATAAACATAATTATAAATTGAATTATCTTATGTGTTATAACTAATATACATTTATGAAAATACATTCGTTGTAATTTAAAATTGTTAAATCTAAAAAAAATTCAATAAAATTTTTTATTTAGTTTGGAAATAACCTTAAAACCTATTCAAATTGCCATCTTCTCTAATTAAAAACCAAAATAACCTTAAAACCTATTCAAATTGTTATCTTCTCTAATTAAAACCTTTAAGTATTTTTAAGAATGACAAATAAAAGGAGTAGGTGATTTTTAATACTGTATTTCAAAACAGACAGACTTTGTGTACAGTTGCACGTTATTTTATATATTATTTTAAAACTCAATTGTTCTCAAACTTAAGTTCTAAAATATAATTATAGCTACATATGTATGTTAGAAAATATTTCTGATAACAATAATATCAATAATATCTAATAACAATAATATAATATCTGTAAAAGTAGGCTACATAAGTAGCACAACCTAAAATTTAATAATTTATTCATTGCCTTAAAGTCTATTTCACAAAACGATTTATGATGTTGGGCCTTCAAGGGGAGTCGGTGTATAAAGAGTCAGAAGAAAATCTTAACATAGGTCGATATGTACATCAAATTAAAGGTCTTTATGAATAAAGAAGAATGCCGCAAACCCGGCCTTAAAAGGGGGACCAAGTGAAAAATAGAATCCGATCAATTTTTGAATGAAAATCATATTCCCGAAAACCAAAATTACAAGAACCTCCGACCCACTCGAACTTTTGAGGTAGGATTTGCTGTAAATTGCTTAGAATGAAAATCCTTTAACATTATGTATCATATGACGATGAAGTTTATTCCAAGACTTCCTCTAGAAGAAATGGTAGTCCCTAACAGAAGACGTAAGGGAAACTGCATGGGCCAAAGCCGTTCGTTATATAAATTAAAAAAGCCTTTGCATCCCAAACAATTTACCACAAACCCAACCTCAATTGATCGTAGTTATTGCATTTATTTAAGTTTGTATGATTTAAATGGAAAGTTTGATTGAATACCATTGACTTGATCTTTTATTTTTTGGCTTTAAAGCGTGGTTATCTATTCATAAAGGCCTTTATTTAATCTTGACCTATGCTTACAATTAGATTTTCTCAATTGTAGATACCGACTCCCTTAGACCCCCCTTAGAGTTTCCAGATTAATATGTATTTTGTAAATTGATCTTCGAGACTCAAAATAAGTTTGCTACGTATTTTTGTTAGTTGTATAATTTGAAAACATTTTATACCATTTCCAAATTTAAAAAGTTTTAGTAATTTCACGTAAAATGCAATTTCTTCCGATCTTTGAAGCTTATGCCTCTGGCTCAGTGTGATGCATGATTTAAGGTGAAGATTACTAAATATTGAGTTTGATTTGTCAGATGAAGGGTAGTTTTGTTTCTAATAAAGACCAGCTAATTCATTTGTAATTATATATAATAATTAGAAAAATGAACAAATTCAGCTAGGATTTTCAAACTTTCAAAAAGCAACTATGCAACTTTCCTCAGGTTTTCGTTATCAACTAACCTTTCGTCCAAATGGCAAGCCAAGCAAAACTGGCAACCTTCATATCTTTGGTGATCGTTGTAACCACTCAAATATCCAATATTTACTATCTATAATGTAACTAGCAAAATACTTTAAGACATTACCATCAGGAGTAAGTTATGTATATTTTACTTAAAAACCATTTTAATCACATAAATATAAACTAATATTGTGTTAAAAAAAACTTCCTGACTCTTTGAAAATTTGGGATGCAAAATTTTAACTAATAAAAAAGTTTCAATATTATAATTTTATCCGTTTATAATTTTATACTTTCAATTATATACATTTTAAATCTGTTGTACCTCCAAGTCACCCCCCCCCCCACGCCCAAACACTTTATCCCGCGTTTATCGTTCTCCAGGGGACAGTCCAACGTCTAATGAAACATTGAACACTTACTTGTTTGGCTACTTCATTATATTCCATAATACTTCTAAGAGTCAGAAATTTTAAGTATACTCTGAGAATAAATACTGAGAAGAACTCATAATGCTCGTTTTTTATATCCCCTCCTTCTAAAAAAATTATTTTTAGGTAGATAAGTTAGATTATAATGAAGATTTAGTTAGATTTGATTGGCTTAGAAATAATAAATATATTTAAGTAATGGGCTGCAAGTTAAAACCATTTGGCAGGTTTGTAACGTAGGGATTCAGATTTGGTAGGGATTCAGGGAGAACATTTTATTGATGGTTCAATACATGCTTAGTATTTTCAACTCGAAAGTGAGTGGTTTTAAAGAAGATGCAGATTTGATTGTCATTCATAGACATCACAGCCCTTGAGAAATATTGATTTCAACTCACCCCAAGAGAAGGACGATCTCTTTCGTCACACATTAAAGTAAGAACAGCAAAAGGTTTTGAAATCTAAGGATAAAACAAAAAACTTAACTTTAATATTAAAGTGCTAAGTTTTAATGTGGAATATTTAATAATTTAAAGATATTAACCTTTATTTAGTATTCTGTAATATTTATTTTTAAGCAATTTTTTTTAGAAAACGATCAATTTAAGGTTTTCTAGTTTTAACTACGTTGGCTTTGTATGTGTTAGGACTACGAGCATTCTTTCAATGCACATTGCGCGAATAAACTTAAAACATTTTTGAAAATAACGATAAGCTTAATATTTTGTTTTATTTAAGAAATGTATAAAAATAAGACTATGGCGTTGTGTAAGTCAACTGTAATTTTGATTCTCAAGCCATTATTGGAACCAAGGTCTTGACATCTAGCATCTGAATCCCAATGGCAGCAGTTTTTATTAGTAAAACTCACCTGTTCCGTGGTGACTCACAAACTTGTTCCATCAAATAAATTCCACGCACAGATCCTTAAACTTCTTTGATAGGAAGTAGTTGTGTAATTAAAGATCATAAATTGTCAACTACTCTTCCAAATTTTAACCATCTTACTACATTTTGTTTCATTATATAGTTTAGTTTCATTTTTCAAAAAGTGTTTCATTGGTTTACCAGTAGTTTTTACCACATAAGACAGAATATGAAACTTTCCACTTGATGAATTCAGCAGGTGATGAATTGTAGATGATGCAGGTGATTTTTAATATTTTAGTCGTACGAATGAATTTATTGGTGCATTAACGGTCGTTGGTGAAGCCATGGATTAATTTGATAATGTATTGAGACAGAAGGTAAATTTGGAATTTTTGTTGAAATTTAAGCTATTGGAAACAATTAAAAAAAAAGAAAACATTCAAGAGACAAAGGATTTTTATTGGAATATCAAACTTATATATTTAGAGTTTTTGGGTAAACAAATATACTAAATTAAAAAATAAAGGTGTTTTAGTATAAAAGCCTTCATTTCTAACTATTGTTGGTTTTGTTATAAAAAAGCTTTTACTCTTTTACCTTTATTTTATTTCCAGAAGGAATGTTTTTACTTGAAAGCTTAAATCCCATAATACCTCGACCTGGGGAAGCAGCTTTGCTTTGGCAATATGCCACGCGTAGGAAGGGGCTTTAACGTTATAGTCTGTCACTGATTCTGTAAATGGAAATATATTTTACTAAATGGATTTTAAATACTTCACAACCGAAGTTTAGGGTACGATTTTGACTTATTGTGTTTTATAACAAAAAATAGGTCTAATATTCGATCAAGTTATCACAAGACTCTTAAAAGGACCAATAAATCACAGTAAATTTTACAGTAAATTTAAATGTAAAAGGTCTGCAATTAAAACCACATACAGTTTAATAAAAATGATTGATAGGAAGGTATTGTAAAAAATAGTGTAGTCAACGAATATCAACCAATAAATAAAACCAAATTTATTGCACGGATATAAATTTTATGTTTGCACTCAAGTTTTGACAAATTAAATATGATACAAAATGTTTAGTTAGAGGAAGAAGAATTTTCTGAGCGTTTCTAGTTAGCAGATATTGTGTCCTCTAATCCCAAGAATATGAGCAAGCAGGAAATTTAAATTTTGATTTGTATCATGAACCACTATCAGATGATTGAGTTTTTATATGTGTGCCGGTTTTTATTTCTCATACATATTTTTGAATATATTAAAATAGAATTTTGCCATACAGCAACATAATGAAGTTATAAATAAGTAACCCTAAACAGATCCTTTAAATCATGCAGTCTTATTTTAGAATAAAACGTAATACCTTAAAAATTAATATTACTACAAGAGTAATATTAATTTAATAGGGCTTTAACCTTTGAAAGCAGGAAAATCGGTTTTAACTTACTTTATCAATATACATTAGATTCCTCATAAGCAATTAAGTAGATGACCCTAAGACTCTGAGCAAAATGACCTTGAAAATCAGCTGATTGAGCGAAGCGAACGAGCAAAAAAAAAAATCAGCAGGGGTGCCAACCCCCAGGGGTGTCCCAAAATTCCCTGCAATTCCCTGCAGTGTTACCAACTCATACCATTCACTATAAAGTATACACTATAAACCATATACTATAAGATATACACTACAATACTCTATGGCAGAGGTGTGGAATAAAAACTATGGTTGTGGGTTAGTAAAAAACTATATTAAACTATATATTTACAATATTGGTTAAAAAAACTATACTAAACTATATATTATAATATTTGCATATGTACATTACTCTTCATTCCCATCCCCCTGCCCTCTTCCTTCTTCTTCCTCCTCCTCCTCTTCCTCTTCTCCCTCTTCTTCCCCTTCCATGTCTTCTTCTTCTTCTCCTCCTGCTGCCACCTCCCCTCCTGCTGCCACCTCTTCTCCTCCCCCGCCACCTCCCCTCCTGCTGCCACCCCCTCCAGCTCCTCCGGCGGGACAAGGAAGAGCTCGCCGTGGTTCACTGCAACAGAAGAATACCATGGCTGTGATTGGTTGGAATAAGAAGGTCCCTGATTGGTGGATAATGGGCGTGCAGCGCTCTGATTGGCTGGGCTTATCTACCTCCATCGACCGCTGCTTGTCCTCGCTCTCTTTGCGTCAGGCTCTCGTAGCGAACGGACGTAATGGAGTCGGTTGTTGAACCTGTTAATGTTCTTAGTGAGGACCAGACTTACATAAAGAAATTCAGATTATATGGGCTTAGAACGATTTTCAAATTTACTAACCCTCCACCTGAAACAAATGAAATTGATTGGCTAAGGCAAGGTTTTGCTAAGATTGTGAATGAAGTAAAAGGCCAATGCCATGAAAACGATCAACTTGGTTTTACCTTACAGAGTCTAAATTTGAAATCTAAAGACCCGGGGTATGTAGCTTTTCGGCCCTTCAACGAAGTAACTGAAGATGTTTTGTGGGAAATATTTGGCGGAATTATTCAAAGTAATTCGGAGTCAATCAAGTCCACAGACACTTTTAAAGTAGAATGTACTCGAGTTAATCTCCCTGTAGGGTCCGGGACACGCAGGAGACCTGGTTTATACAACACTTTTGAAAAAGAGTGTAAAGCTAGGAATGGAATTGTCGTTATTAATAATAAAGACAATCTGTGTCTGCCTAGAGCGATAGTAGTTGCGATCGCTAAAGTTACCGGTGATTCAGATTACAATTTGATTAAACAAGACCGTAGAGGAAGACAAACCGTTAGGGCTCAGGAGCTTCTGCGTAGAGCGCGTGTTGAGATATCTAATGGTGGAGCGGGTATCCCGGAACTCGAGAAATTTCAAGATTACCTGAAAGAGTTTAAAATTACAGTGTACAACTATGATTGTAAAGGTCGTGAAGTCTACTTTGAGGGAAGAGTTGAAAACCCAAAATTTAAAATTAATTTACTTTTCCATAATGGGCATTATAATGTAATCAATTCACTAACTGCAGCCTTTGCATGCACCTATTTCTGTGAAGCGTGCCATGCCCCCTATGACCATAAACCTGAACACCGTTGCTCCAATATCTGTTCTGCTTGCCAGACTATCTCACCCCCCTGTAAGCTGGAACACCAAGGAATAGATTGCCCTGAATGCAACATGACTTATAAAAATCAGGCCTGTTTTATAGCACACAAAATTGATAAATGTCAGTTAGTAAAGAAATGTCTTGACTGTGGTAAACTAGTAATGATTAAAGAAAGGTCCAAGCCCCATCAGTGTGGAGAGGTGTATTGTAAAGTATGTGAAGAGTTTATGGACCCTAACCATAAATTTTACATGAAACCTAATGAAAGCCAACCGAAGGGGAAAAACTATCTATTTATTTTCTTTGATTTTGAAACTAGGCAAGATGAAAACCTCCCTTCTGACCCAGAGAAAAAAGTTCATAAAGTTAATCTGTGGGTAAGCCAGCAGTTCTGCGGGCAGTGTCTAGGTTCAGGCTTCTGTATGGCATGCAAAAACCGTACAAAGATTTTCAAAGACGACCCGGTAAAACAGTTTATGGAGTATGTGATGCAAGTCAGGAAAAAGTTCAAAGATGTTTGTGTGATTGCACACAACGGGCAGGGGTTTGACTTTCAGTTTATTTTAAAGTATACATTGGAAGAGACTAAATTCACACCCGAACTTGTGATGAGAGGATCCAAAATTATTTTAATGGAAATGGATAATGTTAGGTTGGTTGATTCCTTAAGCTACTTTCCCATGCCCCTCGCTGCACTCCCGAAAGCGTTTGACTTACCCCCAGAGAAAAAGAAGGGCTATTTCCCGCACCTATTCAATACCCTTGAGAACCAAAACTATGTAGGTCCGATGCCCGCGAAAGAGTTTTACTGCCCGGAGAGCATGTTTGAAAAATCCCATGATGACTTTAATAAATGGTATAATGAACAAGTGAACAGTGGCTATGTATTTGACTTTCAAAAAGAGAATTTGGAGTATTGCATTTCAGATGTAGAGATTCTGGCCCAAGCCTGTATAAAATTCCGAGCCCCATTTCTTAAAGAATGTAGCGTAGACCCGTTTCTCGAGGCCGTGACTATTGCTAGCGCGTGCAACCTGGCATTTCGTCGCAAATTCCTAAAACCTAACACAATTGGGTTGATCCCGAAAGGTGGGTACCGTCTAACGGATAATCAGTCAGCTATTGCTTTACAGTGGCTATCTTGGGAAGAGGAGATGCGTAGTGTTAGGATTGAACATGCAGGCCGGGGTAAAGAAGTTAAAATTAATGGAGTGAAAGTAGATGGTTTTGATGGGGAGAATATTTATGAATTTCACGGGTGTTACTGGCACGGATGCCCTAAATGCTTCCCTTACAGCCGGGAGGCCCCTCTGAAGGAGGATCCCTCTGATTCACTTCATTTGCGTTACCAGAGAACTTGAAAGAAAATTGAGAAACTCGGAAGTAATGTCATTGAAATGTGGGAGTGCGAGTTTAGGAAAACGAAAAAGGACGAAAATCTTAAACATTTGGACAGTCTACCGATACTGAACACCCTTCCCCTTGACCCGAGAGATTCTTTCTTTGGAGGTAGGACCGGTAATGCTAAAGCTTATCATAAATGCGCGGAGGGAGAGACTATCCAGTATGTAGATGTTTGCTCACTGTACCCGTATGTAAATAAGTATTGTAACTACCCTGTAGGCCACCCTGAAATTTATGTAGGAGATAGGGAGTGCAGAGAGCGGGGACTTGACGTAGAAGGATTGCTCAAGTGTAAAATTTTGCCACCTCGGGACCTATACCACCCCGTGCTCCCAGTAAAAATGAACAGCAAACTAATGTTTGTCTTGTGTCAAACTTGTGGAGAGACTTTAAATCAGGGGGAATGTTTTCATGAAAGTAATGAGAGGGCATTAGTAGGGACTTGGACGATGCAGGAGATTAGAAAGGCAGTAGAGAAGGGTTATGTAATTCTGGATATGTACGAACTCTGGGAATATCAAGTAGCAACTTATGAAAAAGGGGGGATTGTTTACTGATTTTATCAATAAATTTTGAAAATGAAACAGGAGGCGTCAGGGTTTCCTAGTTGGTGCAAGACCGAGGAAGATAAAGACAAGTATATTGCTGATTACTATAAACATGAGGGGGTAAAACTGGAGAAAAACAAGATTGCTAAGAATGGGGGCTCAAGGTCTCTTTCAAAATTAATGTTGAATTCTCTCTGGAGAAAATTTGGGCAGAGGGAGAACCAAACCAAAGCCTCAATCGTTAGAGACCCTAAAGATTTCTTTCAAATGTTAATTAGCCCTGAAATCAAAGTAAACATGATACAGGTTATCAATGAAGAAGTGTTAGTTGTTAGCTGGGAGTACATTGATGAGGTGGGAGAGGCGCTGAGAAATGTAAATGTTGTGATCGCGGCCTACACTACCGCCCATGCCCGACTTAAATTATATGAACACCTTGAAAAGTTGGGAGGCCAAGTCCTTTACTACGATACAGACTCGGTAATATATTACTTGAGAGGTAATTTGTATAAAGTGCCTACAGGGGATTACCTTGGGGAAATGACCGATGAGTTGGTAGAGTATGGACCCGGGTCCTATATAGTTGAGTTTGTATCTGGAGGGCCGAAGATCTACGCCTATCTCGTGTGGTCTACCAACAAACAGAAATTGATCCCCGTATGTAAAGTAAAAGGCCTAACACTGAATCTTAAAACTTCTAAATTGGTAAACTTTGAAATATTAAAAGAAATGGTTTTGAGTGAATCCGCTCAAATATTACAAGTCGAAGAGAATAGAATCAGACGCACAAAAGATAAAAATATTGTAACAGTCACTGAAATCAAACAGTTTAAGATCACTGGTCCTAAAAGAAAACTAGAAGATAACTACGACACAGTACCCTATGGATTTAAACAACCTAGACTTACCTATTAGTCCCACCACTCAATAAACTTCTCCAATTCCTCCTGCTCCCTTCTCATTTCTTGAATCTTATATTCTAATTCGAAATAGCGGCCTAAATATTTGTCCTGCCTTAATTGGTTATAGGGACCCCCCAACCATTGTAAAAAGGTAAACACTGTTAGAAACACCTCACTGCACAACTACACCACAACTAACTCCCGAGAACAACATGTAAGAAAGAGTAGGGGCATTCCCCCTCCAACTCACCCATGAATCCATCATCTCCGCCTTCTTCTTATAAAGAAAATCCCTTCTCTTTTCAATTTCATCCAACTCATTACACAATTCCCTAAAAGCCGATAATTTTTCCTCCCTCCTCCTCTCCCGACCCCCAAAAAACACTTTACTTAAAAACACTATAACTGTTAGAAGCATGGTGGCAGACTGAAGAGACTAGAGAGAGCTAGCCATGGAGGGAGAGAGAGAGAGAGGCAGCGGGAGGGGAGGGGTGACCTCAATATCGTGACACAAGCAGTTAACCTTTCAAAAGTGTGTCGTCATTGGTCATAATTAGAAAACTTGTGATTGGTTAAAAATAAGCATGTCACGTTGTGATTGGCTGTAATTATTTATTTCCCCTCCACCTCTTTAATTTATTAAAATTATTAAATTATTTTTTCTCTTTATGCCCAGCTTCCGTAGCGAACAGACGTGTTTCCTAACCTCAAATATGTCAGTACTACATTCCTACATATTTGATAACAACTCTGTAACCGTATTGTTTGATTCTGAAAACAATCCGTGGTTTAAAGCAAAAGATATATGTAATATACTAGGTTATGAAAATTCAAAGAAAGCAATCAGAGACCATGTCAGAGCAAAACACAAAATAAAATGTGCAAACTTCAATGGGAACGAAAAGTTCCCATTGCACCCAAACACAGTTCTTATTAGTGAGCCGGGTCTGTATGGATTAATTATGAGATCCAAAATGAAAGTAGCTGAAAGATTCCAGGATTGGGTATTTGAAGTAGTCCTACCTTCAATTCGCAAGTATGGGGAGTATAAGTTCAGGAGAGAAATCTTTGAATTGACACATACCTTGAATCTAGCACTGGAAAACAATAAAAACCTAACCAAAAAACTAGCTGACCAAGCACCCAAAGTTGCAGTTATGACAGAAGACGCGGGGTTGAAACATGTATTCTGTGTCCTGGAGAAGGACGCATACTACAAACAGTATGGCTTAATGGAATATAAATGTATTAGGGCAGAAAAAAGACGATATAAAAGAGCGCTAAAGAGAGCTAAGAAAGATGGTTTTGTCCCCTGCTTTATGAGATACCCCGTACCTAACGGTATAAACGTACTAAACAGAGCCAAGGAGGTCATGCGGAGCTACAACATGCACTATGAATCCGCACATAATAATGTCTTGACCTGTCATAATCTTGTAAATATTGTAAAGACTGTTTTAAATGAATAAAGAAAATGTGTGTGTGTGTGTGTGTGTGTGTGTGTGTGTGTGTGTGTGTGTGTGTGTGTGTGTGTGTGTGTGTGTGTGTGTCCGTGGAGAGGTCACCTGTCAAGGCTGGGTTCGCCCCTGGTAAGTCCTGACAGATGAGTGGGTTGGGTTAAACCCCATAAAACATTGTGTTTCCCACGACCGCCACGGACTAAGGGCCTAGTAGATTGAGATGCCCTGACCCGAGGAGGGTTTGGATTTCGCCTTCGAAAAGCCCGGTGTAAATGAAGGTCACTGGCGCGGCTGAAAAGTCCGTAAACTTGTATGTGTGAGCGAGTGTCAAAAAATAATGGAGGAGGCAGTTAATTTGGAAGGCCTTCACAAACCATAGCGATGGTTGGGGCTATGGTTATAAAAAAAAAACCTGCAGGAGGACTTAACCATTTCTGTATAAAAATATAAAAAAAATTGGGGTGCGGGGGCAGCAACTAATTTGGAAGGCTGCCACGCTTTCTACTGCGGTGGCAGGGGCAGTAGAATTGGGGGGCTTAAATACAAAAAGACTAAATAAAAAGTATTAGTTTAAAGATGGATGTAAGGGAAGCTATTGCTAATGAACTTCATGCTCCAAGTAGGAAAAACTATGTCAGAAGAAAAGTTACGCTAAAAGGGTTAAATGATCTCTACCAAGCGGATCTTGTGGAGATGCAACCATATTCGAAAACTAACAAAGGTTATAAATATATAATGACTATAATTAACTGTTTAACAAAATTTGCTTTTGCCATTCCTATTAAAAACAAATCGGGTCCTGAAGTAGCAAGAGCCTTAGAACCGATCCTAGCCAAATATAAAATGAAAAATTTTCAGACGGACCAAGGCACCGAGTGGTTTAATAAACATGTTAACAAACTTATGAAACAATATAATATTAACCACTATCATACTTTTTCTGAATTAAAAGCAAGTATTGTAGAACGATTAAACAGAACACTAAAGTCCCATATGTGGAAACTATTTACAGCCAGGGGGAGTTATGAATGGTTAAGTATTCTACCAGAAATAGTAAAGTCTTACAACAATACAAAACAAAGCAGTATAGGCATGAAACCAAAAGATGTAAGGCAAAAACATGTTAAAACTATTTTAAAAAAACTTAATAATATTAGGAAAAGCCCCCATAAAAAACCCAAGTTTCAACTCGGTGATAAAGTGCGAATCAGTAAATACAAAAGAGTTTTCAAAAAAAGTTATCTACCTTCATGGTCTAATGAGGTATTTACAGTCTATGCCATAAAACCCACGAGACCGGTAACGTATATTTTGAAAGACCATAATGGTGAAATACTAAAAGGAGGTTTCTACAGCGAAGAATTATTAAAGTCGAAAGTAGGTGAAGTCTATCTCTTCGAGAAAGTGTTGCAACGTAAAAAAGATAAAGTGAAGGTCAGGTTCAATTTCGACAGTAATTATGACTCTTGGGTAAATGTGAAGGACTTGGTGAAGGGAAAATTACAAATCCGTGACAAGGCCAAGTCGTAATGAGCGACCACGGTATCCGGGACGCGGCGGTATAAATTATCTTGCGGTCGTGACTACTATCTAATCGCTCAGGATGAAGGCTGAGAAACAGGATGTCACTTTTCCTGTCAGAAATTACGACATAGTAATGGGGTCTGGTGTTGTAAAAAATAATAAGCATGGAGTATTATTACCCGATTCCATTCGTTGCATTATAGCTGGCCCATCTAATTGTGGTAAAACAAATGTTTTATTCAACTTACTATTTGACCCTAATGGATTAAGATTCGAAAACATTTATGTCTTTTCAAAGTCTCTTTACCAACCGAAATATCAATTATTAAAAAAGGTAATGCCTAAAGAGGTGGGATACTTCACCCCCCCTAAAGAGGTGGGATGATAATAAACTAGTAGTTCATCCAAACGATAGTAAACGGAATTCTATTATGATTTTCGATGATATATCATGTGAAAAACACGATAATATTCGTAATTATTTTTCCATGGGGAGTCACAAGAATATTGATACATTTTATTTGGGTCAGACATACAGTGCTATCCCAAAACAACTCATCAGGGACAACTGCAACTTTATTATCCTGTTTAAGCAAGATGAAACAAATCCAAGACATATATATAATGACCATGTAACCACCGATATGCCATTTGAGAAATTCAAAGAAATGTGTGGTAAAGCATGGGTTGATAATTATAAATTCATTGTAATTGATAAGACTCGTGATCCTTATAAGGGGCGGTACAGAGTTGGTTTGGACACTTTTATTACGGAAATATAATGGTTCGCATCTATACATTTAACGACTTGACAGGGTTCAAAAGAAAACTACACAACGTTGAGTCCAATCTTTGTACATTTTATTATAAGGATAAAAAGAGATTTTGTGGTAATTACTGTAGTCGTAAACCCCCGCATGGTTATAAATTTAATAAAAGGTGTTGGCGACACAAGAGACCCACATATTCAGCTATGCTACCCCCTGTGGTACTTTTGATGATATCTGCCAGTGAGCGGACATATAACCGTGAAACATGGTTAAACTTTTTATTTCATTGTGAAAAGAAAAATATCCCTTTGGAATTAGTAATATACCATGAAAACATGGCAAACTGTACAGTGAGGGACCCTCAAAATCTAATATCCAGGTTTAGACCATTTCCCGATACCTTCGGCCAACCCCTACCACTACGTAACCTCCACGGTAGTGTAAACTTTACACAAATATGCAATAGAATGTTGGAATACGGAAGTAAAATACCCTATGCCAGCAAGTGTATACTGCTTACGGAGAGAACCATACCGATTAGATTACCTCTAAAAATCTACAAATTAGCACTATCTTTGAAATGTTACATAGATATAAGCTATAATACAGCTTATGGTCCTGTACCTGATGGTATTCCCAAAGGCTATCGTAATAAACCATATATCGGTGTTAACAACCTATGTCAAGGACTCTATACAGTAGAATTTCTAAAAGAAGCGTTGCCCACTCTAAATATACACTGTGAAAAATTTGGAATATCTCTAAACAGGGGAGTATACACAGTGACAAACCAAAAGTTATTCGACCAATGGAGAGCATTTACAGGTGCTAATCCCAGCGAGTTTTGGCTTTTAAACAGTTTCCTATTACAACACATGAATGATCAGAGACCGCTTATCGCTTTAAAGAAATATATGGAAGACACTATCTAAGGGGATAGGTACATTATTTCGGAAATACCTCAATGGAGAAATGGTTGGAAAAGAACTTTTGTATTTAAGAGTTTTACTATACCTTATATGATTCCCAAATTTGATGCAAGAGAACAGAGATACTATAAAGACTTAGACTTGAGTAAAGGAGTTTCACTTTTGGATGTTATCAATTATATAAAGAGGTATAAGAAGCGTGCTATGTTTATAAGACAGGTGGAAATGCCATAAATTAGAAGTAATCCACCCCGGGTAATCATTTGCAAATATGAAACGCAAGAGCGAACAACTAACAGAGCAACTAATACAGTTGCGAAACGCCATCAGGCGTAAATATAAAATGTTCAAAGAAGGTATCGAAGAGACAGATATTAAATTAGAAAAACAATATAACCCTCTACTGAAGAAACTGAGAAAAAATGTTAATCAGCCAGAAATAAAAAAGGAGGAGGAATCAAAACAGGACATCAAGGAAGAAGGAATGGAAAACATGGATTACAGTGAGGATGAGTTTTTTCCCTCTGTTTCCTCGACTCCAAGAGCAACTACAACACAACTGTCAGACTTGGTGTCTGAATCATCTGCATCCGAGCTAGTGAATGAACATTTCAATAACAGCCTAACCAAAGAATATATGAAAACTTTTTTAAAAGATGTTACCAGTAAAAAAGTTATAGACTATAAGTATGGACCTAGGTATGAAAATCAAACCTTAATGATCGGAGATAAAACAATGGACTTTGATAGTGATGGCAATATAATTATAGGGGGTGTAAACTATGGCAACACCGAGGGATTGTATGAACTCATTTTTAAAAATGTTCCGGATAAAAAAACAACCACCGAAAACGATATGAAAACATATAAAAGTATACTGACGGCTTGTAATGCTCATAGAGAGGGTTATAGATATAATGGAAAGCTCAAAGGAACAAGAGGTACAAAATATAAAAAATTTATTAGAATCCTCTTTCCTCCATTGAGGGGTAAAGGTGTAGAGTGGAAAAATGAAAGATCCCGCAACATAATTTACTGGGATGATATTAATGAATTAGTGGCACGACTCAAACATATCTGTATGTCCACTGAAACCGGTAACCGGGTGCACGCTAACGAAATCATAAGCATTATTGAAGAGCTGAGGGAGGCAGGTTATATAAGAGGTGCCGGTAACAGCAGATATAAAGCATTATTAAAATGACCATCGACAAGTTTGGACGTACCCTAAAGGGTGATCAAAAGGATCTCAAAGGTCCGAAAGGAGACGGATTTAATTTAACACCTGAAGGGAATTTCGATATTGAAAAGAAAAGACTAACTAACTTGGGCGACCTCGTGGCTTCCAGCGATGCCGCTACAAAAGTGTATGTTGATATAAAAAGTATTCCCACAGTCAAGGATGGATACACATTCCTAGGAAAAAGATTACAAAATATCAGCGATCCCATTGAAGACAGTGATGCTGTTAATCTACACACTGTAAAAAAATCTGCTTACACACCGAAAACAGTGACTACAATGCCAATAATAATAAAATTATTAATCTGAATAACCCTGTAAACAGTCAGGATGCCGCTACAAAAGCATTTGTACAAAAAGAATTAACGCTGGTAACCACTAACTTGGTCAACCAACAACTGACCTTGAATGAAATGAAGGACCGTTTAGCAAAGTGCGAAGGTAAAGTCGAAAATAATAAAATATATCACGATAAAAACCTGAGAAGATTTGGAGTATTACTTTTCAACTACATTAATCAGAAACAGTCGGGCAGAACCGTGTCATTACCTACAGCCGGTGAGGATGATTATCTCAATTGGGAGGAATTATTTGCTGTTGGTAAAGGTCAGACAGCCAGTCTTTTAGAAAGTGACATGATGGTTGATGGCAGTGGTGATGTAAGCAGAAACAAGAGAGTCTAATGATAATGGCCTTAAATAGGGAATTGACTTCGGGGAACAATCAGATGCTTGTTAAGTGTTGAACTAAGGATGGGGTCTGTTTTATTATTTATAGCTCTATTGCCCTTGGTCTTGTGCAACCAGACGGTAGAGTATCTTACACGCTATGGTTACCTCAATGAAAACGCCAAGACCGAGGATATACATAATTCAGTTAGATTATTCCAAGACACTTTTGGTTTAAACAGCACTGGTATTTTAGATAATGAAACGCTACAGCTAATGTCTCAACCTAGGTGTGGGAATAAGGATGTCCTACTACCATTTTCAGCAATCCCTAACAGGAAATGGAACTCATCTGTAATTACATGGTTCCAGTTTGGGAATAATTTACACCCAGAAATTATCGAAAAAGCTTTCGCTCTATGGGGAAGACATATAAATGTAACTTTTAAAAGAGATTTTAAAAACCCTACAATTATTATATCATTTTCCAACGATAGAAAACATTTCTTTTATTCACGTCATGATACTTGTTATTATCCATTTGATGGTCCTGGGACGATCCTTGGACATGCGTTTCTCCCCACCCCACATTACAATCAAACCGATATCCATATGGATTCTGAAGAGACTTGGGATTTTTCAATGTCACTACCTCAACATGGAAATTCATCGTTCTTTTTAACTATTTTACATGAGATTGGTCACGCCTTAGGCTTAGACCATTCATATGATAAAAGTTCTATAATGTATCCTTTATACCGCGACCCCGAAAATATCACATCGCTTGATGAATATACTCTAAGTAAAGACGACGTTTTGGCTGTCCAGTTCTTGTATGGATGTGCAGGAAACACAACATCTACCACAACAACCCCTGCTACAACCACTACTTCTACTACCACGACTACACATAAACCGTATGTGCAAGAGAACAGAGATATTTGTGAGATAAAAAACCAAATAAAAACATTTGTTATAGTTAATAAAAAGATTTTCGCATTCTTTAGAGATTATGTGTGGGTTATAAATTTAATACCGAGCTATAGATACCCTGAGGAATATACTAAGCCAACAAAGATAACCGATTGGTTGGGGTTTTTACCTAGAGACTTTTATGAGGTTTCAGGCATTTACCAGAGACCCAATGTAGAGATTGCGTTATTTACAAACAAACAGGTATATATCTTTTCATTCCCAACACTGAATCTAAAAGTAAGCTACAATATAAACACAATACTGGGGAAACAGGTGTCAAAGATTAACGCTGTTGTTTCAACTAATTCCGGTAAAACACTTCTCATTGCTGACGACCTTTACATTTTCGAAATAAACGAATGTACATTCACGGGAACCTTTCTGGGGTCCACTTCATCATTATTGTTTGGTGTGCCTGCCCGAGTTAGTGGGGCCTTTAGATATATAAACGGTCGCATTTACTTTATAACCGACAGTGGTGTTTTAGAGTATAATGAATTCAGTAATACAGTGGAAACCTCACACCCCAGTGCATTAGAAATACTAGAACTGACCTGTATACGTGAAACCCTATTAAACAAGCTATACGAGGTGCTGAGATACATCAAATAAAATGGGGAAATCAAAGAGAACCCGCATCATTCGGCCTTCTACTGTCAAAGGGGGCGGAGGTATTATCTCTTCTATTGTTAACAGAGCGATAGACGCTTTACCTTACGAACTTCATCTGCCCGGAGGTTATCAATATTGTGGACCAGGAACTAAATTGAAAAAACGATTGGCAAGAGGCGGTCCGGGTATAAATAAATTAGATTAAGCGTGTAAAGAACACGATATAGCATACTCGAGATATAAAGATTCGGAAAACCGGAGGCGCGCGGACCAAGTATTGACCGAAAGAGCTTGGCAACGATTAAAATCGAGTGACGCTTCAATTGGGGAAAAAGCCGCAGCTTGGGCGGTCACAACAGCCATGAAGGCAAAAACAAAATTTGGTGGGGGAAAGAGGAAAAAACGGGGTCCAAAAAGAAAAGGCAAGGGGTTATATTTAAGACCGTACAGAACAGAAGGTTCTGGCAAGAGAAAAAGGCGTAGCTCAAGAAAAAAAACATCAAAATACCAATAAAACCACTTACGAACTACGAATTAATGGATTATGCGAAATGCTTGGGAATACCAAACTTTAGAGGAGTATTTATGCGTGATAACCTACCCACTCGCCCCAGGGCTTATGAGACAGCTATAATAAATTTAGATTCCAGCGGTGGTACCGGTACTCACTGGGTATGCTACAAAAAGCTTAATAATAAAGTATATTATTTTGACAGTTTCGGTAATCTGAGACCCCCACCGGAGCTATTGGAATACTTCAAAGGTTGTGACATTTATTATAATAGTAAGAGAGAGCAAAGTTTTAATTCAGTCGTTTGTGGACACTTGTGTTTAAAGTTTCTCAGCAGTAATGTTTTGTCTCACGGGGACAAGTAGTGTACTATCACATGAACTGTCATTCCCTATCGATGTCAGTAATGGGAGATACGAACTCGGTCTCATAGAGATTATGACTTGGAACTCTATACCTAATATAGAAAAAAACATCAACAATATATTTTATTATGGTGACAATAAAGAAATTCATATTCCTGATGGATCTTATGAACTACAAGATATTGAAAAGTATATCGCGGGAAAATTACCGAAAGAAGTTACATTCAGTTTAAAACCTAACAACAATACATTGAAAGCCGAACTAAATTGCTCAGAGGCGGTGAATTTCGAAAAACCGGCAAATATTGGCAAACTACTAGGTTTCAAACCTGAAATATTACCGGCCAATATATTACACACGTCACCTTTACCGGTGGATATTTTAAAAGTGAATTCCATACGCGTAGAATGCAATATCACTCGCGGGTCATATCTGAACGGTATCGAGGGACATGTAATACACGAGTTCTATCCGGCCGTACCACCCGGGTATAAAATCATCGAAATACCTAAGAATGTTATTTACTTGCCTGTGATCGCTCAACGTATCACAAACATTAGTGTGTCTTTTAAAGACCAAAATAACGCGTTAATAAATTTTCGCGGAGAACCTATTTCGGTTAGACTTCATCTTAGACACAATGGGGCTGGTACTACATAGGGACACATCACATATAAAAGTGCTTAGTCCTAGACTTAAAGCCAACGAGTTAAGTTGGAAAAACATTAATTTCTTACGCTCTCTCGGTTTTAAAGTTTACAAGAA
This sequence comes from Neoaliturus tenellus, assembly GCA_030545055.2. NCBI lineage: Eukaryota > Metazoa > Arthropoda > Insecta > Hemiptera > Cicadellidae > Neoaliturus > Neoaliturus tenellus. Next base: position 326,773,413 of record CM061531.1, on the reverse strand, counting down.
TGGCTCTACTGGCAATAGACGATAAAGCTATGTATGATGATAGTATTACTAATATGGAGTTTCACACACATCAACCTTACGCGTCTACTACTTATAAAAATAACGATGAAATCAGAATCCCCATCTTACAACAAGACATAATTACCGCTCCGTTTGATAGTTATATTATAATAGAAGGCAAAGCCTCCGCCGTCAAAACCGATAACACTACTGCTCAGGATGTTAAATTTATAAACAATGCAATTGCATTTTTATTCGACGAGATCCGGTTTGAAATTTTCGGTGTAACCGTGGATCGCATCAGAAGTGTCGGACTTACCACGACATTAAAGCATCTAGTTTCTTTGCGCAGTGAAGAGAAAAATAGTTTAAAAAGCGCATGCTGGCTAGGGCCAGGGCAATCGGAAACGGTCACGGATTTCGTTTATTCTATACCCTTGCGATTACTTTTGGGATTTGCAGAAGATTACAGAAGAGTTTTAGTAAACGTCAAGCAAGAATTGATTTTGCTAAGATCTTCTACTGATTTAAACGCTGCCTTGACAACCACGGCTGGAACATTAGATTTAAAAATTTCTAAAATTTACTGGAGGGTCCCTCACATTACTGTAAATGATGCGACAAAACTTAAACTTTATAGATTTATCGAAAAGAATCCTGCTATCCACATACCATTCCGCTCATGGGAGATACACGAATATCCCAACCTACCGACGACTACCAAAGTATTATCATGGCCTATCAGGTGTAGCTCCAGACTAGAGGTCCCTAGAATGGTAATTGTCGGGTTTCAAACCGATAGAAGGAACAATTTAGTAAAAGATATGAGTCTTTTTGATTCATGCAAAATTCGAGAAATAAAATTATATTTAAACTCTAAATATTACCCGTATGAACCGACCAACGGTAACAGCGCTCTGTACTACGATTATTACAAGTTGTTTCAAAACTCTTACTACGGTAGAGTGGGATCCTCAATATTGGATTTTAATGACTTTAAAACTAAATGCCCACTGTATGTCATCGACTGTTCTAAACAAGACGAGTCTATAAAAACTGGGGGTGTAGAAATAAAATTGGAAATTCAGGCCGACGAGGACTTTAAAGCAAACACTTGGGCCTACTGTTTAATCCTACACAACGACCACTTCACATACACTCCCATAACAGGGGAGGTACGCAAGGTGGCCGTTTAATCATGACAAAGAAAAAATTTACATTTTCAAAACCTCTCGTAACGAAGGTTTACATTTTACCCGATGAAGATAGAAAATAAATTTGGATGCAAATCGCTAGAGACAGGGGTCGCCGGCAACAGTCTTTAACTTGACTCCAGTAGTAAAAGAAATTAACTCTAACGAAATTACATAATTGGTCAGTCGCAATCATGGAGTCAAGCGGGGCGGATCCCGCACCTGTTCCTAAAATTAACGAACCCATCAATCTGGTAACCGGGGTGTTTTAAAATCTGTTCACTACCTAGATTCGGAATTAAAGAAATGTGTTATAACTGGGATCTTCAAAAACAGAGACAACTCTCTTGGAATTTTATTCAAGGGGAGAAACGGTTTAGTTTACTGGTCATATGACCTATTCTGCCAATTTTACAGCAAATTCAATGAAATAACGCTATCGCTTGAAAATAAGAGTAGAATAATTGTAAACGAGGGAACCTATAGTATAAAGGTGTCTCCAGTGTTTGGCAATCATTGTGTGTTCATCTCTGATGGAGATCACTCCCTAGCTCTAGGCAACACCGAATGGTATATGCTTTTAAATAATTTATCGCTAATATCTCGGTCTCTTTTAGAATTGTTTTATATTGAAAACGAGATTAAAGCTTTTATCGATCAAGTTATATCGGGTAATGAAATTCAATCGGATCAGTTACCATCGTATTTGTGTGACCGTTTAGTAGACGAAATTTTACTGTACACCCGGTGGCCGAATGGAGGCCGTAGTTGAATTTCACGGGTTCAAAGACAATAATAATGAGTTTATTGTAAAAGAGCTGGCCATTGTAGGGAGATCGTATAGAACACAGATAGTGTTCCGATCTCCTTACAATTTCAACAGATTAAATGAAAAAATGCAGAGAAAAGCTAACTGGCTGACTCACCACTTCCACAGGATAAAGTGGGAAGATGGTGAAATGCCATTCAGTAAGAAACTGATGCGTTCTCTGTTAAAACCCTTTGATGTTATTCATACAAAGGGAAGTGAAAAAGCTCAATTTCTAAGGAACTTCCATAATAATGTAATAGAAATTTATGAAAAACAAAGCACAGTCACAGTAGACTGTATTATACATAAAAATAATAATAAAAAGTGCGCTATAGCTTCTGCTGAGTACCACATCCGGGGTCTATCCCGGGTGAACTCTTATTGAGTTGGCACCCTCGTCTATCAGGCCGGGGTAAGACCTTATAAGACCAGGGACAGAGGTTATACAGGTTGGGTTAAACCCCATAAAACGTAACATGTTTTCCCTGTATGTGCTCGGGAAACGCAGAAGTTGAGATGCACAATAAAAAAATACATAAAAGTAAAAAATAAAAAAATAAAAAGGGAGGTAGCATTTTTGTAATGGAGTAGCTACCACCGTAGGTTGCGATGGTTGGGGCAACCTACCCCAGAGGTTAGGCCTCCGGGGGAAGCTCTGGGTTAACAAAAAGAACGCGCCTACAACTGTACGGCCTGGCATACATGCCTACCGTGGTGTGGAAAACAGTTGAAAACTTCAAGTGTAACGAAAAGTTACACTTGATAAATATCACGCTTAAGTTTAGGGCTAAACCTACAGAAAATAATTTATATCAAAAATAAGAAATCAGAATAATATTTAATACTAGAAACACAATGGGAACGAAAAGTTCCCATTCAAACCTAAAGAAAATAATTTATATCAAAAATAAGAAATCAGAATAATATTTAATAATAGGAACACAATGGGAACGAAAAGTTACTCCCTTCAAACCGCAAAGATAATAAGTAATATCAGAATAATAGGAGTAAAAATAAAATGGAAATACACTCACCAGGGCCGGTTGTGTAATCTGTGCCACAATTGTGGCACAGATATCTTACGCGCCAATGGGTTTTAACACTACCGCGTAACACAGGGGAGATGCATAGATGGTATTTTATTGTTACTGTAGGGACCACCTGTATAGGGTGGCCCCAAAAACAAATACTCTGTACCCATACGGGGAACAGGGTGTGTTCAAACGCAGTAAACTCGACACAAGTGTGCTGTTGCATGGTTTAGCGCTGAATAAGGATAAAAGAGATAGCTAACCCAACCACTCTTCCCCCACCACTACTACTAACCTTATCATAGGAAGTGTTCCAGCCAGCCGGTGGAGAAATGCATATTGCATCGCGGGCAACTGTAAAATATTTCCCACCTATACTGCATCCACCCGAGAAATCTCGGGTAGACGCAGTAGTGGTATGTAATTTGTAAAATTGGGGCCACCTGGACTATGTGGCCCTCTACACACACACTTTGTACAAACAAAGGCAGCAAGACTTCGTGAAACACAATAACATCTACACAAGTAGCCATCTCGCCACCGACTGATCACAGCCACTTCCGCGCTGATAAAAAAATTTACACTCACCATTATCGGACAGCTGGTACTGAAGCGTGACCCGAATTTGTATTCCCGGGTCACGTGCATACAAACTTAATAAACACAGGTATACATTGTTTAGTTGGTCCAAATCTAACAATAGGAGATCCCACCTCTCCATTATGCTACAGAAAACTGACTGACTGATATCTCAGCAGGATGTGGTGGGGGGACTTGTCCATACCACAATCACACTGTAGGAAGCCAAAATGAAATACTCACCATTGGTGGAGTATTCTAATGTGACTTGTATTTGAAGTCTCGGGTCCCACATCATCAGGCTAAACAAGCTTAAGTAAACTTCATTCACCTGGTCTACATCCACTAATACAAACTCCCACCTCACCATTGCCAAACAGACTAACTAGTGCAGTGTTGTCTCAACAGAAAGTGGTGGGGAGGACCCCAATATACTCACATGCTAATGGTACCAGTTTATCCACTTTTGATATCCGATCATGGCAACAGGACAATGAAATGCCTCTAGTAATGTAAGAATTAACATCACGATAGTACAAGTCGATAGACTCTTTCAAAGGCAAATTATCGAATATTATACATATGCATCCACTCAAACTCCCATGATAAATTTGAAGGTTAGGTTCATGGAATGTACGCCAATGTATAGTGATAAAATGTTCTAAAATAACTGGTGGTAAGTTAAGTTGAAACAATTCAAAAATACACCCAACACAATCTAATATTAGAGATTCACAGATTTGGAATAGTGACTTTGGTCGGTTCATAACAAATACTGACTGTGGGGCATTATCTAGGCAGGTGGGGGAAGGACTCACCTCGGATTCATCTGAGGAGTTGTACTGCGGGGAAGGTGGCGAATACTGCGGCACTTCTTGGTCTTGATGCACCTCCGACCAATCGTAATCCAAAACCATCTTAATCTTGATTCCAGGGTTTTCACGCAGTATATCTTTCATTTTGTTTTAAACATTTTCTAAAAAATATAAACTGTTGATTGACAGTCTCCAACCCCTACTTAAATCAACGTCGGTAGTGGAGTCAGCCTGGGCAACGGTGTTGTCTGTCATGGTTGAACAAGGAATGATGCTTGGTGGGGCATTATCTAGGCAGGATGTCCTTTGCGGTAGCCAGTCTCAGTTCACGATGAACTCGTGTTGCTATAGTTTTAAAGTGACCTGTTGTGTTATAGAATACACTGCTCAGCCACCACATAACACCCAATCATCCCACTATCTACCTTCCAATCAAACTCTAACATCATTTCAAACACCACCTCAACACTCACTAACACCACCTCAACACTCACCCCCAATCCAATCACAGCCACTTCCACGGATACCTTCGGACCCCATATACATCGAGATGAAACCCAGCCCATAGGTAAGCTAGACACATATTTTACATAAATTTTTAGAGTTGACCATATATAGTCCCTTGCAATAGTTTTCAGTGTTAGTTTTCTTACAGCAAGATTTTAAACTCTACATATAACTAATACTCCAATGATAGGTTTTCAGCGGTAGTCTCCTTACATGACTGTAGTATTTTAATTTCTACGGGCACTCATACCTCCAATCCCCATTAGCTTGGCTTTCAGCGACCATTTCTTTCTTTAACCACGATATTTTAAAGTCTAGAGTCACCTGTAGTACTAAGCCCCTTGATTTAGTTTTCAGCGGTAATTAATTTTTCCTTGACCAGACTCTATACTGTCATCTATATCTCCCAACCCCTTGATTTAGTTTTTAGCGATAGTTTCTTTGCCTTGACCAGACTCATGTATTTTTTACTGTCACCTGTAATACTAAGCCCCTTAGGTTAGTTTTCAGCGGTTCTTACCTTACATGACTGTAATATTTTAACGTATACGGTCATTTGTATCACCAAGTCCCTTGAGAAAATTTTCAGCGGTAATTTAATTAACTTGACTGTAAAGTCATAATATCTATGGGCATCTATACCTCCCAGCCCCTATGATACTATGACACTACCCAGCGGTAGTGTCCTTACATTACTGTAATATTCTGTAATCACCTATACCTCTAAGGCCCTTGACCAACATATGTACCACGAAACCCTTAAGTTGCTTTACACAGACCAATAATATTTTAAAGTCTCACTGAGCCCTAAGATAGCTAGATTAGAGTTTTTTAAGGTTAGGTTAATATAAGAAACAATATTCCACCAGTCTTACAGTATCACTAACCTAGCGGTACTTACCTCCACTCTTGGCACTTCTTCACTTCAGGCACGGCAACGGCCAACACATAGCTTTCCTCCAGGACCCACTACTGTGACACTCAGGGTTTTAAGATGTACACCTCTTTTAATTATCATGTGGTGTTACACACTAATTGGTATAGCACTGCAACTATACACTGGTAAAGACAGAATTGTTGACATGGTGTTGTATACTGTACACTGCAGTCTATAATAGTTGACTTGCATTATACACTGCTAGCCTGTACCTTCAGAACTCTGTACTAGTATCTGCTAACTTATAAAGACTACAGAACCATGACTTGGAATTACCAACACTTGCCTTGTACCAAGCATTTAATATTATTTACCTAGAAGAATACTATAGATGTATGTTGTTTTTCTCTCTAAGAAAGACTACGGTTCATTATAAACAGCTGTATATTTTTCAAAGTTCGAAGGGAGTAACCTTTCGTTACTCCCTTTGTTTTAAGATATTTTTATCTAAGATCTAACGGTATCTGCTGTCTTCTAAAGACCCATGACTTAGAATTGTTGGATACACTGTTGTATTTTCCCTCTCTAATAGGTTTAGTAGACTGTGGTTAATTATATTACCTCGACCTACGCGAGCGGAAAATAGAAATAATAATAATTATAGGTTTTTTAATTTTTGAATAGGTCTGACCTTGACCACTACACTCTTCTTAGTCTTAACAAATACTTAATAAGAGTTATACACTAGCAAGAAATAAAAAATTAATAGTTGTAAGTTTTTTTTTATTTTTCACAGGTGTGACCTTGACTCTGGGAAGTGATGCTTAGCATTTTATTACATGTTTATACTACACATATACACATACCAAGTTTGAAGAAAATCTGTAGTCCCATTCTCGAGATAAAAAATTAAACTTTTTTGCGCCTTCATTTTTTGGATACTTCCTGCCATGCATTTTTTAATATCAACCAAGTATACACACATACCAAGTATGAAGTTAATACATGGAGCCATTCCTAAGATATGATTTTTCAAAGTTTTGCCCCTTCATTGCCCCTTCATTTTTTGGATGCAACCCGCAACATTTTGGTTAATTTTGTTATTTTAGGGTACCTACCTCCCGGGGGCACCTCTACTTCGTAGAAGGTGGTTTTTTGAGGTCCCCGGACCCCTAGGACGCACTGTTTTCGAGATATTTGCGATTTTTAGGTTTTTTAAGCTCAAATTTTCATGTTTTACACTTTATATAGTGTTATATACACTTTATATAGTATTATATACACTTTATATAGTATGATACATCATTTTATATAGTATACACTTTATATAGTATGACCCCAGCGATCCAGATGGTCTTGATCCTTAGCGATCCAGATGGTATTGTTCCCTAGCGATCCAGGTGTTTTGTTTGCATACGCTATAGTATATAATATATGATATGGTATATACCTTATAGTGTATAACATATAGTATATGGTTTATAGTGTATACTTTATAGTGAATGGTATGAGTTGGTAACACTGCAGGGAATTGCAGGGAATTTTGGGACACCCCTGGGGGTTGGCACCCCTGCTGATTTTTTTTGCTCGTTCGCTTCGCTCAATCAGCTGATTTTCAAGGTCATTTTGCTCGGAGTCTTAGGGTCATCTACTCAATTACTAGAATATTATATTGCTTAAATATTTTTTATGTGTGTATCTTTGATTTAAGATAATATCATTCAAGGACTAAAATTTTTGTGAACTTTAACTGTTTTAGTAACCGTTTCATTTTAAAAAACGGACTCATATAGCAAAAAATAAAAATTGCAAAAACTAATAGTTTTAATTATTATGTGAAGTACATTTTATGTTAGTAAAATAAAAACACATGGGATGTAACCTTAGTGACAAGGTGCAACATCACAAAAGATGCATTATATTCTGGAAAAGTTAAAATTAAAACACATTTAGGTTGCATTTTCTGTAACGGATCGGAGCATTTTAATATTTGAAACCCACGTGTTAAATTATAATCAGTTACAAAAATTGAATACCAAACATCTATCTATCTTGCTACGGTTTTAATTACTAATAATTTCATTATGAATACGAAACAATCGTTATGATTGCTTGTACAAAGAATCGGTTTTTACTTTTCATTATAAATTAATAAAGATTTCATTTGGATTTGTTATACAGTGTTTATTTCTATATAAGAGAATGTGTATTATCAAGGGTAGTTAGTAAAATTAGTAAGGGTAGTTAGTGAACGATATGCTCTAAATCAAAATTGTGAGCGTTTCATAGATTTCAAAATAATGAGGTCTTAAAATCAAGTCTCGTTCTTTGGGGGCCAAGAAAATAGCAGTGTCTAGCTCACTTTTGGGTACTAGATAATAATACCTAGAGTGAAAAAGCCTCATTAAGAAAATAATACTTTTCGAAAAACGCCTGGTTTGTGTAAAACACAAAATCCTATATAAAAAATATCCTAACTATTACTACTACTATAATTCCCTATAGTATATTAGATAATAAGTGGTTTTCCTCAATCGTTTATAAGTATAACTAATTTTTTTAGCCGGGTTTTACATCATAATAATACCTATATGTTAGGCCACAACATAAAAGTTGTACATGCATCATAAATTAAAATTATGTATAAAGTGGGAAATGAAAACTTTTTATATTTTTGCAAAACAATAACTAAAATTGTTCGCGGTACAAATAAAAAACTATGGAAAAAGTTTTAACGATTTGCACCTCAAGAAGTTTACGAAAATAACCCTCCCCACTTCGCCATGAGTGGCGTGTCGCCAACTTAATAAATAAAATATTTCCTGTCCTCACTCACACATCCTTTTCCTTGGAGGGTCAGGATACGGAAAAATATTTGTATGGAGCTAAAACTGTTCCGGTCAATTTATTCAAACCTTAGCAACAATTGATGCAACTCCATTTGGAATAAATCTTTTCAATTATAAACGAGCAAGTTTTTAAAATATATTAAATATTTATTTTTAAGAAATTATAAAATACATAAATAGAATTTTTATGTTAAACCTCCAAGGCTGGTCAATCATTGTACGAGAAGCCCATTTATTAAATAAAACTAAAAAATATTTCAAATGTTGACGTTTATCATATTTTGACGTTGTTTAGTTAAACTTTAAATTAAATTTTAAGAAAAATAATGAAATTAATTGAAATGACAATGCTTATTTCCAGAAAGCAAGTATTTCCAGTCACAAGAAAAACGTCATTTATATAAAAAAAAACGTGACCTAAAACCTGCAATAACCACGCAGAGAAACAAAACACCACGTTGAATAAACTTTTGCATATTAAGTGCAACGCTCCATAAAAAGCTGCAACAGTAGTGGGGTTTGGTTACTTTCAAAACGGAAGTCGTGCCATTTGCCAGCCGCTGCCGGCCAGCTGCCATCGGCCAGATGGCAAATCAGTTGCTGCCGCCATATGCCATGCCATATAGCTTCCGGTGGGGGAGGAGATGTTATTTGAGATTTGAAATTCAACTTGACAATTGGGTTATGGAAAGTATGTCAAGGTCATCCAGAGTAAGTTTTAAAAAACCCTATCCCGCTACCACCGGAGTAATAGTTCGGAGAGTGGAACTAACTCTGGCGATAGCGGGATAGGTATAGAATTAGGTTTGTGAATTTTATTTGTGAAAAACATACAATCAATGTGTGACAGCAGTGTTTAAACAAGTTGAAGTTTTGTTATGAACTACAGAGTTGTAAACACAAACACCGACGACGATGAGAAGGTAAAAGCAGAGTCCCCAGATGATGTATTTAAAAAGTTTGAACAAACGTAACATCTCGAGTTGGTTTTCCCGTTCCATTTCCAATCGTTTGATTTCCAATTTCAATTTATCCTCTTCCATCCTTGTTACAAATGGAACTTCATCCATCATATCCATCATGTTTGTGTTTTTTGAAATTTTGAAACAAGCGATGTTGATAGTCGAAGAGGCGATGATGGAATGAGAATGGAAAGAGGTAAATGTCGGTTAAATAAAGAAGTGGTGGGGGGAAAGAGCGTTGTTACATAGAAGTGGTGGGGGAAAGATGCTGCTCATCATTTACCTCAGAAGTTGTGTCTGACTGTAGAGGGGTAAGAGGAGTAAGATTTAGTAAACTGTCTTCATCAGAACTTTCAACCTTATCACAAATAGGACAAGCGTAAGTTATTTCCAAATTCATTGTAATAGTGTTAAATTTATCTATAAGTTCATTTAAAGTATTAAATATATCTTGTAAATCTTCTTTTGAGTTTATTTCAAAACTAGCATTCATTCGTGCCGATGGAGAGGTGTTCATGGTTAGAAAGTTGGCAATCGAATGAGGATAAGCGCCTAGGGAGGGGGCTTATATAATGGTGACCTTGAGCAGGCGTCTAGGGAGGGGGGCTGTCTAGGGAGGGGGCTTCTATATAGGGGACCTTGAGCTTATGATTGAATAAAACGTTTAGTTCTTCTTCTTTGTCTTTTAATTCAATTATTTGAACCGAAGTAGTTGTTTCATCTTCTTCACTCGATGAAGAAAACAATTCGCCAGGATTTAAATATTGAACTACAATTCTGAACCATCTTATAGGATATTCGTCAATGACAGAAAGTAAGTTTTGAAACAATTCTTCCATCTCCTCCCTGTCAGTTATTATATGTTCAAACTTGATAAATTTTCCTTCCATGTTGTTAGTTAGAGTGTTGGAAGTGGAATGATTTAATATTATATAAAAATTAGAACTAGTGGTGGGGGAAATCTCAAGGTCATCCAATTGAAGTTTTAAAAAAGAGTGTAAAACTGAAATTACACATTTGATGGTTCTACAGGATCGGAATACCAATCTGATCTGTATTTACATCTTTTTATCATATGTGTACAAAAATCATCTTGATGAGACTTGGTGCGTTGACAATGAGCAAGATCTAGAGGGTGAAATTTGAAACATCTTTGAGGACAACATGTATGAAAATATCTTGATTTGTAAAATTTGAAAGTTCGCAATTCCGGTGGCGGTAGTTGTTTTGTTTTACATTTGCAATAACAAGATCCGAAGAATTCACATTTAGTACAAGCTAACCCATCCACCATCATTGGTCCTAAATCTGTACACTGTTGTTCACAACAGTAACGAGGTTTGTACTTGTATTTTTGCTCTTCCATGTTGACGCTGCGGAGTCTAGTGAAAGAATAAGATTGTATAGTGATGAATAGCGAGTTTTATGTACTATGAAAAGTGGTAGGGGTAATTTCAAGGTCATCCAAATGGAGTTTTAAAAAATTATACCTTACAAGTGTAAGGATTATTGAAATTTAGGAAGTTTGTTTCTGTTTGTTTTCTTCAGACTTTTTTTCTCTCTCTGCCTTAGCCATAGCAATAAGTTCTTCTGTTGATAGTGGATGTACTTCAGGAAATTTTAAAATTAATTTAGCTTGATATCCTTCTTTAGTTAATACATCTAAATCTTGAGTCATTTGTTCAACAGTGTTATAATCTTTTCCATAGATTTTCCCATCAAGTTCAATCATCATTCTGTATAACATTTTGTAGAATAGATCTTGTCGTGGCGAGAGCTGAGAAGCGAATGATTATTTATCAAAGTGTTACATCTTTTTTATGAACTTGACATTGATCACGTGATTCCTTAGTTGTAATTTTATTTATTAAAAGTTATTCAACATTGGTAATACTTCTGGAACTTGACGTTATGTTGACCAGCTGGCGATGAAGAAGTTGTAGGTTGTGTAGAAAAAAATATTTCATCATCGCAATATTTTGTTTTAGTGAACATCCTTGTATTAGTAGCACTAACATCAACAGTTAAGTGATAACCACCAGTAAGTAAAACTCGCATTTCATTAGTTAAATCTTCAAGTTGTTCAAAAGTAGTTATGGTGTTGGTATCATAAGATGCACACTTAACCTTTAGGGACATGTTGAAGTTTTGTATTTAGTTATAGAGAGCGAGATGTGTACGGTACGAAAGGTAGTCGTAGACTGATGAATTTCACAAGTTGATTTTCACTTTTATTATCACACAAAATTGGGTCAAGGTCATCCCATGGAATTTTTAAAAAAAGCAACATATTGTAATGTATAAACACATTACAATATGTTGCTTTTCTTATTTTTTTTTTATTTTTTTTTTTCAGGTTTATATCATATTTATTGAGAAACAATTACAAAGAAATATTTACAATTTTATGTACAAACTAATCAGTAGTAGGTGTTACATGAATTGTAAGTTCAGTAGAGTTGTTTCCACTTGGTCCATGTGATACCAAATAGAGTGCGCCGGGTTGAATTATACGAAGATCTTCATTTTGTAGTAGTTGTACGAAGCGCTTTGGTAGGAAGATTTGAAATTTTGCTTCATCACCAATTGTATAAGGTGCCTCGCTCAATGTGCAATTTATAGCATCACCTACTGAAGTTTCCATCTTCTTTATTGTATGAATGATGTAGTGTTTTTCTTCTTTCAGCTCGGAACATTTCTTTGTAGGTAGAATTGTTGATTTTGAATGAGCGTTGAATTGTTCAACTAAATTTTGAAGTAAGTTGTTTGATGCCATCTTAATGTTTTTGCTGATGCTAATCTTCTTGTTAATAAGAATATCCGTTGGAGATGTTGTCTCTTCGGAGGTTCGAGTAATACTCATGCTGTGTCATGGTAGCGCTCTCACTTTTATTATCGAGACTACCCCCACCACTGACGCTACCCCCACCACTTTGTTGAAGGAAATTATTCAAGCGGTAGGCATTCTTCAAAGCACACTGTGACCTTCGATGTTTAAAACTTTTTGATGAAATACAAAGTTCATTAAAGTAGCATTGGAAATCTCTATCTATTATTGCATTTATCACTTCATTGCTTGTAAATGATTGTATCCAATTTGCTTTTTCCAATCCTCTTGTGTAGATAGTTTTAAACTCTTTACAATAATGATTCATAATATGCGGCATCATGTTATAATGAATAAAACCTTCATCCCATTTTAAGTTGTGAAAATGTTTGTTTAACCATTTGTTTGTAACTTTCGCTTTAGTTGTTAGTTTATTGAATGGAAATGGAGGTTTGAACAAGTAATGATAAATTACAGATGTGTTCATATCCAAAATTACTAATTCTTTAATAATGAAATTTCCATCATTCCCTCGAAAAGCTTGAAATTCAATTATACCTCTTTTAACTTCCATTAACTGTGATGCAGTAGAAAACGAAACCCGTTTGTTCATGATGAAGTCTCATCCACAACTGACTGTTATTACAAACACGATTGTTCTTCTTTTATTTCTTGTGTTTCTTCGTTTATATTAAAATTGGTGTGATAGTTGTTTAATTGTCTCCACATATCCACTTCTTGAGGTATTCGATTAAAAATTGAAGTATCTACAGGACCATATAAAATTGGAAAAAATGGTTGTCTGTCCAATGTATCAATTAGATAATCTTTAATTATTGTACTTGAAAATACTAGTTGTTTTAAGTATCTAGTGACAGGACCGGTAGTACAACTTAAAGTGTAAAATTCTTCTTTAGTGAAATGTAATTTTACATCATGTCTAGTTAAATCTTTGAAGCGAACAACTTGTCCTCCACGATGTTTGATTATATCAACTTCAATATTTGATTCTAATAAACTTAATCTTGTTCTTTTTCCAAATGTGTTGTTAGTTAAATAACATTCCAAAAGATGTAAATGTTTCATTAGAGAATCCCAAGAAGTTTCAGTAAAGATAACCATTTTACTTCCTTGATTTAACATAACAATTCGTGAATAATCCAATGATTTTACAATTCCAACCGATATACTTTTTGTCATGCATGAAGAAATAGGGTAGAAAATTCGAAGAAATACTTCTGTTAAAATATTTGTTGTAATGTTAACTTCAACCTTTTTTCTTTTTACTTCTTTTTCAGCTTCTCCTTCTTCTTCTCTCTTCTTATGTTTGTTAAACTTGAGGAATTCATCCATTTCTTGTTCAACTTGTTTTTCTATATCAGAACTATTTTCATCCATTAGAGGTGTATTTTCTTCTCCGTTAGTAGAATTCATCTTGCGAACGATGTTTCCCATACGACGGTTGAAGATAGAATGAAGTTTCTACTAATTATTTTCTTGCTTTTATATTTTTTTGTAAAATCCTTGAAATTTATATAATTACAAAAATTGTTTATTTTCAACTTGTCTTTTAGAAACAAAATTCTAACCTTAACAATAAAGGAAGATAATTCTAACCTCAATATTTTGCAGTACTTATACTAATTCTTCTTAAAGTACATTCTTCACTATTCCGGTCAGAGGTGTGTAAGTAACTATTTTATCATGTAGAATTAGACAGTATGCCGAAGTTCCATCCGCTACTGGTTCTTCAAATTCCATTTCAATTTTTATATCAACACTTAATGATTTTACTGATTCATTTTGTTTTGAACAATCGATTACAATTATTGGAGCTTTGGAATAATATTGATCAGGTGATAATAGTGGTGTATTAGTCTTTCCATAATATGATGATTGAAATCTTGCGTACATATCATATAAAATGGAAAAACGTTTTTTACTAAACATGACATTTAAATTGTCATATGGAAAAAATTGAGAGTTTAGGAAAACTTTACAATTCTTTATTTTACAATGATCAAATTGACCAGCATTTGCAGTAATAACATCTTTTCGCTTAGTTTGGAAACCGAGTATTATGTACCTTGCACGTTCCAAGTAAGTTGATGTCTTGACGGTCCATGTTTGTCGTTCTGTTTGAGGTAATGTAGGGTATTCATGAAATTCCCAACTTCGGAATGGCATCACAATGTCACGGTCAGATTTTAACTTTTTTAACAATACTATTCTATGTTCATCAGCCAATCTTACATGAGGTACTCTCTAAACAACTTTATCCAATTGTAGTTGCCATTCCAATTTATCTTCCGTAGTTGCAGGGTCTGCAAGTATTAAGTCCTTATTAGTTGAAGATCTGAGTAATACTAATTCTTGTTTAACATTTATTATAACCCTTTTGTAATCTTCAGCAAATCCCAAAAGCAATCGTAAAGGTACATGAAAATCAAAATGACCGTTGGAAGCAGGTGTTATAGTGTCTTTATCAGGAGCAACCCATCCGGCAGTGACTATTGAATTCTTCTCATGTGGTGTTAATGATGTTAATCCTTTTAATGTAGTTGTTATACCAACCTTTTTTGTTGAATCAACTGTCACCCCTGATATCTCATATCTTATTTCATCAAAAAGATATGCCATTGGGTTATTTATAAAAGGAACTGTTGAAGCAGTTTTTCCATCCAATTTTAATACCCTTCCTTCGATGTACAAATAACTTTCACATGGTAATGTGTAAATATCTTGTTGTTGAATGGGAATTCTTATTTCATCATTATTGTTTAATTTTGATGAAGTGTAAGGGTTGTGTGTGTGATATTCCTTCTCCCATAGTGTTTCGTCGAATGTCGGTCCTTGAGATATATCCAGGATATCCATCGTTGTTAAGTTTCAATCCAATCTTTTGTAGAAAACGAATGTTGTCTGATGTTAACTCTTCCAATGTCGAGGAGCTACTGAGCTCCCGACTCTTCCGTTGTGGTTTAAATGATAATCCCATGTTGATTTTTATGTCGCCGCTCTGATGTGTATTCGTATAGTAATTGTTTCTCCTCTAAAGTCAACACTATGACCGTCTTGATCCAATATGTTCAGTACGATGTCTGAAATGAAACTGGTGTCCAATGGTAGGTATATCAAGTTTTGTGGCTTCTCAACAATTTTAAAACCTGGAGCAACTGTTGGATAAAATGTATGTAAGATATGCTGATTTACTCCTTCTCTATATGATCCATGTATAATATTACATGTTACATCAATACTATTTACTTTTAATATTGTAACAGTTGTATTACCTGAATGAGTAGTTCCAGGAGTTAAGATTTTCTTTTTTGTATCTGTAAATCCAAGTAAACTGCCAATAGAGTTTTTCATTCCGACATCTATATAATATTTTGAAGTTATTTCTGCTTTTAAAGTATTATTGTTTCCTTTGATTGTGATATTATCTTCTCCGAGTTTTTTCTGTAATAATTGGTTTATATCATCAATTTCATAAGCTCCAGTAGGAAATGTAATTATTTTGAATTCTGAGTATTTTCCTGCAGCATCCTTAGTTTCATAATAATGTAGTAAATTGTTTTTTCCTTCTGTAACATTAGGAATTGAATTGTAGGTAGTCAAATCAAGTAATGCCGCTTCCCATAATCTTTCCTTGGATAAACGCAATGCTGGGAATAGAGTACTTTTTAACGTGGATGAATTTCCACTCAGTGACACTGTATACGATGACATCTTAAAGGTGACTGACACTTTTCGCTAGAAACTCCACACATAAATGTCCACATATTTCAGTATTGTTAGGTTGTTCTCTTTTGTAATTGTAAAAAATGTTTTTGGAGTTTTGAAAATAATGTTGAAGTTCTTTCGGCGGTGGTAGATTGCCAAAACTGTCAAAGTAGTAAACGGTTTGTCCGAGCTTTTTATAGCATACCCAATGAGTGCCTGGACCATAGGTGGAATCCAAATTTACTATTCCAGTTTCATTTTTCCATATTTTAGTTGGTAATGCATCTTTCATAAAAACTCCTCGAAAGAATGGTATTTTCAAACATTTTACATAATCATTTAACTGATGATTAGTTAAGGCTTTATTTGGAATTATCAATTGATTCTTTTTATTTAGTACACACGGTACGGTCTTAGGTATAAACCTGCTCCGTTTTTTACCATTGACCAAACAGAAGCCTTTTTTACTTTTCCTTTACGAGTTCTACGACGTCTCTTTCTAATATTTCCACCTTTTTTGGGAGCTCTTCTTTTTGCAGGTCTTCCTCTGCGACGTCGTCTTCCACCACCAAACTTAGCTTTTGTCTTCATGGCTGTTGTTACTGCCCAAGCCGCTGCTTTTTCTGCAATACTTGCGTCACTTGATTTTACTCTTTGCCAAGCTTTTTCTGCTAAAATTTTATCTGCTATTGATCTATTTGTTGAATCTTTAAACTTTGAATATGCTATATCGTGTTGTTTGCAAGCTTGATCTAATTTATTAATTCCAGGATCTCCTCTTGCTAAACGTTTTGCCAACTTAGTTCCAGGTCCACAATATTGATAACCTCCAGGAATATGTAATTCGTATGGTAGAGCGTCTATCGCTCGATTTACAATAGCACCAACAGGTATCCGTTTAAGCAGGGATAACGCAGCTGAAGTTATACCACGTCCTCTCTTGTTGCTGTCTTGATGATGACTGAGTGATACAGCCTTCATTATGTAGTCTTATATAAACTGGCGTGTTTACTCCACAAGATACTTTACATAAATGAATAAGTTAGGTATAATTTTATATATTTAAACACTTAGTTATTCAAATTAATGATATACTGATTTATAATTCTATTTTTAATCCAAGCTTCCCGTTCATCGGGTTGAATTATCACATGACTCGTTGTACTAGCTATATGATTATGGGTATCAATAAGTAAATTGCCCACTATTCTTATTAAACAATCTAAATTTACAGCATCTTTTGGATGTTGAGGATCATGTAATTGCATAATACGTTTATCATTACATGTGTAAGCTGTTGAATCACTTTTTGATGTTTTTATGACTTGTCCAATAGTAGCAGCATCATTTGAATCTTCACCTGGTAAAATATTAATTATTTTCTTCATCTTTGCATCATATTGGGTCCCAAAGTGTTTATCCCAAGTTATTGTTTGTTTCATTGTAACACAATCATTTTCTTCGTAACCAGGATAAATATCTTTTATTCTTCTATTACGACCATTGTATGTACCTAATGTACCACCACTCGCAATTAATGTTTGCACCATTAGAGGTACATCTGTATCTTTTATACCAAATCTTCCATTTGTTATTGTTTTATGTCCTGCATCCCATTCATCATTATTTCCTTGCATTAAATTAAACTTTTCATTTCCATGTATAAATTTATCTCCCCGCTTTAACACGGCATCTTCATGTTTTACAAAATTGGATGTTTCCTTTTTTAATTCTTTAGATAATTGTTCCATAGTAACAGCATCTTTTGGTTGAGAACCAAACTTTACATTTGTCAATGTTTTACCATGACAATCGATTTCATTAACATCTTGTAAAATACAGTTGTCCTTGATGTATTTTAGGTTTACAGCATCACCGTCTTCCTTTGGGTATCCAATGTCATTTATAATAAATTTATAAAAAGAATATCCATGTTTAGTTTTTTCCGGTATTATAGAATGTAAATATTCTTTATTAACTGAATCTTTATCATTTTTGGGATTTCCCACGTTGGTTATTCTATAATTTCCAGCATCATATGTTTGTCCATCTTTTAAGTTGTTACCCCATTGCAATTTTAAAGTATTTGAAAGTTCAGATGATAAGTACTCTTTAGTAATTGCATCAGAACCTTCAGTTGGTTTACCAACATTAATTAATCTATGTGATTTAACATCATAAGTATTCTTATGTAATTTCAATGATGTTGAAGTAGCTTCTTTTACTGTCTTTAAATTTGCTCCATCAGTATCTTCTTCTGGATCTTTAACTAATTTTAAACGTTTATTACTTATGTTATAGTCACCTTCAGGTGTTTGCGGTAATCCGC
Organism: Neoaliturus tenellus; assembly: GCA_030545055.2. Lineage (NCBI taxonomy): Eukaryota > Metazoa > Arthropoda > Insecta > Hemiptera > Cicadellidae > Neoaliturus > Neoaliturus tenellus. The sequence goes on along the minus strand of CM061531.1, from coordinate 326,754,907 downwards.
TTCTTTTTCTGTCTTCTCCAACTTGCACTCCTAATGCGGAGTAGCGTCCGAACTTGTCGACGCTCATGTTAGAACTGATACATCTAATACTTGTAACTTCTTTATATTTGCGGACAATTATACAATTATGCCACGATTTTTAAGTTCATCAACTAGAGCCACCCATTCATTATTTAAACCAGTATGACCGGCTTCCATAGCTTCATGCAATAGTCTCATTCTGTCAACTAATTTATTGATGTCGTTGTAATAGATAACATTTGTATTGTATAGATTTTTCATTAATCCTTTACCAGATGTTGAAGTATCTCCTTTACTCTTTTTACCATGTTGTTCAAGAAGTGATAAATCCATAAGTGATAAAGATTTTCTTTTTAAAGGTTGTCTCACAGCCGGTGTGGTACGTAATGTTGGTAATTTTCGTGGGGGAAACAATTTTTTTATAACAATACTATATTTTGTTGCACGTGAACGATTAATCATTGCATCCTTTGAGTAGTTTCTTTTATGAGCGTTAGTATTTTGTAAAATTTCTTTAAAAGTATTTAAATCTTTTGCTGAATATTTTATTGGTATATTTTTAAAAATTAATTCATATAATCCTTTTATTCCTTTATATCTATGATCACCAATAATGATATAATCGTCTTGAGTTACTTCAAGCTTAGAGTTACCAATTTTCAATTTATTTCCATCAATTCTTGCTCCATATACATGTGATTTACTTAAATTTGGATTTGATTTCATGTCATGTAGCATTTTCATTATATATTTTCGTCCAAGAGGTCCATGTTGTAATATATCACTACTCAATTGAGTTAAATTTGGAATAGATTGTTCTGCTTCAGGTATTGGCTGTTCTTATTTTTCAACAATTGATTCTTCTTCATCTTTTGTTTCTTCTTGTTCACTAGCACTTGTATATGAATCATCATCATCATCTTCTTTTTTTAATGCTTGTACTTCTTGTTTAGAAACTGGTAGTAAAACATCTCCTTCATAACGAGGTTTACCAATAGTTTCTGATATCTGTTTTAAAGGTTCCGTGATAGGTTTAAATGTATTCTCTAAAAATTCTTCTCTTTCACTTAAACCCATCCTTAATGCACGATTCTTTATCCTAATAGAATCACTGAGTGATTTTATTTCTTTTAATAGTTTTTCTTGATTCACCATGTTTACACTGTGAAGTTCAACGTGTTACTAGATGTAGCATAGGTAGTTCAACGTATTAATACAAATTTATCCAATCCTATACGATATCTACCATTTTTAATATCTTCTTCTTTCATAATAACGAGAAATCCATATTTTTCATTCCATGCTTTACCACACATTTCTTTAAATTTATCAAATGGCATATCCGCATTAACATGATCATTATATATATGCTTTAAATTTGTCTCATCTTGCTTAGATGATCAACATATTTGCATTGTCTCTTATAAGTTGTTTTGGAATTTTACTGTATGTTTGACCAATATAAATGCTATCAATATTATTATCCCCATTACCCATAGCAAAATAATTTCTTATAGTATCATGATTTTCACAAGAAACATCGTCAAATATAAAAATGGAAAATGGTTTTGCTTCACTTGGTTGCATTATTGTTTCACTAGCATTAAACTTGTAGAAATTCACTTCTGGTACACTTGCAAGTATTTTATCTAATAATTGATATTTTAATTGTTGCAATGATTTTGAAAAAATATATATATTGTTAAAGCGTAAACCTTTAGGATTAGTTATAAGGTTAAAGACAACATTAGTTTTTCCACAATTTGAAGGACCAGTTATTAAACATCTTATAGTATTTGGTAGTAATTCACCATGTTTACCATGATTTAACTTATTATTGTCAACTGTCAATTCATCAATATTATTAATATTAAATCGATCTTTTTGTTGTACAATCTCCATCTTGTTTAAAGGTTAAACACATAATGAGCTATTTAATAAATATACCAAGTCTTTTGAAGGAATCCAAGAGTCTTCACTTTTATCAAATCCTAACCACCTAACTTTAACCATATCCTTTTTCCTTTGTAAAACCTTTTCAACAAGATATACATCACCAACTGTTGATTTTAACAACTCATGTCCATAGAATCCACCTTGAAGTAATTCACCCTTATTATCCTTTAAAATGTAAGTTTCAGGTATAGTTGGTTGTACTTTATAAATTGTAAATACTTCATTAGTCCAATTTGGCAGATATCTTTTACTAAATACACCTTTGTATTTGCTTATACGAACTTTATCATTAACCTTAAACTTTTTTGGTTGTACCTTTTTTATTTTTGGTGTTGTATTATTTTTGATGCGTTGTAATACAATTTTAGCATTAGCACTGTTTACTTGGATAGGTTTCATTCCAATGGTGCGATGATATTTGTTGTTATACTCTTTTATAAGTTGTGGTAATATGTCATACCACACATATGATCCTCGTTTTGAAAATTGTTTATACATAGCTCCTTTTAATGTTCTATTAAATCTTTCAATTATTGAAGCTTTAACTTCAGAATTTGTAGAATAATGATTTATTTTATATTTTTTCATCAAAGCTCCAAAATCTTTATTAAAATATTCTTTTCCATCATCCGTTTGTAAATGTTTAATTTTAAATTTATTTCTTTGTATTGTTGTCTCCATAGCTTTGGTAACACTTTTACCAGTCTTGTCCTTCAAGGGTAAAGCATCAGCTATTTTAGTAAAACAGTCTATAATTGTTAAAATATATTTAAATCCTTTGTTTAATTTACTGTGTGGTATCATTTCAATAAGATCAGCTTGGTAAAGATCATTCATTCCTTTAATGATTGTACTTCTTCTTGGAAATCTTCTTCTTGCTGGTTTATGTAGTTCATTTACAATCTTATCCTTTACACTTTCCATCTTAAAGTGTTGCTTGCACACTGTTTGTAGAAATACTGATCCATACAATGGTTTATTCTCTTATATATAGTTGAAATATAGGTCAAGGTCATTTAATATTACTGTAAAAAAGAGGGAACATGGCATTGGGCTTGCCATGTCCCCTCTTTTTTACGGAAAGGAAAAAGGAAGAAGGTAAAGGACGAAGAATAGGTTTACTGGTCGATAGGGTTTAAGGAATAGTGGCCAAATGGTAGAGTATTAATTTTATCTTCTAAAATATATCGCTTGTCGTCTTTGTAGCTTAATGCCCACTTTGTTTGTTTGACACTAAAAAGTTGGTGGTTATAACTTCTAATAGTGTTGAATGTTGCAGTTGTTTCAACATTTTCAAACAAACATCTTTTATAATGTTGAAACTGTACATTCTTCTTTAGGAAAGATGTCTTTATTCCTTTGGCTTTCTTCGTGACTTGATGTTCGTTCCTTTCGTTTATGTACAGTTGAAACGAATACAGTTTGGACATCAATGCTACAATTTCCATCATTGGCACACCATTTGTTTCATCTTTAAATTTTCCCAATACTTTTTTGTTTTTGTCATAGTCATAATTTGGATGGTCCTTAGGATAATCGGAAAAATCAAAATCATCTTTATATACAAAGGTTCGTAAATCCTCATGTCATTTGTTTTAATCCAGTAAATAAGTGCATCTGTATCCATATATGCAATACCAATGTTATCTCTTCCATAATGATTAACCATCTTCTTATAATGAAACTCGTACATGTGTGTTTTAGAAATATCTAATATTGACATTCCAAGATATAAAGGACGATCCAATAGAACTGATTTTTTGTTCATAGAAATGACGACAAGATTTTCATTTATAATTACGGATGAACCAAAGTTTGGTTGTTGCCCTAGTTTCTGTAATTTTACTGGATCAGTTACTAATTTGATATTCTTATGTTTCCTTTTGTTTTCTAAAGTCTTGCCAAATATTGCATTGTTCATCAGTTTGAAGAAATCCTTTTGAAAACTTGACGTAGCGGCAGCTCTTCTTCTTGTGTTGTTGTCAATGTATGGTTTCAACCAACAAGATTGAGAGAATTGTAGTATTCGATTAATTTTTGTAATTTTTAATCCCAAGTCTAAAGCCTGTTGTATCATCCAATAATGTCCAACATACCTAGACTTATTGTTTAAAGTCATTAATAATTTCGGCCATCTTCCAGTAGGGGAAATTTCAGTCTTTGGAAGAAGTGGTAAATCGTAATGATGATCGTGAAGATGTTCAGGATGTTCAAAATCAACATCAAAAATGTAACCAGTTTCACCATGCTTTGGTATATCCATACCCATACAGCACACTAACCTCTTCAAGATAGTTAAAAAAAGTCTTGCTCTGACTTGGTAAACGTCTTCAAAACGACTCGCGAGACTCCTAAACCAGTAAATTAAACGTTTATTTGACCAAACTTTTCGTACACTTAATCGGTCTAGAGGAAGTCTAGATTCCGTCTCGGAGGACATTTTCAAGACATATTTTAGCCGTCTACGACTATAAATTTGACCATAAGGTATAATGGTATCCCTCTTTTAACCGTTTTAAAGCCTCCTTTTTAATGTATTGACATCTACTGTATATCTTGAACACATTGATAATGTTAAAGAAGTCTTGTTGATGTCTCTTTGAGATGTAATTAAGATGTCAATCTAATTTGTACTAGAAGATGTATTCATTTATATGCCTTGAAGATTAAAATTACTGGTGTGACATACAATAGATATCCTGGATATGTTTAAAATGTCACAGATTTCTTTTTGGAGCCACTTTGAGATGTACTCAAGATATGAAATCACCCAATAAAGAAATGTTCTCCCAATTATAATTATTTAAGGTGTTACTGTAACATTAAATTGAGTACATCATAAAAAGTCAATAGGCTATTTATATCATTAAACTAGGTATTTGACAAGTTTTACTGGATGTAACATAATTTTCAATAATATGTAACAAAATGTTTACCGTACTACTTCAATTTTTGTAGTCTATGTTAAAATGAATTTATTTAATTAGGTATAAATTTTGCTGGATGTATTTTAATCTATAATTTAATCATTAATAATAATCATTAAACTCAATTATAATTTTTTTTAAATTGAATTAAATGTACAGCAAAGGATTTGAATAAAAAGCCAATAAAGTTGAATCTTTATATATTAAAGATAACATATTAATTTAACAGATATAAGATTTACACTGCAGCTCACAAATAACATGTACCGTACAATGTCAAAAGAAGTTTCCCGTTTCCTGAATGAGTGATTCATGCGAGAAGATCAGCAACCCAGATCTGAAACAAAAAGGAAAGAAAATCATTAACAACTGGAACCAAACCTTTCAAACAGGGTTGGTACCTACAAAAGCGAGGGAAAGAAATTAAAAAACAAATTGTTTAACAATTATTTTAGAGATGAGGTTAATTTGCTCAGTCCAACTGAAAAGAGGTATTTAAAAATCTAAGCCTTTAAATCTTTTATTGAATCCACAGAGAATAAAAGACCATAAAACGATGGTGAACCATCGTACCTATTAGGCGTACATGAAATAGGTGTAATATACAACAAAAACTATAACGATAAGTTCGTAACTTAAAATTCTAAATTTTTATCTTGTCAGGGTTACAATTTTATCAATGAGGTGCTACGCCCAGGATATGATTAAATTAATAGTCCGATTGTTATATTTAAAACTAACAAAATGTTCTACAGCAGCTTTGTCAATGAGGGAGTGTATGTTCTATATAGCGGGTAGGCTATATTTTGAAGCTGTATTGAACAATGTATTTTACCAAGAAAAGATCCCCATGTGTTATGTTAAAAAAGTCATCATCAGATCCGCCCTAAGCCGAGAACTCTTACTTAATACTTGAATGTTGAGTTGAATTTTAGAAAAAGTTTACAAATGTCCCTAAAATAACAATAACACATAGTCTACTTAACCAAATCAAAACTTAGCGCACAAAAATATGCAGTGTATATATACCATAATATATACATATTTTTTAAGTAGACCTACATGTTTTTGTATGGTAGTTGAGTATGGTAACCAATTTGATACAAACATCAGTTAAATTAACAGAGAAACAAAATTAAAATCTTGAAACTGTACTGCAATACTTCACAGAAATGAACAAAATCAGTAGGATATATTGCCGCCGACACATTGTTGGTTTACAGAATGTGTTAGGCCAAATAATATTGGAGTACAGTATCAACAGTCTACTGTACTGCGACCATTTTTGAAAGCCTGATAAAGCTCTGAGTTTTCTAAAAATAAACCTGCTTATGAATTTTTTTAAGGCAATTAGCCTATGTTACAACCAAAAGTGTTAGGCCCTAAACTTTAAGGTGACTTGGGTGAGATACTTTTAGTAGCCACCGAACAATAGCCACTTTCCTTTAGACATTAATAATTAAATGGCTTAGAGCTGTATCAAACAAACAATAAACACATAAGGTTTCTTTGTCAAATTTCATAGTACAGACACCCTCAAATCCGGCGACCGTGGAACCGGCCCACATGCCGGTTTTAAAAATGGCCGGATTAACTGGCGGTTTATTGAACAAGTTACAGTTACAAGGGACCTTTTTAAATGTGTTCCAAAGATAAACTATAAGGTGTATTTAACTAAAAAGAATAGCATAACATTTAATTAATGTTTTGCTACAGACTTTACACTAAAAGGCATAATTTATTCACTCAGATGTAAATAATAGGGCTGAAATTCAATTGGACATTGGATAAGAGGTCGCTAGTGATGAAACTGCGTTCAATGAACAAACACCGTGCAAATGTTTTATCGGCCATTAACAAAGGTCCTTGATAGCCGTTTCATTGTTTCACGGTATCATACACCTTGATAGAAGTAAACGGCAAAGGTAAACAAGTAATATCTTAAGCTTTTTTAATTCTCCCCATTCCGCAAATTTTCTAAACCTAAAAGGGTCCAGTCTTAATTAGTTTGGCTTAGCGTGATTCGACTATACTTTGATAGACAAGTCTGCGTAATCACTAGTATAGCCTACATGTAACGGATACCAATAAATTAAGAAACTATTCAAAGTATTAAGTTAATGGTTCAAAAACTTTTAAAGATAATCTTGTCCCATCCATGTTGAAATTTGATTACATTATCCAATATTAGAACACGGTGTGCCTAGCCAGCGCACAATAACCACTCTATCAGACGTGCTGCGAAAATTTTCAATCTACCAGACTGAAATATAAAAAAATACAAAAAAAGTATAAAAATTGACATATAGGCTAGTCGACTCCCTCTCGCTCGGACTCCAATGGTCTGGACGCCGGATGGTCCGGACGAGGTCTTGGAAATGAGTCATCAGCGCGCCGGGTTTCTTGAGGCCAAAATTGACAGGATTGAACGTGTCTGTTTTGGTCAACATGTAAACAAAGAACCTCAGTTCGGCTTACGATTACGCTCGTTCCGGATAGTCATACCGAAGTGTGGGTAATTTTAAAAGTTACTGTACCGTATATTGTTTGCCTTTTAGTAATTTTGAATTGAGTTATATTATTACAAGATTAATTTGTACAGTAGACTCCCTCTTAACCGGCCACCTTTTCACCGGTCTCTGTTTTAACCGGCCTACCCTAACACAAAAAGAACATCTTTTTAACCGGCCATTTTTTATCTCAACATCGCTTTAACCGGCCGTCTTTCTCCGGAAACGTATTTTTCTTATCATTAAATTCAACATTATTTCATATTGAACTTCTCAAACCAATTAAAATGTAACGTCCTTGACGGAAGTGAATGCCACCGGAAGTCAATGTGTTTGGACCTACTATCCAGTAGACCACAATAGAGAAACAAATTATTATTAGTTTAGGTTTGTTGTGGATTTCATGGGTGTTGGATGTTAGCTATAAATCATATGCAGTAATGTATTTAAAGTTGTTTTTCAAGTGATAATTATATTTTAGGCCATATAAAATTGTAGGTTGGCGTTCTTAAATGAACATCGGTTTAACCGGCCATTTCATTATCCGGCCGCATCCTGGTCACGAGGTGGCCATTAAAGAGGGAGTCTACTGTAGGTAAAATTGTAGTTAGAGTAACTGCGTAGTGATTTTATGAATCTAAAATTCTAGCCCCTTTTAAAAAATATATATATATCTATGAAGTTTTTATTTGTGGCCCTTTTTTGTATTATTTCTTATTGTCTGGTGTCAATTTTGTTTTTATCGATGTCATCAAAATGAGGTTTCAACAAGTTGGTAGCAAAACAACGTAATGTTTAGGTTATAAAATTGTCTTTATATATGTTTAGAATTATGTAAATACACACTATTAAAGATTTTAATTCGCATAAGTTAACAACCGCCGGATTGCCCAACAATTTTTTTTTCCGGACAATGGTCCGATTCCGAGGAGTCCGGATTAGAGGGAGTCCACAGTATACTATTTAAACATACTCTTAACATATAGTAGTTTTAAATTAAAACTCCAAATATCCAATAAATTTTTTAATTTGTTACGTAACCAACAAATTATAAAACTTATTGAATATTTGGAGTTTTAAATTAATATTACCATATACATTCCAATAAGAAAAGCTAACCAAAATGATACTCTTAACATACCAACTATCACAACCAGTTAAACTTTAACTCGCCTATTCTGGAAAGCTAATAGGTACCTTCTTTATCAGTTATTTTTAACAATAAATGTCTTTAGCCGGTAGTAGTGTTTTATAGAAATGGGTACGGTAATGGAAACCGCTGATCCATCTATCCAATCAACCATCGTACTTCTCCTCCGGAGGATAGAGATGGTTTCACTATAATATCACATTTACTCTATTAAAAACTTAAATTACACACATTTTTACCCGTCAAATCATTTCCAGTTTTTGTCCTGCATTGGGTCAAAAGAAAGCTCTTTGTACAATAAGATGTGCGATAAATAAATATAATAACATCCAAAAGAAATGGGACAAGCTCATCCTTAAGAGTTTTCTGAGCATTAAACTGGTTTGTGCTACACTGATTTTGCTTTATGTATTTATGTATTCTTTTTTATTCACTCAGTTCCCATTTGCCTAAGCTTAAATTATTAGCCTACAAAGTACTGAGTACTGTACGGTACAGTACGTGAATTAATTTATGACAAATGAACCTTTAAAAATTAGCCTTGGGTACGGATTAAGAGGTCCACTACAGATGTACAAAATATTCTATGATTTAGAGTGGGATTTAGTAGTATTCTCTCATAATATATTATAAAAATTAACCACGTCCAAATAAAACATAACCGTACCTTCTAATTTTAGAAGAAAATCAGCGCAAGTCAGACTTTGAGGTCCTTTGATGTGGCTCCTGATGGGATGATCCTGATGTCAAATTGGGTTCCCATCTCGAACACAGCCTTAAAAGAATGAAAAATATGCTTTTAATAAACAATCTGGTTTATGTATCTAGTCATAATAGTTGTAGATTTTTACGAGTGTTAGTCAAAACAAATAATATTGTTACAACATGTTTGCTGCAAAATGAATTTTACTATATATATTCTCAATAAGCACTATATGAAGGTTTGCGGCCTTGGAGGTGTTACAAGCAAATATAGGCTAGGTTAATCAGTACGGTACCCAGTAAAGTCACAAACTAAATGATGGGTTTTACAAATTTTTTCCCCATGGGCTAAGTAAGTAGGGTTACCAGACGTCCGAGTTTACCCTGGAAAGTCCGGATCTTTAGGGAGTCCAATCCAAGGTTGTTATACTGTCCGGAGTTTTCAATATTGGTGCTATATTGTTAAGTTTGGTCTCACAATACACTTTAAAGTATATTACACACGTTAATTTTCAGTAGGCCTAATATATGTTAAACGTGTTTATCCTTTACGGTGGACTCCCTCTTAACCGGCCACCTTTTAACCCGGTCTCAGCTTTAACCGGCCAATCTGACACAAAATCAACATTTTTTTAACCAACCATTATTTATCTCGACAGCGCTTTAACAGGCTGTGTTTTGCCGGAAATGTTGTTTTCTTATCTATAATTCAATTCAACACTATACCGTACTGATATTCTCAAACATATTATATCCTGGACGGAAGTGAATGCGCTTGGACCTGAAATCCAGTAGACCATTATTAAGAAACTGTTAATCTGTTCTTAATAATTAAGAAACTGTGATTATTAGTTTAGTTTAGTCGTGGATATCATGGGTGTCAGAGGTTAGCTAGCCTATATAAATTATAGGCTACTCGGAAATATTTTTCGAGTTCTTTTTTTTCAAGTATAATTGCATTTAGGGCATATTAAATTGTAGGTTGGCATTTTTAAATGTAGGCCTACATCAGTTTAACCGGCCAATTCATTATCCGGCTGCGGTCTGGTCTCGAGGTGGCCGGTTAAGAGGGAGTCTACATTTGATTTTTTTCTGGTGAGCGATGAGGTGAATTCTGAATTCACCATTTCATACATTCATTCATTTCAATACCGGTAATGAAACCAAAAAGTATGCAAACTTGCAGTGTTTGCAAACAGTTTATCTGTAGGCAACGGATAATCAGTTGCCCGTGTCATTGCTATGGTAATAACTATAAAGTGTTTCTATGAACGATAAGATTTCTATTACGGTAATAAGATTTTATGAATTTCTTATAATTTTTATGCTCCAAACAATTGAAATAAGACTATAATTGAGGAATAAGCCTAGGCGATTCAAGATAGTTTCCCTTTCTATAGGAAATTTGAAAAATGTTTTTTTCAGTAAAATGAAAGCAATTTTAAGGGAATTCAGTTTGAACATTTTGTTATTGTGTTCAACTCAATATATATCGGTATGGCTATTTACACTGCCTCGGTTACATACCTACTGTGTAAGTTAAAATGTGTCGACATTTTATATTGTAGCTCTAAAACACATAAGTTTATCTCTTATTATTATTTCCCATAGGCATTGGGGAGGGGGAGAAGGGTTTGAGATATCAGTACTACTGTATCGCAAAAGGGCCGTGGGTTGGCTTAGAAAATATCTGGTAGGCCTAGTGTAACCCCACCCGTAAGCCTCAGAACCGGCCTCAGGCAGTTGCGACCATGTTGACCAGTTTTAAGTTTTTTAGAAGATTTGAAACTTGAACCAGGAGCCTTTGTTTTAATATTAATGACAAATGAATCACATGGTCTTTGTCAATAAACAAAAGCTCTATATCTCATCTTTCACACCCACCCTTCAGTTAATTTACTGTATATTTGCCTTAAAATATGGACTAAGGAGTGTGGGTGTCATAGAACACATATATGTCAGGCTAATGTACCTTTATCGCTTTACTAAAATATATCACACCCACACGGGAACTCAAAGAACTGTGGAACATCACTTAAAGTCAGTTATTTTTTGCTTGGTTAGCACATGAGCACAGCCTATTTTGATAAATGGCTGAACGTGTTTTAGGATTTATTGTCTTATTACATAGGCCTCTAATACCATAGTATAATTAGGCCTATTTCTACATATTTTACATGTTTATGTAGTCGCCCGCTTTAATTGACCTTTTAGGTTAAGTTATCCGACCGTAGGCCCGGTCCCGAGGGCTGATTAAGAGAGGGGTGTCTACTGTAGATATGAATAATATTGTTTTTGGCTTGTGGGCACATCAAAATGAAAAAAAGTAACATGGTTTCAGGATTAGGTCCAACCATGCCTTCAACCACAATAGGGTAGAAATATTTCCTAAATAGGGAAATGTTTAAGGAATTAGGGTACCCGCTGACGGGTGCAGTTTCTTAACTGGACTACCATACTATAGGCTAGAATAAAAAAATCAATTGATCCGATCTACGGTATATCGTGTCGGATAGACAACTAATGTCAAATACAAAATTTGGCTTGACAAATCCAACTGTCATAACCTAAACTTATCTCTATTTATATTAAGAACCAACCTAAGTACTGGTATTCATTCCCAGGAAAGTTAAAAAGAATGTGATCGAGTAGACCTTGTTTTTTTTAACATAGCCTATTTATAGCCTACCGACGGTATACTATGTTATTATGTAAAAATTTCAGTTGTCAGTACAGTTAGTTATTGTCTTTGTTATTTAAGTTAAGTTAAATTGAATCAATAGGCCCTAACTTAGTTGATATCGATTGGATCGATCGATATTTTCATTCGATAGAACTAATGGTATCGAAGTTAAGAGACTTCGCAGTTAATTCAGAGTTAGGGTTGATAGACATGTTGTAGGCTAGCATGTAGGTCTAACTTCATTCAACATTACTGTAATGTGAGATAAAAGAGTAGACATAATTTCTACATTTTGGTGAATTTTCCTATAAGTTTAAGGGAATCTGCTACTATGGTAATTGTCATGCAAAGACCTAAGCCCGGGACCATATTATTGGATTTTATATTTTTAACTCCATAGGAAACAAAAACTATTCTTTCAAATTCACCGGTAGGCTATTTTGACACCAGGTAATATGTTTCATCTCATCACATGATGAAATTGGATAGATACCTAGATAATAAACATAGATTACAAACATAAATAAACAGCGATGAGCCCGATCCCACTGATCCCAGTGACAAACTTTTGGCCCATCTTAGACAAAGATAAGTTATAATGTAGCCTAAACAGTTTTTCAGTCATTAAAATTTAATTAAAAGTAAATCGGTCGGACAATCAATTTAAAACAGACAAGAGACTGTCTTGAGGAGACTGGTAAGTTGTACCTATAAAAATAAATTTGGGAATGTACGGCCTATATTTTAAGGTCCCGATCCAAGATTACAAATGCTATTCCTGGCAATGAATAATTACTAGATATAAAGGTCTGTTGGTCTAATACAAGATATAAAAGGTAAAGAATTATACTTAAATTATTAGACAAAACAATTGGATTCCTACAGAGGTTTAGTTCATAATAGAAGGGTATTTCAGAGTAAATTAGGTTAGATATCCTTTACAATTTTAATGCCTTGGGTTAGAGTAGAATATATAACCTTGACAGATTAAAAAACAATTTTCACTTTCATAAAATAATACTGAATTACCATATCAAGGTAAAAGCTTAATATATAAGCTTATGGAAATAAATAAATGCTTACCTTAGGGTGGTTGACGGTTGACGACAGACAGACGACAAAGACAAACTCAAATCGAAATCATCAGCACGAGCACACAGAGTATTGGAAAAGCAGGTGTTCAAGGCAGAGAGTATAGTGGTGAAAACTCAAAACGATTTATTTATTGTTTTAGATTAATTAAACAATCAAACATTTTATAATTAAACTGTTATTGTGGTTTATTTTATGAATCAAAAGCAAAAGTTCAAGTAAAATAAATCAAATTAGTTTAACGGCGAAGCCCAACGTACCACACGAACTAACCAGACCCGCAAGTAGTTTCTATGAAGAACATAAGAAATAATGTGTCATTAAATTTACTTTGCATTGGGTTTGAAAAATCTGGCTTGTAGTGAAATAATTAAATATGCAGTAAACTTGGAAAACAAATAGCTCATTTTCATCACCTTGGGTGGAAACATTAACTAAAAACTAGTGAGCTATACTTTGCAGAGGAAGTGACTTTCTAAAATCATGCGTAAAATATACAGAACAATTTGTTGAAAGAAAGATTAAATGTCTCATGAAATCGAAACTGTTGAATTGCAATTATATTTGTCGTATCATTCGTTTGATTCAATTAATTTCTTAATTCTTAGATTCATATACGAGTATACTCAGTAAAAGAGTTCCGCAATATTCCTAAATGTCAGAAGAATATGAATTTTGTAATCGTGCTTCAAAACTCAAATCGGAATGAATTAATATGGCATATTTTGATGACCTATAGGATTTTTCTAGAATAATTTATGATGTAATTTTATCTTACTGAGTAAAATATTGTTTTATCGACTTGATCTTGAAAGAAATGAAAATTAATTAGCCTAGGTGATATCGTTTCTAAATATTTGATAAAATCAGAAATCTTTTGTGGATTGTTGATCGTCTACAAACAGTTGTGGCATTCGTACTTTGCACCTTGAAGGAGAGGTAGTGTGACTGCGTTTCTTTGTTTTCTTCACCTCTGTTTCTGAGAAGGATTAATCCCGTTACTTGAGCTGAGGACTGTTTTCAAAAGAGACTTCAAAAGACTGTCTCATCAGTTCAAATAAATTCTTTGCATATTTTATCAGGTATTTGAATATGACAAGAATCTTTTATTGGTAAAACATTAGTTCAGGCTACAAACATATATTGACAAACTTAGTTAAAAACACACATTTAGATTAGCTTAGATTAGATTAGTGTACCGGTACTGAATTCGGGATTTTCATAATTATTAATGAGTTTGCAGGAGTTGAGCGGTGATGTCCCTAAAACGTAAATTTGACATCTTTTATACGTCAACGACAACAAACTCGGAAACATTTTGATGACGTTTTTTATTCATCTCCAGGATGAAAAAACTACATTTTTTAAAAAAAGGTAATTAATACATTTTATTGAATTTTTCATTTATTGTTAGTTTAATAGTTACAATATACCAATATTTACTACGTATAAGTTTATGAAAAAAAAATTTCCTGAGTTAATTAAAATTTTTTTTGAACATATAAGAATAATATAATCTTAAATTTATAATTTTTCTTGTATATCATTAAGACATCTTAATTAAGGTTAATGCGATTTGGTTTTATGAATGAATAAATGAAGACGTACTATAGATGTAGAAAAATAAGACGTATAGTGTGAGAGGTTTACAAAACGTCTTAAAAAAAGATAATTGCAAGACGGTTAATTTTTATCCATCCTACATGTTTATTCAACGTGATTTAGACTTTGTGTGCTGTATGGGTAATGTTTCCAATCGATTCTGGATCTATCCATTTAAAATTATCATATGGAAGGGGATTTGACATTGCCCATCCGTATAAGTTATTTGCATCGAAATAACCTAGGAATGTTGTTGGTTTTGATGCATCATAATCGGGCAGATACTTGTTATTCGCCTTAACATGTCTGGTTACACTTTGTGTCAATCCCCCTCGAACTCCTGATTCTAACATCAAAACCATATCTATATCAGTAAGAAGTTGTAATTTACAATTTGTTTCTTTCAACATGGCTTGCCATGCTAGTCCAGGTGAAGTGTATGAATGAAGAGGGTCCAATCCATATGCTGCAAAACACGTATTTCTAAATTCTTCCATTATATCACATAATAAAGTTACATCTAATTTAACATAAAAATCTGAATATTCTCCCAATGTTGTAAATCCTAATTCATTCCATACTTTACATGCATGATCATAATCCTCTTGAGATATGTCCATGTCGTATAGTTTACTTTTAAATTCTTCTTTTGGCGGAAGTGATGTTTCATTAAACTTTTCTAAACTGTCTATATAATCATATGGGAAAACACCTTTCCGAAGTACGAGATCCAGTTTGTCGTTACTTACAATCTTCTTTGTTTCAATAAAATCTTGTTTCCTTAAATTTTCAGAAAGTTTAGACAAACTCGACGGCATAAATCGGTAGGAGTCTAAGAATCTTAATTTGACATTTCCAACTGTTTTAGAGAAACTTATAAATTTTTCTGAAGTTTCAGCCAACACATCTATCGAACCATCGTCTCTTCCTAATTCAGGTATTATAAAATGAGCATCATACCCACTGAGGTTATGCAGAACCACAGGAATAAATAGTGGTAAACGATAGCTCAAATTACATTTATTACAAGCAGCACCCCTGTAATAACCTGTAAGGTGGTCATGATCTTTAACTTTATAATTGTCAATGGTAAATTCATTTTTACATAAGAAACAATGAGTTGCATTTTCATGTTGAATTTCCTCTTCTTCCTCCATCGGTTTCATTGGTATGATATTTGTATATAATCTTTGTACATTTTCAGCTATTAAATATAAATGGTCAAGAAATATTGTTTCCACATTTTCACCACGATATACTAGAGGTTCTGAAGTTAATCCATATTGGTTTAAATGTTCTTCTGATAATGTTGATTTAACCATTAAACAAAAACTATTTGGTTTATGCATTTGATATTTGACACTTTTTCTAGCTTCACAATTTTCATCTTCTATAGGAATTAGTGTTGATTCAAAATCCGCATATACAACTATAGGGATACGATATTGATGATGAACTTTTTGAAATGTAACAAATGCTCTGCTTTCTGAAGGTAAAATAATTTTTGCTTCATAATTATTGTTACATAATCTTTTGTGCTCTTGTAACCATTCCATTCCTTGTCTTCCTTCTCGTTGGAAATTAAAACATCTTTTGCAGATCAGCTTTTTGTTTCGATTTTTTGAAAGTTGTTTATTAATAAGAGAGTCAAATTTCTTTATATACACATAATGAGATACATCTCCTTGTGTTAGTAGTAGTAAATCTGTATGATCTGCTAGCTCTTCTTTAGCAATACGTAAAGGATAAACTTTATTTGAACTATCTAATCCAAAAACATTAATAGATGTGCCGGGATTTTTCTTCTCAAATTTTGATATATCTTTTAGTGATACAGGATAACTAATTCCTTGAAAGTTATATCTATATCTTTGATTTTCATAGTGCTGGTTTGGTTCATTACAATGATTTGGTACAAATTTACATGTCATCGCATATCTAAAACATTCGTTATCTTGATTTTTCACATTAACACATGATCTTGTATCCTCAATTATTTTTGGTAAACGAATATAACTAGATCCCATTAGTCCATATCCATGTTTATGAACTCTTATATTTAATCCTTCAATACTTATAAGACTCCACCCTGATCCTCGTCCTTCATGTTCCTGAATTTTAGTTAATATTTCTTCTATACATTTTTCAACTATTGAATCAATGTCTGAACTTCCTATGATAGTTTGATTTTTAGTTATAAATCCTCTTGGTGATAATTCTTCTTGTACATTTATAAACATAGCTTCTAGTAGTAATCCAAATTTGAGAAAATTTAATCTTTTTAATTCTTCTTTTAAAGTTCTACTGATGATTGGTTTTGCTTCTCTAATAAATTCTTCTAAGTTTAAATCTTCATTTTGAATCTTATGATGCATTACTACCTTTCCGGGTAAAGCTGATACTTGTAAATTTGGTAAAGTTGTTGTAGGTCTTGCTGTTATTTCATTTTGTTCTTCTTGTTCTTCTTGTTCTTCTATGTTGTTGTGAATTAGTTCCTTATGTATTTCTAACAGAATATCATCATTAAACGATTCCAAACATTTATCGCAATGATACATGTTTGGTGGTGTTCACTCTTCAAAATTTCGCCAAGAAATGAAATGAACTCTCCCTTTCCTTCTTTTATAATAGTTCCCCCACTACTATTTCATCTTCTTCTTCTTCACTTTCAGAAGAAAACAAACGTCTTGGACAAAATATTAATCTTCTACAAACAGATTCTTCATTAGTATTCTCTATATGAATTGGAGTTTCAATATGTATTTCTTCATATTCAAATGATGACGAAGACTCTGATATTACTACATCCATATCCAAATTTTCATTCTCCACATCATTGGCATTTTCTTCTTCTGATGTTGTTACATCCACATCCATATCATTTATAGTTTCTACTTCTGAAGTTTCGCTATTATTTTCATCTTCTTCCATATTTAAATCCTCTAATTGAATTTTATACAATATTTCAATCAGAGATTTCCTTGGATAATCGGTGTTGTCCACAGGAGCCATTTCCAGTAAATGAGGAATAACTGTTTTTGATCCGGCTTATATGATATTTTGCTAAGTATGTCAAGGTCATTTTTGATTAAGCGAGAACTGGGAATAGATCACTAAGCAGCATGATGATTCATTACTACAAAGTGATCTATTCCCCATTCTCTAAGAAATGTCCAATCAATAACCAAAGTCCAAGTTCATTTTTTTGTTTTGTTTAATTTAAGTCTTTTACATCTTCTTATTTTATTACACAATTTATAGGTTCACTGTTCGATGTTTCAATATGTTGTTTTATCTTGTGCTCCAGCTCTTCTATTCTTGCTTCCTTTATCATTAATTCCGATTGTAAGTAACTGATGTAATCAGCCGCCATGTCTACCGTTCTTGATCTTATTTCTCCTAACTTAACACCAGGAATCAATCTCTGTAGTTTGTAAAATCTCAACCTTATTCTTGACTCTCTTACTTTAGCCATTTCTCGAAATCTTTGTTTTCTATCTTCTTCTTTGCTTGTGGTCAAGTCCATACTTCTGACAAGTTTACTTTCAGAGTGATTCCTCTATAGTAGGCTTGTCCTTTATACACTTTCCCCCACCATTTTCAATTTCCCCCACCCTACTAATGTAGGTCAAGGTCATCCAATATAACGCGAGAACGAGGAATAGAGCACTAAGTGGCATGTTAGTCCATTACCACAAAGTGATCTATTCCTCGCTCTCTATTCTACATCTACTTTTTTTTCATTTTACTATTTTATTATTTTTTTTTTGTTTTTCTTGGGGGGGGGGAATGAGTGTTTACTTTTTACAATGTTCATTCTTCTTCTCCAACTTTTCAATTCTTTCTAACAATTCCAACAAATATGCATTGGTTGCTTGCAAAGTTTGTATTCTAGACATCCCACTTTAATAGAGGGAACTGTTAACTGTAATTTTGTAAATTCTATCCTTTCTTTCTTGCACCTTTCTCTCATGTATGTGTTTTTCCTGATTCTTCCTGATTGAGCTGATATTAACTTATTACAATCTGTATGGGGCTTTGATACTTTAAATACTGATGTACAAAAATGAGTTGATGTTGTCGGCTGTTGATTTTCATACAAATTTTGTGTTGAAGTAGTAATTTGTTGATTTTCATACCAATTTACACTTGAAGTGGCAGGTTGCTGATTTTCATACCAAATTGAACTTGAAGTACTAGGTAGCTGATTTTCATACCAATTTGAAGTACTAGGCTTCTGATTTTCATAACAATTTAAACTTAAAGTATTTGGTTGATGCCAATCCTCAGATGCCAATACAGGTGTTGTGGAAGGATGCTCCATCGTTGTATAGAGTGAATTCTGTTCTACAATTTTGCCGGTTTTATCTCATTTCCCCCACCACTAACTTGTACATTTCCCCACAATAATTTTCTTCTTTTCACATTTCAAATTTTGTACCAGACTTCTAATGTTACATCTGCATCTTCTTCCTTCACATACTTAATAAATTCTGGGCTTCTTGAAGTAATATTTGGAGTATTGAGGTAGTTCATCACCTTCACATGGCTTTCTTCATTATGGATGTAACAAACTACTTGAACTAACATGTTACTATCTTCTTTCGATTTGATAAATTCTGCAACTGAGGTCCATTCCTCGTATTTAATTTTGAAATGCTGAACTTCAAACTGCATGTTGTTTGAACAAATGCTGCAACAATATTAAAAGTCTCTTCAAACAACCTGCATTTATACATGTTCCCCCACCACTTTATAATCTCCACTCCTTTCCCCCACCTTCTTCATATGTAGAAGGGGTATTATGATTTCAATGCACTATACTTAATAAATTCAAACAAATTTTGTGCACAAATGTTACATTTTTTCTTAACTGTTTCAAATTTCATCACTTGGCCTTTTACAAGGTGAACTAATTTACCTCCATCGTCTTCAAATTGTTCAAAATCTAAAACAGATGCTTTTCCACAATCATGACACATTTGTGTTCCATCTTCAAAAATATAAGCAAGATAAATACCAAATCCACAATTGTCCTTCTTAAATTTGATGAGCATTTCACGAATTGGTTGAGGTATTTCACATTTATTTGTTCTTATTATATGATGGTAAAGAAACCCATTATTAATAATTTGTTGTAAACACAAAACTAACAAGCTGTCCATAGTATTAGACTTGTACTGAAAGTTATATCCATAACTATATCTTTATATGCTCTTACCCCCACCACTTTTATGTAGGTCAAGGTCATCGGATATTAAGCGAGAACTGGGAATAGATCACTAAGCGGCATGTTATTACATTACCACAAAGTGATCTATTCCCTATTCTCTATAAGGGGTGCTGATAATTTAGATTCCTAAAATTTCTTTTCCTTCTTCTTCACCTTCTTGAACAGTTGTATTACCAGACATGTGTGATATTAATTTCTTCAATTCTCGATTTTCCATTTCTAATCTTTTCAATTTTAGATCTCTTGCTTCAACTTGCACTTTCAAAAATTTGATATAACTTCCAGCCCAGTGGAGAGTTTTCAATCTTGGTGCTCCAAGTTCAATTCCTGGTATTTGAAATTGTAGTCTATTGAATTCCATCTTCATATCTTCTCGGTCTTGTCTTTCTTTTTCTAGTCGTTTTAATCTTTGTTTTTCCCTGAAGGAAGAAGTCGGTACATGATGAAACATTTTGATCAACAATTTCTTGAAGAGTGAGCTTCTACACAGATAGTCAACACATTTATCCACCAAATTTAAGTCAGTAGTGGGGAGATGCCAATGGTGGGGAGACGTCAATGGTGGGGAGAGTTATACTAATGTAATGGTTATTTCTACCGTTACACTCGCTCCATTCTCGAAAAGATATTTGTAATATGGTTCTGGATATTGTTCTCTTTCAGATCCTGCATGTTCTTGAATAAAGTCGAAAGCCAATCTTTTTGAATAATCATTATGAAACACTTCTCTAACACAAACAAGAATTTTTTCTTCCAAAAATTTTACTTGAACTAATGGTATTTTGCTTACATCGTCCTTGTCCATGATGGGTAGCTTGTAGGTAAAAGTATTAGGTGGTAGTTTTTGTGGTTTATCGAGTAGAGAACAAAATTTTCTGTACAATTTCTCCTCAATGTCTGGAAAACGATGTATATCAAACAGATTGAAGTATGAAGGATCAAAAGGTATTTTACGAAACATCTTCAGTCACTAGTCTCCCTAAGACTGATCTCCTGCACAAATATTTAACACATTTATAAACATTCCCCCACCAACTTTTAACTTGTGGTAGGGATATTTTTCCCCCACTACTTCTTCAAAATGGTGGGGGTACCTTAGTCCAATTCAGATTCAGATTCAGAAGACAGTAAAGGTGATATGGGTGATTCCAACGATGAATCCAATATAAATATTTCAATAGCTTCCTTAATTATATCTTCATCACTATCGTTTATCATTTCTTCAAATATTTCTTGTTCAATCTGTACCATTTCTTCCTCTTCCATCGTAGAATCATTATTAGTTTCATTATAATTTTCCTCTATGTTTTCTTCCTGTATTTCATTTGTGCTTTCAAAAACATCTTTAACTTCAAAATAATTAATGAATGGAGTATCTTTAGACAACATGTTTATTTACTACTTCTTTTACTTCAAATAACAAACTATGTATCGCTTACTTAGTCTTATATATACTCCTACCCCCACTATTTTTGCAAAACAAAGGAATGGGAGGGGGGTTAGTATCTATTCTTCTCTATCTAGGTTATATTTCATTGCTGTCACATCTACTATAATTTTCTGCTCTTCAATTTTATTGCGAATAAATATTGTCCAAGGAAATAGTTCATTAATATTGTTAATTGTTACTTTTATACTATACAAAATTTCAAAATGTTCTACTAATGAAACAAAAACAATAACTCCTAGCTCATTGTTTGCCATAATTTTTTCTTCAATTTTTATCCGTAAGTTTGTTATTAAACTCCATATATTAATATCATTGGCTATAAAACCATCAAGTCTGGTAAGCATCTTGATGCCGCAAGGTGTGGGTACAGACTAGAAACTTGGAGGTTCATAGCCTGCCTTTTTATCAATTTTAAAAATGGGGAGGGGGAAGGAATAAGGATTGGGAAGGGATAGGGTGTAGGGTGGGGGAAAGGTAATTTTGTTATTACACTACTTGTGCAAGAAAATAGCCACCAGTGTCCACACCTTGTTCATAGCACTCCATCATAGATTGTGCCCACTGCAACATGCGGTCTCTGTCATTTGGTGTGATAAGGAAAGAATGACTATCACCATACAATATAAAAGAGTCAATTCGTATATAACATCCTAAATTTAACCATTTATTAGCTTCAACCAAAAATTTTTCTATTGTATCAAATGGAAATTGTGGATCAATTGCTATAACTTTACGTTCTTCACTAAGTTCAACACTATAATCATCATCGTCTTCACTCTCACTCTCACTATCATTATTTAAAATGTCTTCAGGTTGTAGAAAAACATCGGAAATTTCAGAAGAATTAAAATGGTAATTCACATTAGGAGGCATATTTGCTGTGATGTACTTGACAGCACAAAGTGCAAGTATAGACTAAAAACCTGAAGGTTCATAGCCCGCCTTTTATAAATTTTAAATATGGGGAGGGGGAAGGAATAAGGATTGGGAAGGGATAGGGTGGAGGTGGGGAAAGAGTAATGTAGTTATTAAGCCACTTTCCAACTATGAATCCAATATAAATATTTCATTAGCTTCCTTACTTCAAATAACTAACTATGTATTGCTTACATGATAAAATTTCAATTTCATTAATTTCATTTTCACTGTCATCTTCACTGTCATCTTCAATTTCATCTTCACTGCTACTATCCATATTTTCTATCACATTTTCTTCATGTTCAATTTCATCTTCACTGTCATTTTCTTCTTGTTGTTGGAAATCATCTACTACATCATCTTCAGGTGGTTGAAAAACATCAGCGTTTTCAGAAGGATTAAAGTTTTCATTAGGGTAAGGAAGCATTTAAAAAAATAAAAATATTAAGACTGGCAGAAACAAAGCAACAAGAGCTGTGGAAGAAACCAGAATGAAACACTAGCCATAGCCGGCTCAGCTTTTATAACGGTATGCAAATGAGAGGGGTTACCAGCCGGTCATGACCGGTCATTGGCCCAGGAGGTGGGGGAAGGAGTGGTGGGGGAAGGGGGGGGGCTCCATTTTTTCGGGGGGGGGCTCCATTTTTTCGGGGGGGGGTCATTGACCTTTCAGGTCCGGTCATTGACCCTAAGGAGTGGGGACGGACACAGAACCCTCCTTTGCTTACTACTACACGGATCAAACTAGCCATGTAGCAGAACTTATTTCTGCTAAGTCGCATGTAAGCTAAATAGCTTACATCCCTAAATTTAAGTCTTAGGTGGCCCTGAAAAGGGCCGTTTGGCTGGGTTTGGTGGACTGCTATGGAGCTTAAGGCATAAAAAAATAAGGGACTTCACTGTTGTTTTCCAAATGGATTTCAGCAGGATCGGCTTGTATAAACTTGTACAAATTAAGTGCACAAATATCGCATTTTTCTTCTTCTGGGATGATAAACTTGTATGACAAGTAAGATTTGTATTCATAAACTCCACCATCTATTATAAAATCCAATAATCCATTTCCTATTGCAGCCGAACCGCATTCTGGACACATATTTGTTCCATCCATAAATTTATACTGAAGGTAATGAAAAACTCCAAAATTTTCCCTATAAAAAGAATACACTTCTTGACGTAGTGTTAGTGGAAGGTTTGCATCTTGAAATGCAAGTTCCACCAACACTTTATTTGAAACTATCTGTCGCAAACATAATTCTAATAGAGTAGGCATATTGCGGCGGTGGCCTCACGGATTGGAATGAAGACTCTGGAGTAGCTAGTGTAACGGTTAGATGTAGGTAGACAACCGGTCATGACCGGCCATTCACCCAGAGGAGTGGTAGGGGAAGGAGTGGTGGGGGAAGGAGTAATGGGGGAAGGAGTGGTGGGGGAAGGGGGGGGGCTCCATTTTTTCGGGGGGGGGGCTCCATTTTTTCGGGGGGGGGGGTCATTGACCTTTCCGGTCCGGTCATTGACCCGAAGGAATGCAGACAGACACAGAACCATCCTTTACTCACTACTCACATGAAAGTAGGTCACGAGACTTAGAGTGTTAAAAAATAATGGGGGAGAAACACAACGCTATAACGCATTGTGTTTCTCCCCCATTATTTTTTTAGCAACAATTTGGAAAAAACTAAGTGAATTTACTGTTTACGCCCCCACCTTGTAATACGATCCTTTTTATCCCTGAGGAGAAAGTCTTGAGAATCTAAAGTGTTAAATCTCTTCTCTTTACACAAATTCTCACAAACTCTAATTTTATATTTTAAGCCGTTACATTTTGCCAAAATGTGTTGGTGGTCAACAACACTTAGAAAAAAATATTTCAAACCTTTCTTAAGCCTCTCTCCTCTGACGGATATTATTTTAGGATCGTCTTCAACGGTGGGGGTTTCTGTCAGTTGTGGTTCAGAAATATGTTTCACGATATGTACACGGCAAAAACTTTCATTTTTAACACATTTCCTCCCACAAGCTGATCCTTTCTTAATTCCCTTAATAAGCATTTCAGGGCAAGTAGTGGGACGGCTAAATGCCCTACGACGCTCTTCTTGTAATGATCGAAATTGCTCTGAAGGAGCAGGTTTAGGGGCAGGTTTAGGGGCAGGTTTAGGAGCTGGCTTAGAGGAATTAGTTTTGTAATAGGTATGGTCTTCAAGTGTAGCAAGTGGTGGGGTAGGAGGCAATGGTGATAGTGGGGTGATGGGTGTACTAAGGCGATGAAGAATAGTTTCAAATGAAGGAGTCTTAGGATGGGGAGCTGGCTTCTTCGGTGGCGGCATCATAGTTGATAGCGGTGCAAAGTCATTTGAGAGCGAAGGCGAAGGCGGTGAAAAAATACTACGAGGTCTAGAAGAGTTGGTTGGCGGAAGAATAGCTCCAGAAGTTGAAGGTTCAGATGAAAGCTTCTTCTTATACCAATCTGGACAGTTTTTCAAGCGAAGAGTTTTGTTTGATGCAGTAACAGCGGTAGAAGTCGAAGTCGAAGTCGAAGTTGAAGTAAAAGTTGAAGTGGTAGAAGTAGTAGAAGTAGTAGTAGGCACAGAAGACATCGTTATAACTCCAAGTTCACAGCGTAACGTCTGGAATCGGAATGAAACACTAGCCCCGGCCGATGCGTCTTTTATAACGGTATGCAAATGAGAGGGGTTAGCAGCCGGCCATGACCGGTCATTGGCCCGGGAGGTGGGGGAAGGACTGGTGGGGGAAGGAATGGTGGGGGAAGGGGGGGGGGGCTCCATTTTTTCGGGGGGGGAGGGGGTCATTGACCTTTCCAAAAGTGGGTCAAGGTCATTCAAGATTTATAATGATCCAAGGTGATGGGAACAGTAATACTGTTCCCACCACCCTGTTTGCCTAACGGTTCCCACTCCCAACCCACTAGTTACGTTCTGCAAGGGACATCGACGCAATTTTGTTTGGACCGTCCGGGTCTACCGTAACGGTCCGGTCCGGGTCTACCGTAACCTTGAATTCCAAGGGAAACTGGAACACCTAATGCAGAAACGCAACTCTAACCCCACCCAAACTAATCCCACCCATCATATTCCTAAACAAAATGCAAAAAAAAGTCCGGCTTGCGGATGTCCCACCCATTTTAAATGAAGTTCAACTGAACTTCTGAATTTACAGTTAATCTACCCCCTAACATCTAGCTGTAAGGCAAAACAAATGCACAAAACAAACATAAATTATTAGTACCAACACATCATTATTAAAAACCAAATAATTCAACACAACCAAATACCATCATTATTCTTAAAATTAATACACCTTAATGCTAAATACCATCATTATTCTTAAAAATTAATACACCTTAATGCTAAACCCAACTTATAACTAACATCGCAATGCGCAAATTATTTCTTAAATTAAATACACCTTAAAACTAAACACACACACATACCACATTGCATTAAAAAACGCAACATAGTAGAAGAAGTTCAAATATATATAGGCCTACTATATATTTGAAACCTCTTGCTGAGTCGCCAACAACCTTTCGCTATGAAAGTTTGTTGGCGACTGAAGCAAAGATATAGCTCCTATCGCTCCTCGGGTTTTCAAGGAGTGGGGGAAGTTGTTTCACTCCAGTACAGTGTTCAATCCAGTCCAGTTCACAGCGGTATAGAAGGAAGGTAAAGAAGTGGGGAGCGGCGCATGCGCAACAACACAAAACCAAGGTTTGAGGTTAGAATTATCCATGTGCAGTAGCGCTAAAGTGAGTAATACAGGACTAGGCGCATGCGCATAGCATAGACTCATTCCGATCCGGACAACTCGTTGCATGCGCAGCAGGTTTGAGGTTAGAATTATCCATGGCAGCTGCCATATTTAGTCTGGTTTCACCACATAAAGTCAACAACCGGTGGTGACCGGCCATTGACCTGGAGGAGTGGGGGAAGGAATGGGGGAAGGAGTGGGGGAAGGGGGGGGTCCATTTTTTCGGGGGGGGTCCATTTTTTCGGGGGGGGGGGGGTCATTGACCTTTCCGGTCGGTCATTGACCCGAAGGAGTAGGGATGGACACGGAACCTTACTTCTCTTACTACTCAGGTGAAAGTTGGTCAACCAGTCATTTGCTCACCATCTGCCGCCATCTGGCTGGAGTTATTGCCTCTATAAAAGTGGGTAGTTTATCGCGCCACAAACATTCATTGCCTTGCATCCGCTCAGTCATCATCTCTCATTAGTTTTATGTTATGACTACTTCGGTAACTAGGTTTGAGGTTAGAATTATCCATGGAATAAACTTCGTTACTTTTAGCATTCATATTGTAGGTTAATTCTAACCTACAAAATTACTACTCCGGCATTTTCTTTTACACTTCATTTTATATCTCAGTCTTCTTTTAACTTCTAAATGTAACACATCGGTTACAATGAATACACAATGTTTAAAATTAAAGCTTTTGCGAACACAACACATATTACGAAGTACTTCTAAACCATCAATTTCAAAGTGTAAAACTAATTTAAATAGAGTGAGGAAGAAGTACAGTTTTAACCCATTATACTGTTCAACAACTTCTCAGGTTAATGTTGATGATAGTGTTATTTACGACATTTTACGTTCTATGTTACACTTCAATAACTTTGAACTTGTTACACCTATCGACTGTGTTCAACAAGTTTTTTTTTATTTTACCCCCACCATTCCCTATATAAGGGCCCCGACAATAATTCCTACTTCATTATCTTCTATGCTCTTCAGCTAACAACATCTCCAATCTAATTTACACTACAATAATAATGGAAACCAACCAAGAAAATGTTCAAGTTCATGAAATATCATCAACAACTCATCCAAGGGAAAATCCTTCTACAAATTCAACTTCAACAACTCCTCAGAACCCTGTACAAGTTCCAGATGTATCTTCTACAACAATAAATGATGTAGAAGCTATTCTTCAGTCCCTTGTCGGTTTCGACTGACCTGTATGACGATCACCGATAAACTGAACTCTTAGAGTTCAGTCTTTTTTAAAACCCCCTCCATATGACCTTGAAGCAATTATCCCCTCTCCTTTATACACTAACTCCTACTTCAAAAATTAACACCATCTGCTCACCCCTTCTCCACCCCTTCATTTGATTTAGCCTCTCCCCACCTGAAGCTATATGGCATGGCATATGGCGACAGCAACTGATTTGCCATCTGGCCGATGGCAGCTGGCCGGCAGCGGCTGGCAAATGGCACGACTTCCGTTTTGAAAGTAACCAAACCCCACTACTTGCAACGCTCCATGCAGAGAAATCAAACTGCACTCTAATAAAACTAAATTAAAAAGAACTTACATTGGACAAGGGCAGTACAAAAAATTTATGGACCATGTAAAGAGGATCAGCCAATAGCAATTTTTCCACCCCATTTTCAATTTTGTGCCTGGCAGGTTCCAATCTGTACAGAGAAGATGGTTAAACGGTTTAAAACGAAAAACATAGATACTCATCTTAACCTTATTAAGTCTTATGAAATGGCAAGCTACCATTGATTCTCCCTCTTGTATTGTGGGAGTGGATGTCACCTTGAGCTCGAGAGTGCCCAGCTCCTTCTTGGTTCTTAAAAGGGATTGTAAAATGTATAAGTTGACAACTGTCATGGTCGACTGTGCCACAAAGATTTTTCTAAAATGATCTAAATAATTATCACCAGCTACCATGCGTACTGCGTTCTTCTGAAGGACTAGGACTCTCTCGACCCCAGGAGCACCACCCCAGAGCCTTACACCATAAAGTAAAATACTCTGAAAAAAATCCCATGCAGGCGGTTCTGAGCCAGTCCTTAGGTACACGTTTTCTTTAACTCCTTAACACATAAATGACACTTGAGAGTTTGCTAGTCATGAAAATTATGTGACAATTCTTTGTCTTGCTGATAACGGTTAGCGTCTTGAACTTCAAGAGGTCACGGGTTCGAACCCCGAGATGCCCACTGACTTCGAGGGGTTTTAACCGCTTGAACTAAAAGCGTTTATATGTACTCTTAACAAAAATGCCAATATATATAAATCCAACAAATCTCAGGATCTAGAATTATTCCTAATAATTTTATAATATTAACTTCTTGATTAAACTGTTTTAGACTAAAACTATTACTGTTTTTTGTTTATTTTAAGAAAAGGATACTAGCCCGTAACCATGGAGAGGCATCATCCCGAGCCAGGGACAATTTTACCCTAAGTTCACCCATTTGTCCCTCCAAATCGAAGAGATTGTTATCATCCACATAGCCAACCACACCATCCTCCAGATGGTACGGGAAGTCATTACATTGAACTGCAGGAGTCCGAGAACAGTCCCCTGTGGGACGCCATGAGGATTGCCTTACAGCAGAATTCGGATCATTTACACCGACTAGCTGCCAGCGTCCTGCCAGATAAGACTCCAACAAATCCAGACTCTTATCCCTGACCCATGGGTACTAAGTTTCGATGCAATAATTTTGTGGTCGACTTTATCGAACGCCTTGTTAAGGTCACAAAGTGTAGCTCCAGCAAAGCCATGTCCCTCGAAAGCATATACATACATGTCCCATAAGTTTCTCAACTTCTTCAACAGTGCTACGCCAAGGCCTGAAACCATACTGGGCGGAAGTGAGCAAGCCATTGTTTTCAAGGTAAGGGAAAAATTTATCCTTGATTAAACATTCAAAAATCTTAAAAAATCTAGTAGTATCGAAATTGTTCTAATATTCTCAGGTTAATTAATATCCCCCTTCTTATGGATAGGGACAACCCTAGCAGTCTTAAGGACTCTTGGTTAAAAATTACTGCCTGTATACAAGAATTTATACATCAAGTGATAGGTAAGACAATACAATCAATGACATGCTTAACCAGGTCAACTGGAATATAAAAAATGTCCCTACGTTATGAACTTTTAAGCCCTTTCACAACAGGAAGAACCTTTTCCTGAAGGCGATTTATTGAAAAAGGGCACGAGGGAGATGGCTGGCCCAGCAACAGGTCCATGACAGAAGTTGGTGACATACTAACATAAATAATCCACCTCGTTAACCTTAATTAACCTCATTAATTTGTGATTCATAACAAACATTCTCGAAGTAAATGACTTTTCTATAATTCACAGTATGGTTTCAGGAAAAATTTAGAACCTTAGCAGTTTTGGCTTATTTTTTAAATTAACCTATTGGTCTTGGATGGATCCAAAATAATGCTGCAGTGTTCCGTGATTTACTTGTGAGGACAATTATATAGTGAAAAGGAAAAAACATTATTCCGAATGAAAAAACATAGGTTAAGGAAACCCTCAATGAACAATTTGAAGAGCTGTCCTCTTTTTTCTACATTAATTACCTACCATATAGCATAATGACCTCCCATGTATTTGATTCTTTTTGCTGATGTCACCACTGCTCTAGTGAATGGCCGAAATTTGACATATCTAAAGAAATTGGTGGCTGAAACACCGATCCAGTTAAACACGTGGTTCTCCTTAAATGGTCATATATTTAGTATTTCACCTACATCAATGTATTAATTTATTTTACTTTAATTTTATGTATTAAACTTCATCAATTTATTCTAAAACCCAATCAGATGTTGGAAGTACACCGAAACATAAAGCATTTGAATTTTTTTGTGGCAGAAAACTAAATTGGAATGACCACAACATTGAATTTGTAAGAAAAGATTTTTTTCATATGACTTGTCAGTGTTATCATAGTGCTCCCCCATTGAAACTTGCAGAATTGTATATTTAGATTTTTTAGTCCATTCTTCGGTATGGCATAAACTTATAGAGGGACGCCCCAAAAATTTAAAAAAAATCTTCATTATTCGGGAAACGATCATCAGAACACTATGCAGTACTCCGTTAAGATAATCTTGTAAACCTCTTTTTTTTAATTTGGGTATTTTAGCTTTGCCTTTCGTCTATACTCTTGACATTTTGATCGATATCCATAACAACTATAGTAGATTTTAAGCTTATTACCTTTAAATTAATTAGAACACAAGAAATGCAGGACTTCTAAACTATCCCATACACAGAACCTCAGCATTGGAGCGTAGGCAATTTTACTCTGGCTTAAAATTTGTTAACAAACTGCAAAAACATAAAAATGTCTCAGCAAAAATTGAAAAACAAAATCAAGAAGAATCTTTTAGTTAAAGGAAAGGAAGGAGTCTTTAAGTTATTATTCTACATCCAAATTCTTAAATGATAATGATTTTCATTTAATCACTATTATGTGTATTTGTTTTATTTTATTTTATGTATGTATACACATCATTATTGTACCAAGGGGAGAAATATATCTCCTTTTGGCAAAGTTTGGCATTAGCTAAACTTGAAAAGACACCTCTTACTGCTTTTTGTAGCAATTTATGTAATGTTTTGTTTTAATTAATAATTTCATTTCATTTCACATAAAGTTATAGTTGTATGCAGAGGCAGTATATCACACATTGTACAAGTTATAATTTTTTTCAAGTGAATCTGTATTGAAATTTTAATGAATGTCACATAGTAAATAAAAGCATATACAATAGAAACCTCAATTAATAACCTAAGGAGATGTCCAAACAAGAAAAAACGGGAAAACACAAACAGTCGTGTTTTTATATCGTATTAGAGGAGAGTGTTTATCTGTAATTATTCACAAATGTTGATTGTTGCCACCATCCCAACATTATTAAATTGTTTCTGTTTGTGGCCATCAAATTTAATCTGCTAGTATTTAAACTAGTGAAATATGTTTCTTAGTTTTATTATCTATATATATCGTTTGGCTAATTCAGCCAGCCACAAAGTTTTAAGAACAAGAAAATAAATTCTACGGTGTAGATCACCTGAGTCAGTATAATTATGTAAAAAACTAAAAACTAAAATAAAAATTATATTAATTAAAACTATATAAATTTTAAAATATTAATTTTTTACAACCCAATCAGATGAGGTCCTGAAATTTTGACCTAATTAAGAAAAATATATATGAAGGGTAATTTTGTACTAACGGCCATAACTTCGGTAGTGGATTCTACCAAGCAAACGTAACAAAATGGTTTATCCGTGTATTTTTCAAATAAATAAGTCTTTGTTCCATTTTTATGCCATAGAAATTCATCCCGTTGACCTATAGAATTACATTAACATAATTTGGAAGAGTATTAGATTTGTTACCAAAGTAAGGTTGCATGTAACAATATGCCATTACATAATTCAGTTGAAAATGACAACAAAAACTTGGTGGGCAAGGAGGTCTACTGGGTCAAGGGAATGCAGTATTTGCTACAAATGACTTATAATGATATGAAAAGTTGAATCAGCTGATTCGAGTCATAAAAAGGTTACAGCTGATTTCATAAGATATCAGATATGGTTGCCATTTGTCATTGGTCTAATTAATGATGCTTTCTAACAACTGGTCGATGTTAGATAGTAACAAGACTGGGGTTTGGACCGTTCCACGTCAAAACGTTAAAAATGCCACTGGCGTTGATAGACACAAAAACACAAAAACACAAAATAATTTGATGTAATTATTAATTTTATTTGTCATGAACAAAGCTACACCTTATCTGATCTATCACAACCATCACACTCACCATTCATTCATAATCATCTTAAAATACACACCACAGAGTGACTTGGTGTTTCAAATAAATTATAAATAATTATAAAGTATATATTTGTAGGTTGAGTTTACAGGAGGGTTGTTTTGCGTGTAGCTGCACACCCCTCACGTGCCGGTTTAACTTCCTAATACCTCCGATGGGTTTAGGCGGCCAAGCACCATAATTGATTTACCACTGATCCTTCTACCTGCCCAAAAATTGAAGAGGAATTTTATGAAAAAGAAATATGATCCTAGTTGTTCAAAAAGCAATATTATGTAGTAGATTTTATATTAAATTAAAAGTAAAAGATCACATCTTAACTTTTTAAAGTTACAAAATAAGTATAATTTTAAGTCATGGTTTGAAATTAAAATTTTGTTTGATTTACTCTTAAACGTGATACGATCCAGGGGGTAGGTGTTTGATACAAAATAAATTTGAAAGAATTGTAAGTTTATTTACGTTTGCTGCATTAATTTTTTACCTATTTTAGGTTATAAACTAAACCTTAAAAAGGCTTAACCTTTCTGTCGTTAAACATACAGAAAACAATATTTTGTAGCTGTTTTGTACCTTTTGTTATCCTGTAATTTATATTGTAATAATATGCAAGTATCAGAAAGACTAATCAGTATTTGAAGACTTTGAGTTTATTGTTAACACAATAAAGTAAAAAGATTGCCGTACAGTATTAATTATATGATTCATAAATGCATAATATTGAATAAAATGTGGCGTCACCAAAGAAAACTATTCATAATCCATGATTGGAAAGAAATGAAGTATTATAGAACACACCAAGCAAAAAATAAAATTGAGATCATCCTTTTCAATGTTTTGGTACTAACTTATTGCTGCTCACGACCTGAAAAATCACACAGAAGCAACAATTGTTAAGGTAGTAGCTTACAGCACGAGAAAACAATACAGTATTAGACCCTATTACTTTAAATAAGCTTAGCCTACTACAAAAGTCATTGAAACCTTAATTTCTTTATAATGAAAATATTTTAAAATCAAATCAAGTTAATCCTAAAAATTATGTTTTTAATACGTTGATTTTTACTTCGGTAATAAATAAAGAAAAGAATTGCCCTGGAAAGACAAAGCTGATACTTCGTGTTAAGAATGGCGATAGACAGAAACCAAAAATAATTGTTACGGTAAACTTAAGATAAAATTTTAAATTGAATACTGTACTTTTATTACATGTCATAATAAATAATTACATCACATAGCATCACATCAGATGCCCATTTGTGATAGTAATCAGTCCATATTTGTGATAGTAAAAAAAGGTCATAAGAATTAGTTTAATATACTACAAAATTGATACAAAACTGCAGTCTGAACTACACAACAAAAATAAAAATAAATTAATGTGCTAGTTGGTTTGCAAATCATATTATTGTGGACAATGATCATTTCTGCAAACATATTTTCAAGAGTGAGCAATAACCGAATTATAAAATTTGTTTGTATTTCTAAGCTAATCATTGATTTGTACTTTTTAATGAATTCAATGACATTTTCAAATAGCCCTTCATAAATAATGTAATGTAATAACTAGAAATGCATAAACTGTTTGTTAGTTATTGTTATTATTTTATATTGAAAGTGAATTAATGGAATTAGTTATATTTGATAGTAGTGTCAAATTGTTGGTGCTGGCTCAGTTCAAGGTCACCTGAGGGATGACGTCATCGAGGTCAATGACCTCACCGATGACGTCATCGATTGCGTCATCGATGACGTCATCACCAATGACGTCATTTCGATGACGTCACACCCATGACGTCACAGAAATGACGCGCTGATGACGTCATCACCCCTTACGTCATCAAAATGACGTCACCGACGCCACTAAGGTCAAGGTCACGCCGAAACTTAAAATTTTTTGGCACTTTTGCCGTTTCTCGCACTACGCTCCGAGTTTCAGTCCGAGTCCCCGTGACCTTGACCACTTGGAGCGAATTTTCGACGAGAAACGGCAAAAGTGCCAAGTTAAACTCGAGTTTCTGACATGACTCTGCCTAAATGGGCAATCGGTTATCCCTCAGGTGACCTTGAACCAGCACAACACCAACAATTTGATATTACTGTGACCTTGAAAACCTAACAACGGAGCGCCAACACCGACGCGCACCCCACGACAGCCACCGAGTGACTGACTGTCAGGCTCCGTGTACTCTAGGTATATGGGGAAGTGGAGGGGGAAATCTCAAGGTCATCCAAATGGAGTTTTAAAAAAGTTGAAGAGTAGAAAGACTACTCTTGTGCTTCCTGGGCGACTTCATCAATTTCCAACGGATCTGTAAACCAATCCGATCTGTAGCGGCAGGAGTCCAGAAAACAGGTGCACCACCCATCAGGTTGTCCGTAGCACTTCCGACAATTGGTAAGATTGGAGAAGTGAAATTTAATACACCGCTGCGGACAACAAGTATAAAAGTATTTGGATTTGTAGATTTTGAAAGTTTGTAGTACCGGTGGTGGCAGCTGTTGGTTCTTGCATCTACACCTGCAACATCCGAAGCATTCACATTGCCGGCAGGCCAGCCCATCCACTTGCCACTTTGGTAAGAGGAAACACTTATCCTCACAGCAATAGGTTGTCCCCGTCTCTTCCTCCCAACGCTTCTTTGCACAATATGTGACGCCTTGTATCTCCAAACACCTATGCTCGCAACACGAGATGCGCTTACTTTCCATAGTTGGTGTTTCTTTGACGAGGGAGCACGATGAAGTGATGCTGTGGTCAGTGGGAATGGGGTTTATATAAACTAAGGTGAGTGGAGGGGGAAAGGTCAAGGTCATCCAAATGGAGTTTTAAAAAAGAAAAGAGTAGAAAGACTACTCTTGTGTATCTATAGCGATTTCATTGATAGTGAGTGCTTCTGTATGCCAAGTTGATCTGTACTGACAGGCTCCTAAATAATGTTTGCAAAAACCTGCAAAATGATTGTTGCACAATTTGCAGCCAGTTAGCTGTTTTAGTGTGAATTCAATGCAACGTTCAGGGCAACAAGTGTACTTATGCCCTCTCATCTGGTACACATGGAATGTCTTCAACTCTGGTTTCGGCTTCTTCCAAGACTTGCACTTACACATGCATTGACCAAAAGCTTCACATTTTCTACACGCCAGGCCATCCGCAACATCAATGTCATTTGACCATGAAAAACATTTCTGTTCGCAACAGTAGTTGAGTTGACTCTCCATGTTGCTGTGGTGAAGGTGCGCGATGAAATGATGCCGCAGTCATTGAGAGTGCACCTTAAATAAACTCAGTGGAGGGGGAAAGGTCAAGGCCACCCAAACGGAGTTTTAAAAAAGATAACTAGTCGTCCTCCTCCTCCTCGTCCGTTGTACTTAGAGAGCTGTCAGACGAAGAGCCCCGTGCAGGTGCTCCCCAGATGAAAAACAAATCAATTTTAAAACGAAGACCAGGATCTTGCATCATCAATTCCTTTAATTTGTCACATACTAAGTCGACCTTGTGTAAGGTGTCAACAACAAGCTTCCAATTCGTTGGCTCAATATAACTTGTAGTAGAGTCTGCCTCGCTGATAACCACATCCTCCGGCCGTATTGGGGTGTAAAGATGTGTAAAGTTCTTCGGCTGTAGCTAAGGTTCAGGCTGGCTGGAAGTGGAAGGTTGAGTGTGGACCCCTGTCGCATCGAAATCCATAGTCATTCTACATTCAATGTTGGGGTTTTCGTTTAATACATACACCAATTTCTCGTGCAACATATCCACTTCTGCCGAGTCTTGCAGATGAACATTCCAGGAAAATGGCCATTCTTCATCCGTAGTGGAGTCAACTCGAGAAAGAGTGCTGTCCGCCATGATAGCCAAGCAAGGAATGATGTGAGCTACAGACTGTGGTAACAGTATTGAAAAGTAGAGGGGGTAAACCAAAAGTATGTGGAGGGGGTATTTTCAAGGTCATTTAATTTGGGTTTTAAAAAAAGGAAATAGTGGAGGGGGAATTCTCAAGGTCATCCAATTTGGGTTTTAAAAAAAGGAATGAAGGTTACTCCTCTTCAGCCTCGTTGTCCTCCACATCCTCATTAGCCTCATCTTCATCGACGTCAGACTCGTCGTAAGGGTAGATCGGGGACATGGGCGAATATTGTGGAGATTGTTGACCGTTGTTATCGTCCCCTTGCATTCTAACTTGGGACCAATCATAATTTAAATTCATTTGTATTATGATCCCAGGGTTGTCCCGCAGTATTTCCTTCATCCGTTCGCAAATCGTTTCCAAATAGTGTACACTATCGATCGACAGTGTCCAACCCGTACTTGTACCAACATCAGTAGTGGAGTCAGCTTGGCTGATGGTGTTGTTGTCTGCCATGGTTGCTTGTCGGACAAGGAATGACGGTTGATGTGATGCTCATGCAGGAACATGGTGAAGTGGTGGGGGTGTGGTGGAGTAGTGGGGGAATTTTCAAGGTCATCCAAACGGAGTTTAAAAAAAAAGGAAAACCTACAAAGTAACATTGAAACTTTCCAATTGATGGTGGCGAGCGTTTTCTTCTGCAACCTTGCCAACACATGTGACTATGCCATACAGTATGAAAAGTACAACCATAATAAGGCCGAACAATAAAAGATAGCCGTTGACTATCATTATATTTTCTGAGTGTATCTGCTTTCTTCGTATCGCCCTCTCCTGCATCCTCTTCTCCAACTCGTGGACGAAGTCACAGCAAACGTGAGGACATGTTTTATCCGTTAATAGGTTTGCCATTGTTGATGTTGTCGGTTTGGCTGTTGAAGATGGAATGAGGTTTCCAATTGTGATGTGCCATGTACATCAATAGTCAAGCGGTGGGGGTAGCAAAGCAGTGGAGGGGGAAGTTTCAAGGTCATCCAAATTGTGTTTTAAAAAAACCTATCTTGTTACTGAGCTCATATGTCAGTAACAAGATAGGTGTTTTTGCTCTTTTACTTCTTTAATATAATGAAAAAATATACATATTCTATTATTGTAAGAACAAGGAAGACAACTGCTAGTCAGCTGAAGTAGTCCAAGTTGTCTGGCTCGGTCTTCATCGACGCCGGTGAGGAAGCCGTGGAGGAGTGTCCAGGCTCTTCTTTTGACTGCCGGGTGTTCCGTATGTTGCAAGCGTAAACTTGCACGTTTATACGGTAGCCTCGTGCCACCATGAGCTGCAACTCCTTGTACAAGTCGTTTAGCTCCTGCTGAGTCTTGATGCTCACCTCCTCGTAACTTGCGCAACTGACGTTCAGAGACATCCTGATGTTACTAGGTCGGCTGCTGGAGTAGAAATGAAGCCGAGGCACAGCGTTTAGAGGTACATGAAAAAGTGGTGGGGGTAATGGTGGTGGGGGTATGGAAGATCCAATTAAACACTTCTAAACCTTTTCCATTGATACAGTGGGATGGAACAAATAGCACAGGTGTCCTTGTAGTTTTCAAATCTAAACATCGGTGCTAGAAATCCGAACTGTTTTCTACCACCTTCCTGTACGAACCGTCGAAGGTCTCTGACGGCAGCATTGCCACAAGGCCTACAAAACTTTTCCCCGTCTTGGAACCTATACCAGGAGTATCCCGAATACCCTCTATTATCTTTCTTGTACTCTTCGATATCCTGTTTTACTGTTATAGGGATATTATCTCGTAAAGCCGTCTGGAATAAAGATGCGTCAGTTATAACTCGTTGTAAGCAAAGCTCGTACAAGGTGCTCATCGTTTGCTAGTTGGCAACAGACTGACCGTTTTTCGCATCCAAGCAGGTTTGAATCCTAGTGCGGTAGTGGGGGTAATTACGGTAGTGGGGGTAATTGTGAAATGCAAAGGTCAAAGGTCAAGGTCACCCGCGAAGTTTAAAAAAAATGCAACATATCAATACGTGAAGTTTGTCACATATTGATATGTTGCATTTTTTTGTTTTTTTTATTTTTTTTGTCTTTTATGATTCGTTTATTTATAAAACATTACAACAACAACATATGTACAACATTAAAACTTAAATCTAACACTGCTGCTTGTCAGCGATGAGGATGGTCAACTCTGTAGAATTGCTACCCGTGCAGCCGTGGGACACCAGGTATAGACACCCGGGTTGAATAGAGCGAAGATCCTCGTTTTGTAGAAGATGGACGAATCTCTTGGGCAGGTACACCTGGAACTTTGGTTCATCCCCAGGAGTAAACGGTGCCTCGCTGAGACTGCAGCAGATGGCCTCCCCAACTGTAGTCTCCATCTTCTTCATAGCATGGATTATGTAGTGCTTCTCGTCTTTTAGTTCCGAGCACTTCTTTACAGGTAATATTGTTGACTTGGAGTGAGCATTGAACTGCTCGACCAAAGTCTGAAGGAACTGGTGAGATGCCATGGTCAGGTTACAGATCGTCTTCTTGCTCGGAGATGTTGTCGTCTCGGAATCTCGAGTAATACTCATGCCAGGTCCCTGTCTGCTCCCCACTTATATACTCTCCGTTACCCCCACCACTCCCCACTTCCCCACTTTGAAGGTAAGAGGCGAGTTTATAGGCATTTTTCAAAGCGCAATGTCTATCTTTATCATGTTCTGGGCTTTTTGTACAAATACATATGGTTTCCAGCATGTATTGATAATTCTTATCCAATTCCACATCATTAACCGGAACATGAGTAAATCCTTCGATCCATCTTTTCTTTTCCAGCCCCTTTGTGTAAATATTGGTAAACTTGTCTGAAAAGTGATGCATAATGTGATACAAGTCCGTGTAACTTGTAAAACCATCATACCAATCGATATGATGGAAGTGTTTTGAAATCCATCTGTTGGTAGTAGCGGCTTTACTAGTTAAAGACGAATAAGAACATGGTGGTTTAAATAAAAACGAATAAGGAACACTTGTATTCATGTCCAAAAACACAAGTTCTTTTATAATGAATCTATCATCATTACCACGAAACGCTTGAAACTCAATAATACCAGGCTTGGACTTTACTTGTTCTTCTTCTCCCTTGTCCATTTTGAAGGTCACACGTCTGCTCATTACGAAGTCAGGAGGTCAACTGATTTCCACACCACGGTAGGTACTACTTTTATACCAGGCCGTACAGTTGTTGGCGCGTTGGTGTATATTTAACGTGGGCGCCGTCCCCAATAGGCCTAACCCCACAAAAAGTTGGTTATTGTTTTAAAAACTAACCATTGTCATTTAAGTTTCCATCTTTATATTTTCCTTGTTTTCGTTTTCATCACTAACACTTGATTCTTCTCCTCCATCTTCCTCTTCTTCCTGTTTTACTGATTTCTTATGTAGTTGAGCGTACTTTTCCAATTGTCTCCACATTTGTACTTCATGAGGAACTCTATTAAATATAGAAGTATCCACAGGTCCGTATATTATAGGTGCGTCCGGTTGTTTGTCCAAAGTGTCTTCCAGATAATCTTTAATAATCGAACTTGAAAACACCAGTTGTCTCAAGTATCTTGTTATAGGTTCAGTAGCACAAGTTAAAATGAAAAATTCCTCTCGATTAAGTTGAATTTTGTTATCATGTCTTGTTGTGTCTCTAAACCGCAGCTGATGATCACCACGTTGTTTAATAATATCGATTTCCACATTTGAATCCAAAAGTCCTACTCTTGTCTTTCTTCCAAACATGTTACTACTTAAATAGCATTCTAGCAGATGCAAGTGTTTCATAAACGATTCCCAAGCACTGTCCGTAAACAAAATCATTTTGGGTCCGTGAGTTAAAATTACAGTAGGGGAATAATCTGTCGATTTCATAACACCGATTAAAACACTTTTGTCCAAACTGGAAGAGATTGGGTAAAATATTCGCAAAAATACCTCACTCAATATGTTTGGAGAAATATTATCTTCAATATCCCTTTTTCTCTTTTGTATAGTCTTTCTTATTTTACCTTTTTCTTCAACATTATTACTGGCGTGAAGTTGTCCGCAAACGTTTTGTTCACCTCCTTCCTGGTGACCTTGAGGATCTAAAAACTCAGATATCTCCTTCTCAATATCTACCACATTTTCAGGTGTACCACTAGGAGAAGCCATATTGAATACGATGCTACCCATACAACAGTAGGCAACAAACTGATGAGGAGCGGCCTGTACGCTCTGCTTTTATACTCGCGGAATGAAACAAAACCGGTTTTTACAGTACATTCTTAACAATTCCAGTTAAAGGTGTGTATGTTACAATTTTATCATGTAGAATTAAACAGTATGCAGTTGTATTAGCAGGTATAGCCGCGTTGAATTCCATTTCTATTTTTATATCCACACTTGATGATTTTACTGATTCATTTTGTTTAGAACAATCAATTACAACTATTGGGTAGGCATCGAAATATTTTGAAGGTGATAATAAAGGTGTATTTGCTTTACCGTAATATGAACTTTGGAATCTTGCGTACATATCGTACAATATACTGTATTTCTTCTTAGTGAATGACACATTTAAATTGTCGTATGGAAAGAATTGTGAATTTAAATAAACTTTTATATTTTTCAAGTCACAATGATCAAATTGTCCTGCATGTTTAGTGATGTCGTCTCTTCTACCTGTTTGTAAACCAAATATAATATACCTGGCTCGTTCTACATAATTTGATGTTTTAACAGTCCAAGTGTGTCGATCCGTAGTAGGTAAACTGGGATGCTCATGGAATTCCCAACTTCTAAATGGAATAACAATATCACGATCGGCTTTTAATTTTCTTAAAAGTAGCATTCTATGCTCGTCAGCTAATTTAACATGTGGAACTCTCCATACAATTTTGTCTAATTTTAATTTCCATTCTAAAGTCGCATCAGTCGTATTATCTGCAGCTTTAATAATGTCTTTATCGTTAGAAGACCTCAACAAAACTAATTCTTGTTTAACGTTTAATATTATTTTCCTATAATCCTCAGCAAAACCAAGCAACAAACGTAATGGAATATGAAAATCAAAATATCCATCTGAATTTGGAGTGATCGTGTCAATTGTAGGTAATACCCATCCGGCAGGTTTAAGTAAATTGGTTTCATTGGGTGTTATAGATGTTAGTCCTTTTAAAGTCGTTGTAATACCTACTTTTTTAGTAGAATCAACTGTTACACCTGATATTTCATATCCAATTTCATCAAACAGGAAAGCCATAGGATTATTTATAAATGGAACTGTTGTACCAGCAGTAGTACCGTCCTTTTTAGTAACTTTCCCTTCAATATACAAGTAACTTTCACATGGTAGTGTGTAAATGTCTTGATGTTGTATGGGAATACGAATTTCATCGTTATTGTTTAATTTCGATGAAGTGTAAGGGTTGTGGGTGTGATATTCTTTTTCCCATAGGGTTTCGTCGAATGTTGGACCCTGCGCTATATCCAGTATATCCATAATCGGTTAATTTTAATCCAACTCTCTCTAAGAAACGAATGTTCTCGCGTGTTAACTCCTCCACAGCTGAAGAGCTACTAATGCGGTTTCCCGTAGGTTGTTCGTTTTTAAAAGTTAAACCCATGGTTTTGTATTAAAGTGTCGATTTTAAATGTAATCAGTAGTGTGGTTTTGCCGGTGCTGGGACAAGTCAAGGTCATGCGGTTCGAACTGGCAGGTGTGGGTAGTAATTGGGGGGTGGGGGTGACAGTGATGGATGGGTTTGGGAAGTGGGTCAAGGTCATTCGGAGGGAGTTTTAAAAAAGTGGGAGCCGCAGGGGCTCGGTGGGGAGGGGGGTGGGGCGGCGCCGGGCCGCGGGAGGTTTTCGTTTATTTTTAAAATTAAATTAAAATAATAGTTGCATGATAGGAGAGCTCCTAGGTGTTTACAGTGCGAGTCGATATAGTAGAATGAGACATGTGTCCAAGGAAGAACGATCATATAAACCCTGTAATATAGTGAATAAGAAT
The DNA here is from genome assembly GCA_030545055.2 of Neoaliturus tenellus. Lineage (NCBI taxonomy): Eukaryota > Metazoa > Arthropoda > Insecta > Hemiptera > Cicadellidae > Neoaliturus > Neoaliturus tenellus. Next base: position 326,713,145 of record CM061531.1, on the reverse strand, counting down.
AATTGGACAGCGTCGTCAATAGGTGTAACAAGATTGAAATGTTGATACTGCAGCATGTCAGTTAAGACAGCGTGCAAAACAGTATCAGTACAGTATGCAGTGTTGCACAGGCCAGGTTTTGCAAAGTACAACGGGTGAAAACTGTAGTATTTCTTAAGCTTAGCCAATGTAGTACGCGGTTTAGAAACTGTGGAGTTAGATTGTTTCTGTAAAATATGTTTTGTGCGTAAAAGTTTTAGTTGTAAAGAGTGCGAAGCCATGATAATACACGGAGGGGAGATGTGTACTCTCCGACAATCGGCGAGTATATGACCGGCGCCCGCGAGTGTGTCTGAATATATAGAGACTAATTAGCATAATAAGTTCAAACATATGTTAGAGTAAAAAAGCGTAAGTAAAAAAAAAGTGTTAGACTAGGTGTTAGAGACTTGCGGATAGTTGTTCACTGTTGCCCTATCGCCACTATAATGACGCGCGCGCGGTACCGATGCCCGTTTTATGGGGGGTTGTGTGGCCCCCCCCCCCCCCCCCCCCCCCCCCAACCCCTCCCCCTGAGAGGATGACATAAAAGAACAGAACTTCGGAGAGCTCAGTTATTTGTCGGGCGGCGCCGCGAAAGGTTGTAGCAGGGGGAAACATATAGGCAAAGAAAAGTACTGGTAGCCGCAGAAGTTAATTAATTATTCAGGTGCAGGATTGCAAGTAATGTTCCGTGCACGAATAAGTAGGAATAGAATTGTTAATTGTACAGGTAAATCTTGTACTGTAGCAATAACTATAAAATTAGACGGTTGTAAAGTGTATGACCTGCTAATGTGCAAGAAATATCCCGTGCACGACTAAGTGGGATCACAATTGCCAATTGGACAGGTAAATCTTGTATTGTAGCAACAAGTATAATAGTAGACCGTTGTAAGGTGCATCACCTGCAGGTGTGCAGGAAATGTCCCGTGCATAAATATAGAGACTAATTAGCATATTAAGTGCAAACACATTTTAGAGTAACAAGCGTTAGTTGTAAAAGCGCCAGAGACTTACGGATAGTTCCTCACCCGACCGATTCCGCCACCGAAATGGCGCGCGCGCGGCAGCAACCCCCCTTTTTATGCGATCGATGAGTCACGTGCGACGCCCCTCCAACCCCCTCCCCGAGAAAACCGCATAAAAGAGCGAGGTTCGGGAGAGCTCGGTTATTTGTCAGTCGGCTGCGGCTACGGTCACAAGAGTCAGAGGAAGAGACGGATAGTTTAAAAAAGTACTGGTGATCGCGGAAGTTAATTAATTATTCAGTTGTAGGATTGCAAGTATTGCTCTGTGGATAATCAAGTGGGGGACCACAACTGTGATTGAACAGGTAATTATTGTAGTATAGCAATAATGTTAATATTAAACGGTTGTAAAGTGTATAAGCTGCAGGTGTGCAAGAAATGTCTCTCGTACTGTAGCAATAATTATAATAGTAGACGGCCAGCAAGTGTATTACCTGCAGGTGTGCAAGAAATGTCTTGTGTAATGTAGCAATAAGTATATGATTGTAAGGTGTATTACCTGCAGACGTGCAGGAAACATAGCGTGCACTATTGCACAGGTAAATCCCGTAGTGTAGCACTAATTATATTAATATGACCGAGAAGTAGCGGTTAGAGTTTAAGTGTTGTTAAAGTAAGAGAGTAATTTGCATATTAAGGAGGAAACAGGTGTGTAAGAATGGAACCTGCAATTAATCAGTGTCAGTTTCCTGCACACGATGTTAATTAGCATATTTTAGTTAAAAAAAAAAACTCGACACGAAAATAAAATTAAGATATATAAAATAACTGATGTAGTGTTAAGAAATAGTGTAAAAATAATAAAAATGTTAAAATAAATAGTGTGTTAAAGTACTATGTGGTATGAACTCACGGATTGGTTGTTTACCGTTGGGGTGTCAGCTCCCTATATGGGATGCGCGCGAGCTTCCCGTCGTTTATATACATGCGGATGGTTACTCATGCATGACCCCCCCCCCCCCCCCCCCCCCCGACCGGACCGGAAACCGGAAGCCCCCCCCCCCCCCCCCCCCGCCCCCGCCCCCGCCCCCTCCCACAGGCTGCGTGTACCGGCGATTAATTTCCGTTGGAACTATAATTAAGCGGCGGAAGAGGGCAGATAACAAACTGCGATAGTTATGCTGTCACGCACGCGACGGGGAAAGCTGCGCATGTAGCTGTCAGCGGATGTACTTGTCAGCGGATGTAATTAGATGTTATCTAATGCTAATTAAGAGGCACAAGGCTCCACCTGCGTTAGGGGCGACCCACATGTAACAAAGTACATCCGTTGGGGATTTTCCACTGACCTTACTGGAAAGTTCCGCGCCCCTCAAACCCCTCCAGGCCCCTACCACTTTGTGAGCCGAGAACCTCTTTGGCGACTATTGCTGAGTTAGTTCGGAACAATTCGTCGGACGCGATGGTTGTTCCGAACTCAGAGGGCAACTCAAATGTATAAGCGGCCGATATATATTTGAGTTACTCTTGTTGTTAGGCTATTATTATTTAATATTAGTTGTGTGTGTGTGTGTGTCTATGGTTTTATGTAAAGTGTTATTTGGTTTTAGTCTTAAGATGTGTTAGTTTTAAGGTTTAACTTGCGCATTGCGATGTTAGCATTAAGGTGTGTTATGGTATTATTTATGTTTAAAAAATGTGTTTTTAATTTTAAGTATTGGTTTATGCTGTGTGTGTGTGTGTGTGTGTGTGTGTGTGTGTGTGTGTGTATCTATGTCTGTGTTTGTTTATCTGTGTACTAATAATTTTTTACATTTCACAGCTAGCTGTTAGGATGGGTAGATTAAATTTAAATTTAAATGTAACTTTAAGAAGTTCGATTGAACTTCATTAAATATGGGTGGGACATGCGCGTTGTGCCTTAGGTAGCGCATATTTTTATTGTTTTTGATTTTTGTTTTTAATTTTGGTCAGGCAAAAATATGATTGGGTGGGTTTAGATTAAGGGTGGGAGGTTAGAGTTGCGTCTTGCATTACCTGTTCCAGAGTCCCCATTGTAAAATTGGAATGGTCAAGTCCAGTGCCCAGGCCCGAGGCTGGCCGCCCGTATCACAGACTACCAAACTGGATCGCCACGTGCGTGCGGGCCAAAAATCGGGATCCCTAGCAAGACGTAACTTTTTGGGTTGGGATTGGGAGTGTTTGAGGAACACAGGGTGGTGGAGACGGTTCTGGCCGCCTCCATCACCTTGGATCATTATTATTTTTTGGTGACCTTGACCTCAATTCACTCATGCATAACCCCCCCCCCCCCCCCCCCCCCCCGCCCCCGCCCCCGCCCCCGCCCCCGCCCCCGCCCCCCCCCCCCCCTTTTTTCATGATAATATTCTACTAGAAATACACAAAGAGTTATCCCATAATAATAATGAAGATGTAACAGAAACCAAATATGAAGATTTAAAACTATATGGAGAAGAACAACAAGAAGAACATCAAGAAGAAGAACAAGAAGAAGAAAAAGAAGAAGAACAAGAAGAAGAACCATTAGCAGGACCATCTAATGCTATACCGAGTGTAAAAGTATTTGCTTTAGCAGGTAGAGTAGTAATGCATCACAAAATTCAAAATGAAGAAAAATTGGAATTAGAGCAGTTTCTTAAAGAAGCAAGAAAAATTGTCAGTAAAACTATAAAAGAAGAACTACAAAGATTAAACTTTATTAAATTTGGCATATTATTAAAAGCGTTGTTTATTAATGTAGAAGAAGAAATGTCACCCAGAGGATTTATAACAAAAAACCAGACAATTATGGCTACTTCAAATATTGAGTCAATAGTTGAAAAGAGTTTTGATGAAATTTTAACTAAAATTCAAGAACATGAAGGGAGAGGATCAGGTTGGAGTTTGTTTAGTATTGAGGGCATGGATTTAAGAGTTCACAAACATGGATATGGGCTAATGGGCAGCAGTTACATTCAGCTGCCAAAGAAAATACGGGATACAAAATCGTGTATAAATGTAAAAAATGAAGATACAGAATGTTTTCGATATGCAATGACGTCAAAATTTGTACCACCTATACATGCAGAAAGACCTAGCCAAGAATATGAGAACCAAAGATATAGGTACAATTTCCAAGGGTTGTCGTACCCAGTAGCATTGAAGGATATTACAAAATTTGAAAAACAAAACTGTGGAACATCTGTCAATGTGTTTGGTTTGGATAGTTCAAATAAAGTATATCCTCTGAAGGTTGTAAAGAATGAGCTGGCAGATCACACGGATTTATTGCTAATTACGAATGGTGATGTGTCACACTATGTATGGATTAAACAATTTGAAAAGCTTGTTAGTAAACAACTATCCAAACATGAACATAAAAAAATAATCTGCAAACGATGTTTTAATTTTAAAGAAGAAAGAAATGCACACCGTGGATGGTTACAAGAACATCAGAAGCTATGTAACAACAACTATGAAGCCAAAATAATGTTACCATCACCAGATAAGGCTGAGCTAAAATTTGAGAAGATATCTCATCAGTACCGTATCCCTATCGTTGTATATGCAGATTTTGAATCTACACTTGTTCCTATTGAAAATAATAATGATGGAGCCAAGAAAAGTGTTAAGTATCAAGTACATGATCCTAACAGTTTTTGTTTATTAATTAAATCTACACTGTCAGAAGATCATTTAAATAAATATGATCTAACATCAAAACCTGTCATATATCGTGGGGAAAGTGCTTCAAAAATATTTCTTGACCGCTTATATGCCATAGCAGAAAATGTACAAAGAATGTACAGTGATATTGTACCAATGATACCCATGGATGAAGAAGAAGAGATTCAATATGAAAATTCAACCAATTGTTATTTATGTAAAAATGAATATACTATGGAAAATCACAAGGTACGTGATCACGACCATCTAACAGGATATTATAGAGGTGCCGCATGTAACAGATGTAATATTAACTATCAAATTCGCAACTTCATACCCGTAATTTTGCATAACCTAAGTGGTTATGATTCACATTTTATTATACCAGAATTGGGACGAGATGATGGAAAAATTGATGTGATAGCGGAAACCACTGAAAAGTTTATTAGTTTTAGTAAAACGGTTGGAAATATGAAGTTACGTTTTCTGGACTCTTACCGTTTTATGTCATCTAGCTTAAGTAAACTCACTGAAAACTTGAAAAAAGAAAATTTTATAGAAACAATGAAGATTGTAAGTAGAGATAAATTGGATTTGGTTCTCCGCAAAGGTGTTTTTCCCTATGATTACATCGATTGTTTGGAAAAATTTGAAGAAACATCACTTCCGCCAAGAGAAGCCTTCAAGAGTAAGTTGTATGAAGAGGACATCAGTGAAGAGGACTATCAACATGCTTGTAAAGTGTGGAATGAACTAGGAATGACAACATTGGGAGAATATTCCGACTTTTATGTGAAATTAGATGTGACTTTACTTTGTGATATAATGGAAGAATTTAGAGATACCTGTTTTGAAGCATATGGATTGGACCCACTTCATTCTTATACATCGCCTGGACTAGCATGGCAAGCTATGTTGAAAGAAACAAACTGTAGACTTGAACTTATTACAGATATAGATATGGTTTTGATGATAGAGTCAGGTGTTCGTGGAGGATTGACGCAAAGTGTAACCAGACATGTAAAAGCTAACAACAAATATCTCCCAAACTTTGATACATCACAACCAACAACATTCTTAGGTTATTTTGACGCAAATAACCTATATGGATGGGCTATGTCAAATCCTCTTCCATATGGTAATTTCAAGTGGGCGAACCCTGATTCGATCGGCAATATAATGGACATACCCAAATACGGAGATACTGGATACATTTTGGACGTCGACTTTCAATATCCTGAACAGCTGCATGATCACCACTACGATTTACCACTATTGCCAAAGACGGAAATATCTCCAACTGGTAGATGGCCCAAATTAATGATGACGTTAACCAACAAGTCGAGATATGTAGCTCATTATTGGACAATACAGCAAGCAATAGAAATGGGATTAAAAATAATAAGAATCAATAGAGCAATACAATTCAATCAATCTTGTTGGTTAAAACCATACATCGACAACAACACAAAAAGAAGGAGTGCAGCAACATCCGCTTTTCAAAAGGACTTTTTCAAATTAATGAATAATTCAATATTTGGCAAAACATTGGAAAACAAAAGAAAACATAAAGATGTAAAATTAGTTAGCGATCCGGCGAAATTGCAAAAATTAGTACAAAAACCAAACTTTGGAACAAGTGTAATTATTAACGAGAATCTTGTAGCTGTTACAATGGACAAAATCTCAGTTACAATGGATCGTCCTCTATATGTGGGAATGTCTATCTTGGATATTTCTAAAACCCACATGTATGACTTTCATTACAACAAGATGGTGAAGTTTTATGGAAGAGAAAACATCGGGATAGCATATATGGATACAGATGCTTTCATTTATTGGATAAGAACAGAAGACATGTATGAAGATCTACGTACTTTTGTATATACTACTGACTTTGACTTTTCAGATTATCCTAAAGATCATCCCAACTATGACTACGATAGAAATAAAAAAGTGTTGGGCAAGTTTAAAGACGAAACAAATGGTGTACCAATGGAAGAAGTTGTCGCTTTAATGTCCAAACTGTACTCATTCCAACTGTACATCAGTGAAAAGGATGAACATCAAGTGGTGAAGAAAGCCAAAGGCATCAAGACTTCATACCTAAAGAAGAAAGTGCAGTTTGAACATTATAAAAGATGTTTATTTGAAAATGTGGAAACAACCGCAACATTTAACACCATCAGAAGCTACAACCATATACTGTATAGTGTAAAGCAAACAAAGTGGGCATTAAGTTATAAGGATGATAAACGCCACATTCTTGAAAATAACATCAACACATTGCCATTCGGCCACTATTCCCTAATCCCTATTGATCAGTAAACCTTTTCTTCGTCCTTTACCTTCTTCCTTTTTCCTTTCGTAAAGAAGAGGGGACATGACAAGCCCAATGTCATGTTCCCTCTTTTTTACACAAACGTAAAATGGCCTTGACCTATATCCTAACCGTATATAAAAGAGGATAAACCATTCTAGAGATTAGTACCTTTACAAGCGATGTGGAAGACACAACTGAAGATGGAAGACTTAAAAAATAAAATTGTAAACGAACTTCATAAGCCGGCAAGAAGAAAATTTCCTAGAAGAAGAACAGTTATAAAAGGAATGAATGATCTTTTCCAAGCCGATCTCATTGAAATGATACCACATAGTAAGTTGAATAAAGGATTCAAATACATTTTAGCGATTATAGACTGTTTTACTAAAGTGGCTGATGCCTTACCGCTAAAGGACAAGACTGGTAAAAGTGTTACGAAAGCTATGGAAACGGCTATACAAAGAAATAAATTCAACATCAAACATCTACAAACTGATGATGGGAAAGAGTATTTTAACAAAGACTTTGCAGCTTTAATGAAGAAGTATAAAATAAATCATTATTCTACAAATTCTGAAGTTAAAGCTTCAATAATAGAAAGATTCAATAGAACATTAAAAGGAGCAATGTATAAAACATTTTCCAAACGAGGATCATATGTTTGGTATGATATCTTACCGCAACTTATAAAAGAATATAACAACAAGTATCATCGAACCATTGGTATGAAGCCTAACCAAGTAAATAGCGGTAATGCTAAGATGGTATTAAAACGTATTAGGAATAATACAACTCCTAAACGTGAAAAAATGCAGCCTAAAACATTTAAAGTTGATGATAAAGTTCGTATAAGTAAGTACAAAGGAGTATTTAGTAAAAGATATCTGCCAAACTGGACTAATGAAGTGTTTACAATCTATAAAGTACAACCAACAATACCTGAAACTTACATCTTAAAGGACAACAAGGGTGAATTACTCGAAGGTGGATTCTACGGACACGAGTTGTTAAAATCATCAGTCGGCGATGTATATCTTGTTGAAAAAATTTTACAAAGAAAAAAGGATAAGGTTAAAGTACGTTGGTTGGGATTTGATAAAAGTGAAGACTCTTGGATCCCTACAAAAGACTTGGTGTAGTAATTTGTGAACTCATTACGTGTTTAACCTTTACACAAGATGGAGATTGTGCAACAAAAGGATCGATTTTTTATTAATAATATTGATGAATTAACAGTTGACAACGACAAGTTAAATCATGGAAAACATGGTGAACTACTGCCAAACACAATAAGATGTTTAATAACTGGACCGTCAAATTGTGGAAAGACGAATGTGGTTTTTAATTTAATAACAAATCCTAAAGGATTACGTTTCAACAACATTTACATTTTTTCCAAATCTTTGCAACAACCCAAATATCAATTATTGGATAAGGTACTCGCAAGTGTGCCTGAAGTTAATTTTTACAAGTTTAATGCTAGTGAAACTATAATGGAGCCAAATGAGGCTAAACCATTTTCTATATTTATATTTGATGATGTATCTTGTGAAAATCACGACACTATTAGAAGTTATTTCGCCATGGGAAGACATTACAATATTGATAGCATTTATATTGGTCAAACTTACAGTAAAATTCCAAAACAATTAATAAGAGATAATGCAAATCTACTTATTATCTTCAAGCAGGATGAAACAAATTTAAAGCACATATATAATGATCATGTAAATGCAGACATGTCATTTGATAAATTTAAAGAAATGTGTGGCAAAGCATGGGCTGAAAAATATGGATTTCTTGTTATTATGAAAGAAGAAGCTATAAAAAATGGAAGATATCGTATAGGGTTGGATAAATTTGTATTAATCCATTGAACGATTGATGATACGTTTAGTAATAGATTGGTCTTCACAGCGTAAACATGGTGAACCAAGAAAAACTATTAAAAGAAATAAAATCACTGAGTGACTCAATTAGACTTAAAAATCGAGCATTAAGAATGGGTTTGAATGAAAGAGAAGAATTCCTGGAGACTACATTTAAGCCTATTACAGAACCTTTAAAACAGATAACAGAAACTATTGGTAAACCTCATTATGAAGGAGATGTTTTGCTACCTGTTTCTAAATTTGAAGTAAAGAGTTTGAAAAAGGAAGAAGATGATGATGATTCTTACACAAGTGATAGTGAAGTTTCTCAAAAAGAAGAAGAAGAAACAAGACAAGAAGAACCAGAAATAAATGTTGAAAAAGAAGAAGAACAAGAACAACATATACCTGAAGCAGAGCAATCAATTCCAAATCTAACAAAATTAAGTAGTGATATATTGCAACAAGGACCTCTTGGAAGAAAGTATATCATGAAAATGTTACATGAAATAAAAAATAACCCAAAATTACACAAGTCACATGTATATGGTGCGAGAATTGATGGAAATGAATTAAAAATAGGAGATTCAAAAGTACATTTGACTGAAGATGATGATATTGTTATTGGTGAGCATAAATATAAAGGAACAAAAGGATTATTTGAACTGATTTTCAAAAATATACCTATAAGATATACGCTTCAAGATTTAAATACTTTTAAAGAAATTTTGCAAAATACTAATGCTCATAAGAAGAATTACTCCAAAGATTCAATGATAAATAGAACACGCGCAACTAAATATACAGTTGTAATAAAAAGATTGTTTCCCCTGAAAAAACTACCAACATTACGAACTGCACCTGCTGTGAAAAAACCGCTTAAGAGGAAGTCATTATCACTTATGGACTTATCACTTATTGATGAATATGGTAAAAAGAAAAAAGGAGAAACTCCAACATCTGGTAAAGGTTTAATGAAAAACCTATATAATACAAATGTGATTTACTATAATGATATAAACAAATTGGTTGATAGAATGAGACTATTACATGAAGCCATGGAAGCTGGTCATACAGGTTTAAATAATGAATGGGTGGCTTTAGTTGACGAACTTCGAAATCGTGGAATAATTGTATAAATCATCACGGATATATAAGAGAGCAGTGAGCATACAGTGGATCAGTTCAATCATGAGCGTTGACAAGTTCGGACGGTACTCCGGGGTAGGAGTACAAGGAGGAGAAAACAGAAAAAGAAGTGGATTGCCGCAAACACCTGAAGGTGACTATGATATGAGTAACAAACGTCTAAAATTTGTTAAAGACCCAGAAGAAGATACAGATGGAGCAAATTTTAAAACAGTAAAAGAAGCAACTTCAACGTCATTGAAATTAAACAAGAATACTTATGATGTTAAATCACATAGAATAATTAATGTTGGTAAACCAACTGACAGTTCTGATGCAATTACTAAAGAGTATTTATCATCTGAACTTTTAAATACTTTAAAATTGCAATGGGGTAATAATTTAAAAGACGGACAGACATATGATGCTGGGAATCATAGAATAACCAACGTGGCAAATCCAAAAAATGATAAAGATTCAGTTAATAAAGAATATTTACATTCTATTATACCGGAAAAGACTCAACACGGATTTTCTTTTTATAAATTTATTATAAATGACATTGGATACCCAAAGGAAGACGGCGATGCTGTAAACCTGAAATACATCAAGGACAACTGTGTTTTACAAGATGGTGATGAAATCGATTGTCATGGGAAAGTGTTGTCAAATGTAAAGTTCGGTTCTCAACCAAAAGACGCTGTTACTATGGAACAACTATCTAAAGAATTAAAAAGGGGAACATCGAATTTTGTAAAACATGAAGATGCCGTGCTAAAGCGAGGAGATACATTTATACATGGAAATGAAAAGTTTGATTTAATGCAAGGAAAAAATGATGAATGGGATGCAGGACATAAAACAATAACAAATGGAAGATTTGGTATAAAAGATTCGGATGTACCTTTGATGGTACAAACATTAATTGCGAGTGGTGGTAGATTAGGTACATACGATGGTCGTAATAGAAGAATAAAAAATATTTATCCTGGTTATGAAGATGATGATTGTGTTACATTGAGACAAACAATAACTTGGGATAAACACTTTGGGACCAAATATGATGCAAAGATGAAGAAAATAATTAATATTTTACCAGGAGAAGATTTAAATTATGCTGCTACTATTGGACAAGTCATAACAACGTCAAAAAGTGATTCGACCGCTTACACGTGTAATGATAAACGTATTATGCAGTTACACGATCCTCAACATCCGAAAGATGCTGTAACTTTAGATTGTTTAATAAGAATAGTGGGAAACTTACTTATCGATACCCACAATCATATAGCTAGTACAACGAGTCATGTGATGATTCAACCCGATGAACGAGAAGCTTGGATTAAAAATAGAATCATAAATCAGTATATAATTAATTTGAATAATTAAATATTTAAATATAAAACATTGCGCACGAGTTATTCATTTATGTAAAGCAGCTCGTGGAGTAAACACGCTGGTTATATAAGACAACATAATGAAGACCGCACCTCTCAGTCATCGTCAAGACAGCGACAAGAAAGGACGTGGTATAACATCAGCTGCGTTATCCCTTCTAAGACGGATTCCTGTTGGTGCTGTTCTAAATCGAGCAATAGACGCTTTACCATACGAATTTCATCTGCCCGGAGGCTATCAATATTGTGGACCCGGAACTAAGTTGGCAAAACGTTTGGCAAGAGGAGATCCTGGAATTAATAAATTAGATCAAGCTTGCAAAGAACACGATATAGCGTATTCCAAGTTTGCAGATTCAACAAATAGATCAATAGCGAATAGAGCGCTAGCGGAAAAAGCTTGGCAAAGGGTTAAATCAAGTGACGCCAGTATTGCGGAAAAAGCAGCAGCTTGGGCAGTGACAACAGCCATGAAGACGAAAGCTAAGTTTGGTGGTGGAAGCCGACGCGGGAGAAAACCTAGTAAAAAAGAAGCTGCAAAAAGGGGCGGGAACATCAAAAGAAGACGTCGCACTAACCCTAAAAGGAAAGTCAAGAAAACATCCATATGGTCAATGGTAAAAAACGGATCGGGTCTTTACTTAAGACCGTACCGTGTGTATTAAATGAGAAGAATAAATTGATAATTCCAAATGAAGCATTAACAAACTATCAATTGTCAAAATATGTGAAATGTTTAAGAATACCATTCTTCAGAGGAGTTTTTATGAAAGATACATTACCAAATAGAGTGTGGAAAAATGAAACTGGAATAGTAAACTTAGACTCTAATTATGGACCAGGTACTCATTGGGTATGTTATAAAAAACTTGGAGAAAATGTTTACTACTTTGATAGTTTTGGAAATTTACCGCCACCAAAAGAACTTCAACATTATTTTCGGGACTCCAAGAATATATTCTACAACTACAAAAGAGAGCAACCTAGCAATACAGAAATATGCGGACATTTATGTTTAGAGTTCCTAGCGAAGAGCGTCAGTCAGCTTTAAGATGTCATCGTATACAGTGTCGCTGAGCGGAAATTCGTCAACATTGAAAAGTACACTTTTCCCAGCATTACGTTTATCTACGGACAAACTATGGGAAGCAGCATTATTGGATTTGACTACATACAATTCAATTCCCAATGTTACAGAAGGAAAAAATAATTTACTACATTATTATGAGAGTAAAGATGAAAAAGGAAATTATTCACAATTAAAAATAATTCCATTATCTACAGGAGCATATGAAATAGACGATATAAACCAAGTATTACAAAAGAAACTTGGAGAAGAAAACATTTGTATAAAAGGTAATAATAATACATTAAAAGCAGAAATAACTTCAAAGTATTATATAGATTTTAGCTTAGACCACTCAATCGGCAATTTGCTCGGATTTTCAAAGAAGAAAGGAATTTTAGCTCCTGGAAATGATTATACTGGCGATACAACAGTAACAATATTAAAGGTGAACAGTATTGATGTAACGTGTAATATTATACACGGATCATATAGAGATGGAGTAAATCAACACATATTACATACATTTTACCCCACAGTAGCTCCTGGTTTTAAAATAGTTGAGAAGCCACAAAACCTGATATACCTACCGTTAAACACCAGTTTCATTTCAGACATCGTACTGAACATATTGGATCAAGACGGCATTAGTGTTGACTTTAGAGGAGAAACAATAACTATACGGTTACATATCAGAGCAGCAACATAAATTCAACATGGGATTATCATTTAAACCACAACGGAAGAGTCGGGAGCTCAGTAGCTCCTCAACATTCGACGAGTTAACACCGGACAACATACGCTTCCTACAGAAGATCGGGCTAAAACTTGCCAACCATGGATATACTGGATATAGCGCAAGGACCGACATTCGACGAAACCCTATGGGAGAAGGAATATCACACTCACAACCCTTACACTTCATCAAAATTAAATAATAATGATGAAATAAGGATTCCCATTCAACAACAAGATATCTACACATTACCATGTGAAAGTTATTTATATATCGAAGGAAGAGTAACAACATTGGATGGAAAATCTGGTTCAACTGTTCCTTTTATAAATAACCCTATGGCATATCTGTTTGATGAAATTAGATATGAGATATCTGGAGTAACAGTTGATTCAACAAAAAAAGTTGGTATATCAACAACTTTGAAAGGATTGACTTCAATAACACCCCATGAAAAGAATTCTTTAATCTCGGCTGGATGGGTGACTCCTGATAAAGACACTATTACTCCTAATTCAAAAGGTTACTTTGATTTTAATGTGCCTTTACGATTGCTTTTGGGATTCGCAGAAGATTACAAGAGAATAATAATAAATGTAAAGCAAGAACTGGTACTGCTCAGATCTTCAACGAATAAGGATGTAATACAAGCGCCAAGTGGAACAAAAGATGCCGATTTGGAATGGCAACTTCAATTGGATAAAGTTGTATGGAGAGTACCACATGTCAGATTGGCAGATGAACATCGAGTATTATTATTGAAAAAATTAAAATCTGACCGTGATATTGTAATACCATTTAGAAGTTGGGAATTTCATGAATACCCCATATTGCCTCAAACAGAAAGACAAACATGGACTGTTAAAACCTCTACTTATTTAGAACGAGCAAGGTACATAATAGTCGGTTTTCAGACTAAACGAAAAAATGTTATAACTGCGCACGCTGGTCAATTTGACCATTGCAAGATAAAAAATTGCAAAGTTTTTCTAAACTCTCAGTTCTTTCCATATGACAGTTTAAATGTTTCATTTGACAAAAAACGTTATTCCATTCTATATGACATGTATGCAAGATTTCAATCGTCATATTATGGTAAGACAAATACACCACTACTATCACCAGAAGAATTTTATTCAAAAGCTCCAATTGTTGTAATCGATTGTTCAAAACAAAATGAATCTGTGAAATCTTCAAGTGTAGATATAAAAATTGAAATGGAATTTGAAGATAAAATACCAGATGGAACTTCAGCATACTGTTTAATTCTACATGACAAAATAGTTACTTACACACCGCTGACAGGAATTGTGAAGAATGTACTTTAAAAAAGATTAATACAACATCTGCACGATTTGTAAGGTTTTTACAAAAGATCAACAATATCTAGGTCATCTGCGAGTATAAAAGCGAGAAAGAAGAGCTGGAAATTCATTTCATTTTTGATTGTCGTATGGGTAACATCGTCCGCAAGATGAGTTCTGCTACATCAAGTGCTAATGAAGAAACTACACCTCTTATGGCTGACAATAGTTTGGATATAGAAAGACAAGTTGAACAGGAAATGGAAGAGTTCCTCAAGTTTAAACATAAGAAAACAGACGAAGAGGAAGTTGAAAAAGAAACGAAGAAAAGGAAAATTGAAGATAACATTTCTACCAACATCTTAATGGAGGTATTTCTTAGAATATTTTATCCTATTTCTTCTTGTATGACAAAGACTGTGTCTGCTGGAGTAATGAAATCATTGGATTACTCTCCAACTGTTATTTTGAATCACGGATCTAAAATGGTAACCTTTACTGAATCTTCTTGGGAATCTTTTATGAAACATATACATCTTTTGGAATGCTATTTGAGTAACAATACGTTTGGAAGAAAAACAAAACTAGGTTTATTCGAATCAAATATTGAAATCGATATTGTTAAACAACGTGGTCAACAACTAGTTCGATTTAGAGATTTAACTAAATATAATATAAAAATACATTTGACAAAAGAAGAGTTTTACGCTTTAACTTGTGCTACTGGTCCTATAACAAGATATTTAAAACAGCTAATATTCTCAAGTACAATTATCAAAGATTATTTAACTGATGCATTGGATAGACAACCATATGTTCCAATCCTATACGGTCCAGTAGATACTTCAATCTTCAATAGGATCCCGCATGAAGTAGAGATGTGGAGACAGTTACACCGCAATCAAACCAACTTTAATTTAGATGAAGAAAAAAATCAAGAAAACAAGGAAAACGAATCACGTTTGAACAATCAACAATCAACAACAAATTAAAACAGACAAAGAATATTGTAAGTAAGAAGAAGAAGAAGAATGTTGGAGTATAAAAGGCTGTCAATCCGCATTGACATACCAGTTGTCTACTGAACGTCATCATGGATAAACGAGTTTCATTCTCTAAGAAGACGGAAATAATGGAAGTAAAGCGAGGTATCATAGAGTTTCAGGCATTCCGTGGTAATGATGGAAATTTTATAATTAAAGAGTTAGTGGTACTAGATATGATAACATCTGTTGTTTATCATTTTTTATTCATGCCTCCTTTGCCGTTCAACAGATTAACAACCAAAGCTAAAGTAACAAACAAATGGTTGATGAAACATTTTCATAATCTAACATGGGATGAAGGTTTTATAACCTACAATATGATGCCACACATTATGAATCATTTCTGCAAAGAGTTCAAAACTATTTTTACAAGAGGATTGGAAAAAGCAAATTGGATACAAGCATATACAAACCATGAAGTGATAAATGTGCAAATGGAGAAAGATTTTTATTGCTACTTTGCTAACATCTGTATTGCATCTAAAAACTTTAAACATCGGCAGTCTCAATGTGCTTTAAAGAACGCATATCGTTTGAATGTCTATCTCCAGCAAAGTGGTGGGGGAAGCGATGGGTATAAAAGCGAGAGCGGCACTATGACAATGCATGAGTATTACTCTAACCTCCGAGGAGTCAACACCTCTGACGCGCAAGCACAAGAAGAAGAAGACGAACAATAGTAAGAAAAAATAATGGCATCGCAAACTTTTCTACAGTCGCTTGTTGATCAATTCAACAAACATTCTAAATCTACAATACTACCGACTAAGAAATGTTCAGAATTGAAAGAAGAAAAACATTACATTATTCACACTATTAAGAAGATGGAAACATCAGTTGGAGACGCCATCAATTGCACATTGAGTGAAGCACCCTACACACCTGGTGATGAACCGAAATTTCAAGTATTTCTTCCCAAACGCTTCGTTCAACTGCTGCAGAATGAAGATTTACGACTGATTCACCCCGGCGCACTCTATTTGGCATCCCACGGTCCTAGTGGAACCAACTCTACTGAACTTACACTTCATGTTATGCCTACTAGCAACTAGTCTGTAGTTTATATATACTGTTGTACATGTGTGTAACTGATTTTAAATAAATAAAAAATAAAAATGAAAAAAAAATAATAAGAAAAGGCAACATATCGATAGTGTTTCTGCACTATCGATATGTTGCTTTTTTAAAAACACGTTTGGATGACCTTGACCTAGTTTCGAGGGTATATAAAGGCCGTAATTTTCTTGAGGATCTCATCAGTCTACGACTACCTTTCGTGCTGTACACATCTCTGTTGGCTCTCCAGTTATTACGAATAACAACATGTCTCTTAAGGTTAAGTGTGCATCATATGATACCACCACCATTACAACTTTTGAAGAACTCGACGATTTTATTAATGAACTGCGAGTGTTACTTGCCGGTGGTTATCGTTTAAATATTGATGTTTACGCTAACAACATGAGGATGTTTCCTAAACAGAAGTTCTGCAACGAAGAAGTATTCGTTTCCACACAACCTTCAACTACAACACCATCTACTCAAAGTAATGTTAAGTTCCAGAAATATTACTAATGTTAAATAATATCAAGTGGTCGCTGTAGCATCTATAAAAGGACCGTGTAACCTAACAGAATCATCATTTGCTCTCCAACTGACGCAGCGAAAACAACTACTAATACCATGTTGTACAGAATGATGATTGAATTCAATGGAAAAATCTACGGAAAAGACTATCAAAGTGTAGAACAAATGACGTCCGATCTTCAAGTATTGACTAAAGAGGGATTCCAACCAAAATTAATTCTAAAATTTCCTGAAGTACATCCACTCTCCACTGAAGATCTCATCGCCATGGCTAAAGAAGAAAAAGAAAAATACAAACAAGATGTAAAGAAAGAAAAAGAAAATGAAAACTCAGTATCTTAAATAAATACATCTTACACTTGTAAGATGATCTTTTTTAAAACTCCATTTGGATGACCTTGAGATTACCCCCACCACTTTTCCTAGTCTATAAAACACGCTATCCTACACTATACAACTTCATTTCTTGCCAACACTTAGAAGCGCCAACATGGAAGAGAAGAAAAACGAGGACGCACCGCGCTACTGTTGTGAACAAAAATGCACCAATTTAGGAAGATGGATGGTAGACGGATTAGCTTGTACAAAGTGTGAATTCTTCGGATCCTGTTACTGCAAATGCAAGACAAAGCAACTACCGCTACCGGAATTGCGAACCATCAAGATTTATAAATCACGATACTTCCACACTTGCTGTCCCCAGAGGTGTATCAAATTTCATCCGGAAAAACTTGTCAATTGTCGAGAGTGCAATGCATATTATAAAGACGACTTTTGTACATGCATCATAAGTGCGTGCAAGTACAGATCAGATTGGTCTACTGATCCTGTTGAAGCTTCAGATGTATAGCTGTAGTCACTGACTGCAGCCCTTTTTTAAAACTCCATTTGATTGACCTTGAGATTACCCCCACCACTTATTTTTTACAACATATATTCTTCGGATCATTCGATACGCTTCTCATTCTTATTTCATTACTCGCACTGAGAACAACATGGATGATAAATTCATTTCCTTTCAACATTTAATTACCGACAGAGAAGAGATGGAAGAACTATTCCAAAACTTACTCACACTCATTGATAACTATCCTTTAAGATGGATCAACATCACAGTGCAATACGTCAATCCTACCAAAATATTTTCATCCTCATCATCATCTTCTGCCACCTCCATGTCTTCATCGTCGCAAAGTGCAGAGGAAGAGGAACAGACAACTAATGGTGTTAAAATTGTTGAATTAAACGACGAGGAACAAGAAATGCAAGCTCTGGTTAAATATAAATTTAATATTTAATTTACAAACATTATTAGTATTCCTAACTTAAAAATACAACTAATGGTTATCTTAGTACACCTCCTACTACCTACCCGAACGGCATTTTGCTGCGAAATGCGCTGGCCAACGATTCGCATGGGGGTATATCACCCTTCCCCCACCACGCCACCACCCCTCCACTTCCCCCACCACGCCACCACCCCTCCACTTCCCCCACCACGCCACCACCCCTCCACTTCCCCCTCCACCGCCCTTTCCCGCATATAAGCGAGCCGCTGACTGACGCTCGCCATTTGTTTCCCGACTCCCGTACGATGAACAACGATCCGCTAGCACTAATGAAATCTACTTTTGTAATTAGAACAAGACATGATTTAAAAGATATAATGGAAACTTTAGAAGATATTATAGACAAATTCCACTGCATCACTATGAATTTGGAACTTGCTTACGGTTGTCCAACATGCGATAGAGTTGAGACTGAAGATGAAGATAGTTTGCTAAAACTCACTCCTGCATCCTCCAAAACTACACCGACAGCTGACGACGACGTTTGATCGAACACACAACTGTTTTTTTTTAACCCCCCACCACTTTCCAGTAAATATGCCCTGTCCTCATCTTCGTTTCTCATTTCATCGCCAACTTTCCGACCGTCAACACCGCTCCCGTTTCACCTACAGAAATTAAAACAAGCACACAAACATGATGGATGATTTTTCACTTAAAACACAATTGGAAGAGGACAGACTCAAACTAGAGATCAACAGGCTGCAATTGGAAACGGAAAATCAACAAGGGATGGTTCGCCTGCTGCAACTGTTCAAATGCGTACTGTGCATGTTGTGCGTCTACCTTCTCTTCGCCACCACCTTCGGCGTCTACCACTCCCTCACCGGTGGACGACACTCCAACACCTCTCTGCACAAGAACACGACTTTGATTTAATTTTAAAAATAAACGAAAACCTCCCGCGGCCCGGCGCCGCCCCACCCCCCTCCCCACCGAGCCCCTGCGGCTCCCACTTTTTTAAAACTCCCTCCGAATGACCTTGACCCACTTCCCAAACCCATCCATCACTGTCACCCCCACCCCCCAATTACTACCCACACCTGCCAGTTCGAACCGCATGACCTTGACTTGTCCCAGCACCGGCAAAACCACACTACTGTAATCTAATCGTAATAGGCTCTTCTCTGAAGTCTACCAAGTTACCGTCTTGATCCAATACGCTCAACACGATGTCTGAAATGAAAGTGGTGTTCAACGGTAGATATACCAGGTTTTGTGGCTTTTCAACAATTTTAAATCCAGGTGGTACACTTGGGTAAAATGTATGTATGATATGAGTGTTAGCCCCATCCCTGTAAGCTCCTTGTATAATGTTACAAGTTATGTCTATACTATTGACTTTTAATATTGTTACTGTTTTCTTACCGGAATGTGTTACATCTGGTTCTAAAACAGGCTCATCGTTGGAAAATCCTAATAAATCACCAATTGAGTTTGGTTGAGTAAAATCTATATAATATTTGGAAGCAATTTCAGCTTTCATCGTATTATTATTACCTTTTAATGTTATATTGTCTTTTCCCATTTTAGTTTGCAAAAATTCATTTATATGATCAATTTCATAAGAACCTGTGGGTAACCTGCACTCTTGTAAGTCTGTAAATTTCCCACTGGCATCTTTTCCCTTATAATAATGCAATACGTTATTTTTACCTTCCGTAACATTGGGAATAGAGTTGTAAGTTGTAAAATACAATAGTGCTGCCTCCCAAAACCTTCCTTTTTGCAAGCGTAACGCTGGAAAAAGGATACTTCGTAAAGTGGACGATTTTCCTGTTAATGATACCGTATAGGAAGACA
Organism: Neoaliturus tenellus; assembly: GCA_030545055.2. Classification (NCBI taxonomy): domain Eukaryota; kingdom Metazoa; phylum Arthropoda; class Insecta; order Hemiptera; family Cicadellidae; genus Neoaliturus; species Neoaliturus tenellus. The sequence goes on along the minus strand of CM061531.1, from coordinate 326,692,880 downwards.
TCTCAATAGTGACTGATACTTTTAGCTAGAAATTCCAAACATAAATGGCCGCATATTGAAGTATTATCAGGTTGTTCTCTTTTATAGTTATAATATATGTTTTTAGCAGATTTAAAGTAATTTTGAAGTTCTTTTGGTGGTGGCAAATTACCGAAACTATCAAAATAATATACATTGTTATTTAGTTTCTTATAACAAACCCAATGGGTGCCAGGCCCTTCAGTATTATCCAGATTTACAATTCCAGTCTCATTTTGCCACATTTTCTTTGGTAAACTGTCTTTCATAAACACACCGCGGAAAATGATATTTTTAAACAGGAAATATATTTAAATAATTCAATATTGGTTAATGCTTTATGTGGTATGACCAATTGATTTCTTTCATTTAATATGCACGATAAGGTCTTAGGTAAAGACCTGCCCCGTTTTTTACCATTGACCACACGGTGGGCTTCTTCCTGCCTTTTCTTGTAGATCGTCGTCTTCTTTTTATATTTCCTCCATGTTTCCTTGTGGTTGACCTCCTTTTTACTCTCCTTCTCCTCCTTCTTCCACCTCCTACTGCTGTTTTAGCCTTCATACCTGCTGTTACTGCTAAAGCTGCTGCTTTTTCTGCTATGCTAGCGTCACTTGATTTTACTCGTTGCCAAGCTATGTCCGCAAGCTTTTTGTCAGCTATTGATCTATTTTTTGAATCGGCAAACGTGGAATATGCGATATCGTGTTCTTTACAAGCCTGATCTAACTTGTTTATGCCAGGATCGCCTCTTTCCAGTCGTTTTTTCAATTTAGTTCCTGGTCCGCAATACTGATAACCTCCTGGTATATGAAATTCGTATGGTAATGCGTCTATTGCTCTATTTACTATGGATCCTACTGGAATTTGTTTTAAAGCTTTACTTAACAGAGAAACCGCTGTGGACGTGATCCCACCTCCTTTTCTTGCAGTGTCTCGATATGGACTGATGTACTTGAACGTCATTATTGTCCTTTTATAATGGCAATGTGCAACTCATGTGTTAACTCTATGACAGGTTGCACATAAATGAAGTCATTTATTGAGTTATTTACTTAAATATCAATATCACCCCAATCTGATGATCTAAACTGTTTCGTTTTAGGGTTAATAAAGTATTTATTATAAATTTCTCGTTTAATATACTCACCTCTCATGGATTCATTATAAGTATTATGACCTGATTTTCCTTGAAGAATATCTGGTGTAAAATGATTGTGTAAATCAAATATCGCATTACCTAAAACTTTTACAAGAAAATTAACAGTGACAGCATTATCTACATGTTCAGGGTCTTTAAGGTTTGTTATACGTTTATTATTACAATTATACACTTTACTATCCTTTAATGATGTTGTAATGGTCTGTCCTACAGTTGCAGCATCATTTGCTTCTCTTCCTTGTGCCAAGTCTCTTATCACTCTATTATTACATGTAAACCATCTAAAATATCGATCTGGATCTAGATGTACGGTTTGTGATAAAGCAGCTGCATCAAGTTTTTCATAACCCCATCCCATATTTGATAACTTTTTATCCATGCAATCCCAAGCATTATTTTTGTATGTTAATAAATTAAATTTTTCATTACCTTGAACGAATTCATCCCCTTGCTTCGATACTACTTGATCTTGTTTTACAAAAGAGGTTGTTTCTTGTTTTAAGGTTTCCATCATTTGACCCACTGTTGCACCATCTGATGGCGCCGAACCATCTTTAACATTTGCTAAACAATTACCAAAACAATCTATAACCCCTACATCACGTATGATACAATGATCTTTTATATATTTAAGGTTTACAGCATCATTTTCATTTTTTGGATAACCTATATCATTAATAACAAATTTATAAAAAGAAAATCCATCTTTTGTCTTTTCAGGTATCAAGGAATGTAAATAGCGTCTATTTACGCTGTCTTTTGCATCTTTAGGGTCATCTACGTTGGATATACGTTTATTGAAGGCACTATACGTTTTCCCATTGAATTTTAACGTATTTTTTAATTCAGATGACAAATAACCTTTGTTTATCGCATCACCGTTTTGATTTGGTTTACCAACGTTGATAATTCTATGATCTTCTGCGTCATATGTGTTATTTTGTAGTTTTAATGTTGGCGATATCTTTTCCTTTAATATTTTTAAGTTTATTGCATCGTTTTCATCCGAAGGATCTTTTATGTTTTTTAACCTTTTATTACTCATATCATAATCTCCATCAGGTGTTTGTGGTAAACCAGCACTTCTTTTTAAACTATTCGAATATATAACCCATCCGAGGAGTAACGTCCGAACTTGTCAACACTCATGGTGCAACTGAATAGTACTCTAAGGAGTAACGCATTTTTAAAAGATTACCCCACGGTTTCGGAGTTCATCCACTAAAGCCACCCATTCGTTTTCCAATCCTGTATGACCCGCTTCTTTAGCTTCATGTATTAGTTTCATTCTATCCACCAATTTATTGATATTATTGTAATAAATCACATTTGTGTTATATAGTTTCTTCATTAAACCTGTACCTGTAACAGACTTACTTCTTTTTCTTCGTTCCTGAGCACTTACATCCAAAGTGGATGCCATAAATCTTCGTTTTACAGGTTTTCTTTGTGTTAACGGCATTGTTTGTCTTCTAGTTGGTATTAACTTGGATACAAATTCTCTATATTTTAAAGACTTAGATCTAAAAGGAAGCTGGTCAGGTAAATACTTTCTCCTATATGCATTTGTCTGTTCCAAAATCTTTTTATATGCTTCCATGTCTTTTTCCTTTACTAACGATACTGAAGGCTTATTTTCAAATAATAATTCAAATAATCCTTTTGTGCCCTTATATCTTTGATCACCAACAACAATATTATCATGTTCGTCAACGTTTAACGGGCTATTACCTATCATTAAACCATCGTCTGTTAATCTCGCTCCATAACTATGGTAATTCTTATTAGGAATTGTTCCGAGTAACATTTTTACCATGTATTTCCTTCCTAAAGGTCCTTTGTTATGAATGTTTTCACCCAACAAGCTTATGTTTGACGGTCCTTCTCTTGCCTCTTCTCTTTTTTCCTCTTCACTAGCAGTTGGTGCTTCTTCAGGTCCCCTTTCACTATATCCTGGTGATTCTAGCTCTCTTTCAGATTCTGCTCCGGTAAAGCCACTATATGTAGAGGATTCCGGGTCTTCGTCACTAAAACCTTCATATTTTACACTTTCTCTTTCAAACTTTGTGATAGGTGCAATCGCATCTCCTTCCAATACAGGTTTAGCGAATTTTTTGTTTAATTGTTTTAAAGGTTCAGTAATAGGTTTAAAAGTAGATTCAAGGAATTTCTCCCTCTCGCTAATACCTAGTTTTAATGCTCTGTTTTTAGCCCGAATAGAATCACTAAGTGATTTTATTTCTTTTACTAATTTTTCTTGGTTAACCATGTTTGTAGCAAGACGTGTTGTACAACAATGAATGTTTTATACCATGTTCAATGTATTAATATAAATCTATCAAATCCTATCCTGTATCGACCATTGTTTAGCGGTTGTTCCTTCATAATTGTTAGGAACCCATACTTTTCAGCCCAAGCCTTTCCACATAACTCTTTAAATCGTTCAAATGTCATATCCGCATTTACATGATCAAAATATATATGTTTTAGGTTGGTTTCGTCCTGTTTAAATACAATTAACATGTTGGCATTGTCTCTAATAAGTTGTTTAGGTATTTTGCTGTAAGTTTGGCCAATATAAATGCTATCTATGTTGTTATGTCGACCCATAGCGAAGTAATTCCTTATTGTGTTTTGGTTTTCACAAGATACATCGTCAAATATGAACACAGAGAATGGTTTAGCTTCTTGTGGTTGCATAACACTCTCGCTTGCATTAAATTTTAAGTATTTAACTTCAGACACATTATTCAGTATTTTTTCCAATAATTGATACTTTGGTTGTTGTAGTGATTTTGAAAATACATATAAATTATTAAAACGTAATCCTTTAGGGTTTGTAATCAAATTGAATACTACATTAGTTTTTCCACAGTTGGAAGGTCCGGTAACCAGACAGCGCACGGTGTTTGGTAACAAATTGCCATGTTTCCCACTATTGAATTCTGAATTATCCACTGTGAGTTCATCTATATTATTAATAGTAAAACTCTCCTTTTGTGGTATTATCTCCATCCTTTGTAATGGTTCAACCTAAAATGATTCTCTATCGTTATATCAAATCCTTTTTAGGAATCCAAGAATCTTCCGTCTTATTAAATCCTAACCATCGTACTTTAACCTTATCTTTTTTCCGTTGCAACACCTTTTCAACTAAATATACGTCACCTACTGTTGATTTTAACATTTCATGTCCATAAAACCCTCCTTCAAGCAATTGTCCTTTATTATCTTTTAAAATATATGTCTCAGGTACTGTAGGTTGTACTTTGAATACAGTAAAAACCTCATTGGTCCAATTTGGCAGATATCTTTTACTGAATACACCTTTATATTTACTTATTCGCACTTTATCACCCACATTAAATTTTTTAGGCTTTAGTTTTTCAACTTTTGGTTTAGTATTCATTTTTATACGTTTTAATACCAGTTTTTCATTTTTGCTAGTCACCTGGTTTGGTTTCATCCCAATAGTTCTATGAAACTTGTTATTGTAGTCGTTTATAAGTTTCGGTAATATATCAATCCATATGTGCGATCCTCTGTTGGAAAACATTTTATACATTGCACTTTTTAAGGTTCTGTTGAATCTTTCAATTATTGAGGCTTTTACCTCTGAATTGGTTGAATAATGGTTTATATTGTGTTTTTTCATTAAACTTGCAAATTCCTTATTAAAATATTCTTTTCCATCATCTGTTTGTAAATGTTTAATAGTATGTTTGTCTCTTTGTATAGCTATTTCCATTGCTTTTGTAACACTTTTGCCGCTTTTATCTTTTAGCGGTAAAGCATCAGCCATTTTTGAAAAACAGTTAATAACAGTCAATATGTATTTATACCCTTTATTTTGTTTGCTATAAGGAATCATTTCGATTAAATCCGCTTGATATAAATCATTAATTCCTTTTATCACCGTATTTCTTCGTGGAAACTTTCTTCTTGCAGGTTTATGAAGTTCGTTGACAATTTGTTGCTTCAAGTCCTTCATATTGCAAGTTTCAATGTTTGTTGTGCCACATGTATAATCACAATGAATGTTGTTTTAAATATTCACATCATTTATATGGGTCAAGGTCGTCCAAATTTGTGTAAAAAAATGGGGAACACGGCATTGGACTTGCCGTGTTCCCCATTTTTTTTACGGAAGGAGAAAGGAATAAGGTTGAAGTTGTAGAAGGACGAAGAATAGGTTACTAGTTGAGAGGGTTTAGGGAGTAATGGCCGAAAGGAAAAGTGTGGATTTTGTCGGGCATAATATGTCTTTTATCATCCCGGGCTGACAGTGCTTTTTTAATTTCGGTGACACTGTAGACTTGATGCTTGAAGCTTCGGATATTGTTGAATGTTGCTGATATCGTAGTATCTTCAAACAAACAAGTCTTGTAGTGGTCAAATGTCACGTGTTTTTTCAAATAAGATGTCTTCACTCCTTTTGCTTTCTTGACTGTCGGTGTGTTGTTTTCGTGGTACATCTTAAATGAATACAATTTCGCCATCAGCGCCACTATTTCTTCTAAAGGCATTCCATTTGCTTCATCTTTGAATTTTCCAATTACTTTTTTATTTCTTTCATTAAAATTTGGATGGTTCTTCGGATAGTCAGAAAAGTCGAAATCTTCTTTGTATGGAAAAGTCCTTAGGTCTTCATACATGTCCAAAGTTTTTATCCAGTAGATAAACGCGTCCGTATCCATGTATGCGACTCCAATGTTTTCCCTTCCGTAGTGTTTAACCATTTTGTTATAATGGAAATCATACATCAGGGTTTTACTGATGTCCAAAATCGACATACCTATGTATAACGGACGGTCCATGACTATTGTTGTTTTCTTCATACTGACAGCGACTAGATTTTCGTTTATAATCATGGATGTTCCAAAATTTGGTTTTTGCACTAATTTTTCCAATTTCCTAGGATCACTTACTAATTTTACATTTTTGTGTTTTCTTTTGTTCTCCAAGGTTTTTCCAAAGATGGCGTTGTTCATTAATTTATAGAAGTCCTTTTCAAATGCTGTTGTCGCTGCAGCTCTTCTTGTAGTGTTGGAATCAATATATGGTTTCAACCAACAAGACTGGGTGAATTCAATTGCTCTATGAATTCTCACTATACGTAGACCTAATTCAAGAGCCTGTTGAACTACCCAGTAGTGAGCCACATACCGATCTTTATTCTCCAAGGTCATCATCAATTTTGGCCATCTTCCTGTCGGTGAAACTTCAGTCTTGGCTAGGAGAGGTAAGTCGTAGTGATGGTCATGAAGGTGCTCCGGGTATTCAAAATCACAGTCCAAAATATAGCCTTTTGAACCATCCTTTGGAATCTGTGAGATGTCTCCGATGGTGGCCGGGTCGATCCACTTGAAGTCAGCGTAGGGAAGCGGATTTGACATTGCCCAACCATAAAGGTTGTTTGCGTCAAAGTAGCCAAGGTAGACCGATGGTTGTTGCTCGTCGAAGCCTGGGATGTACTTGTTGTTGGCTTTGACATGACGTGTTACAGCTTGTGTCAAACCGCCCCGTACACCAGATTCCATCATGAGCACCATATCTATATCTGTTAGAAGTTCCAATCGACAGTTGGTTGACTTTAGCATAGCTTGCCATGCTAATCCTGGAGATGTGTACGAGTGTAGAGGGTCCAGTCCATAGGCGGAGAAGCAGGTGTTTCGAAATTCTTCCATCACATCGCACAGCAGAGTTACGTCCAATTTTATATAAAAGTCGGAATATTCCCCTAAGGTTTGAATGTTTAGTTGGTTCCAAACATTACAAGCATGATTGTAGTCTTCAACGGAGATTTCACTTTCGTTTAATTTACTGTTGAAGGCTTCAATCGGTGGCAGACTGGTTTCTTCAAACTTTTCTGTAGATGTTATATAATCATAGGGGAAAACTCCTTTCCGTAATACTAGGTCCAATTTATCCTCAGATACAATTTTGCTGGTTTCTTTTAAGTCTTCTCTTCTTAGGTTCTCTGACAATTTGGCTAAACTAGATGGCATAAATCTGTAAGAGTCTACGAAGCAAAGTTTAATTTTACCTACTGTTTTTGAAAAGCTGATGTACTTTTCCAATGTTGTAGCAAGAACATCAATTTTACCATCATCTCTTCCTAACTCTGGAATAATAAAGTGGGAGTCGTAGCCGCTAAGATTGTGTAAAACGACAGGAATAAAGTTTGGCAGTTTGTAATTTATATTGCATGAATTACAAGCAGCTCCTCTGTATAACCCTGTCAGGTGATCGTGATCTCTTACTTTTGGATTTTCTTCACTGAACATCTTCTTGCATAAATAGCATCTTGTCGCTAAGTTTTATTCTTCTTGTTGATTTTGGTTTAAAGGTTCCATAGGTACAATATTACCGAACAAGCGTTGAACCTTTCCAGCAATATCGTACAGTTGGTCTACAAAATACTTAGCGGCTTCTTCACCACGGTAGAGTATTGGAGTGGATGTTAAACCATAGTCTTGCAATTGGTTTTCAGACAAGGTTGATTTAACTAGTAAACAAAAACTGTTGGGCTGATGCAACTGATATTTTGTTCTTCTAGTCACTTCGCCGTCCGGCAGCTCCTGTGGTACTAACGTTGATTCAAAATCTGCGTAGACCACTAGTGGAATTCGGTATTGGTGAACTGTCTTGTTAAATTGTATTGAAGCTCGGGTAGGCGGTGGAAGACTTATCTTTACTTCATAGTTCTCGTTGCAAAGTCTTTTATGTTCCAATAACCAGTCCAATCCTCCACGTCTTGAATCTTTCCAAGAAAAGCAGAAACATCTCTTGCAAACTGTAATCCTATTTACTCTTTTGGTCAATTGTTTTACAACTAACGCTTCAAAGTCTTTTATCCATACATAATGGGAAATTTCACCCTTGGTTATCAATAGCAAATCCGTACGGTTTCTTTGCTCAACCTTTACTACCCGCAAAGGATAAACGTTGTTGGAATCATCCAGACCAAAAACATTGACTGAAACGCCAGGATTTTTCTTTTCAAATTTGTCAATATCTTTTAAAGTAACTGGGTAAGTAAGGCCTTGAAAGTTGTAGCGGTGTTCATTTTCGTAGTATTCTCTACCAACTCTACAAGGATTGTTTTTAACATACTTGGTTAACATTGCATACTTGAAACATTCATTACCCTCATTTTGAACATTTCTACACGAGTTAGTGTTTTGGATTTTCTTTGGTAGAGGGATAAAACTACTACCTCTTAAACCATATCCATGTTTATGAACCCTAACATCCATACCTTCGATTGATGACAAAGTCCATCCAGATCCTCTTCCTTCATGTTCTTGGAGTTTGGTTATAAGTTCCTCCAAGCATTCTTCAATAATATCATCAATGTCGGAGGTGAAGGTAAGGGTTCGATTTTTGGTAATGAATGCTCTCAATGCTGTTTCACCATCAGTATTGTTAAACATAGCCTCTAACACCATTCCAAATTTAATAAAGTTTAGCCTTTGTAATTCTTCCCTCAACGTTTGACCAACAAGTTCCTTAGCCTGGGTTATGAATGTTTCCAATTCCAATTGAACGTTATTAATTTTGAAATGTGTTACAACTCGTCCTGGCAAGGCCGTGGTGCGCAGTTGTCTTACATCTTCCAGTTCTTCTTCTTCCATATCCTCTTCTTCGGTGTCCTCTTCTTCGGTGTCCTCTTCTTCAATAGGTCTTGTAGCAGTAGATGGTCCAGCACCAGCAAATTGTATCACACTAGGTCTTCTTCTTTGCATTTGCTGTAGATAGCTGTCCCAGTAGTTCGTCTGCTTCTGGTGCTCTTCCAAAAACCGGTCAATTGAGTCTAAGTCTATTTCATCCATGGTAATATCTTCTTTTCTATCTTCGTCTTCATGTAATTCTCTGTGTAGGGTGAAAAGATCTTCGTCTTGAAAGATTTCCCCACAAATGTCGCAAAGAGCCATTTCAAACAGTTTGGCTTTGAATGCACACTCTGTGAATGTCCACGCAATAATGAGCAGCGTGCTTGACCGGGACCCTTTATATCCGAGGCAGATAGGTGGGGAAAGTGACGTCATATAAAACAGGTTATCAATCATGTGCTAAATTTAGCCTTTACACAACCGTATGTAATAAATTTATCAGTAGGCTTGATAAATTGATGATATTTGGTCTAGATTCAATAATTTGTACAAGTTTTTTTAAAGACGTTTGTTTGAGCAAAATTTATATAGGTCAAGGCCATTTGGAATTATTATTTTGAGCGGGGGATGGAGCACTAAGCAGCATCATTTACTACAAAGTGCTCTATCCCCCGCTCACATTCTTTTTTTTAACTTTTTGTTTAAGCTTTTACAAAGGTGAAACATCACCATCAGAGTCGGAATCATCCTCATCACGGAATAGGCAGCGATGACAATACATAATTCTTCTGGCAACTAACATCCTATCCATTGGACGATGAGGAGTGTCTTGTTCTTCTTCTTCTTCTTCAATTTCCAATTGGAATTCCATTTCCGACTCAGATGATGACTCTAATGTTTCTTAGGCGTGCAAGTCCACTTCATTGTCCGTTGAACCAGCTTCGTCAGAGTCCGTTTCAATATCCATTATTTCTTCCTCCTCCTCTTCCTGATCAACCGCAGGTAGTTGGTCCTCTGCTTCTATAACTTCTACAGGTATTACCTCCAGAATTGAAAGAATTCTGTCGCGATGGAACACGGTGTTGTCAAGTGGAGCCATGGTATGAAAGTGGTGTATCTATCCAATTGGTTTGCCCTTTTTATACCCCCACCAACTATACATTTTATGTGGGTCAAGGTCACGTAAAGATACCCTTTGAGCGGGGGATAGACCACTAAGCAGCATGCTAGTCCATTGCCGCAAAGTGATCTATCCCCCGCTCTATTCCGCAGACCACACTCAAGTCCAAGTCCACATCCAAGTCCACATCCATATGTTACACTTTATTATTACTGCCACCAAGTAATTGTCACTCGCACATTTACTTGGTTTTGATAAAGGTACTGCACAAACTCCATATTGGTTGTTTGTTCGTTATACAAATGCATCATGAAATATGCAATCTTATCGATTGCGGCATTGTCCAACGGTTCGCAATTCACAAGTTCCAATGTGCCCTGGCTGGTCTTATCCTCTATAAGTTCCACCACTTCGTTGATGTCTTCTTCCAAGAGGATGAACTCAACACTGAAGCTCTCCATTGTTGTTGTTGATAGTGTCTAGACAAATGCTTGACTAAATGCTTTATTCATCAGTCCTACATATATACCAATTTCCCCCTCCTATTACCCATTCCCCCTCTACCTTTATATAGGTCAAGGCCATCCAATAATACCCTTTGAGCGGGGGATAGACCACTAAGCAGCATGCTAGTCCATTGCCGCAAAGTGATCTATCCCCCGCTCTGTATTCCACACAGGTCCTAGTCTTTACACACACATAAGCCCCCCAGTCTTTTACACTTACTCATATACTCTGTCCTCCCTGCCAATTAAGAGTTCCCCATGTTTGCCACTATTTTCAATTAACCTTTCCAAGTCCCAAAACACGATGTCCAAATTAACCAAGTTCGCTCGTCCAATTTGAAACACACTATTCCCCCCAAAGTCACTTGCTCTCACTTGTTGTCCTGTATACTGCTTCTTCTTCCACGCTACAATCACTACCCTACCTTCTTCAACAACCATTCTTTTAACATTATCATACACCTTCTTCAACATCCCTCTACAGTTTAAATAGTTTATGGTTACATACTCCCACTCCTTACCAATGATCAGTGATCCACTCATTTTCTAGCGTTCCACTGGAAGGTCCAAAGCAGAATGAAGTCGGGATGTACAGACCCCCCTCTTTTATACCAGTTAACCGGTTGTCCTTCGTTTAAAGTGGGTCAAGGTCATTCAAAAGTACCCTTTGAGCGGGGGATAGACCACTAAGCAGCATGCTAGTCCATTGCCGCAAAGTAGTCTATCCCCCGCTCTGTATTCTACACACACACACACACACACACACACACATGTCCCTGTCTTTTCATTACATACCTAATATATATTCACTACCTTCATCGTCACTATCACTCATCACCGTTTCTACAAACTCCACCGGATTAAAGTCAAATTGTTTCAATTGTTCTTTTAAGTTTTCAATTTGTTGGTCCTTTACTTCTAAAACACTATGAAGGTGTGATATGTAGTCCGCTGCCTCGTTGATGCTTGCTACTCTGGGATCGCCTAACTTCAAGCTGGGAACTACACCCTGCAGCCTGAAGTACGCCATACGCCTTTCTTGCTCCTGCCGTTGACCAGGACTGAGCAAGCCTTGTCCGTCTTGGCTCACCTCCAGCAAGGTCCGTAGCATTGGAGCTTTGCAAGCGTTTGCCCGAGCAACAGTTATGCTATGGAATGGTCGAGCAGGTCCACGAGTAGCAGGCAGAACGTTGGCAGCACGCCTTCTTGAAGAAGAAGCCCGAGAAGTTTTGCAGTTGGAAGCCATGTTGAAGTGAGGTATTCAGCTAAGCGATACAAAGCAGAATAACCAAACTGCACATCAATACCCGTATATATACACTTATCAGTGGTGGGGGTACTAGCTAACCTTGGTAAAGTGGGTCAAGGCCATCCAAAAACATTACCAGAACGGGGGATAGATCACTAAGTGGCATGTTAGTCCATTGCCACAGAGTGATCTATCCCCCGCTCTGTATTTCACATTCACGCACACATTCATACATACACACAAGTCCCAGTCCAAGTCTTTACCCACACACCTATCCACTCTCATCCTCACTATCATCACTGTCCAACAGGCTTTCACACTTCCTAATCAGTTTTTCCCATTTACTCCGGATATGAAGTAGCTCACTGCGAGTATTCTCTAGCATTCTGTCCCTTTGCTCTATGACTTCGTCGTACCACTCGATGATGTTTGGTGGAGTCTGAGTTGATGCGTCCCTCGTGGTTGGTTGAGAAGCTCCGCTGCTTCGCAACTCCTTCCTCACAGGACCAAAGCCGGAGAATCGGACACGACTCCTTGAAGAAGGCCCCGATCGGATTGGTCCAATGCTCGGGCTGGAGTTGGAGGCGGCCGGGCCAGAGGTAGAGGCTGGGATGTTCATAGCAGACATGGTGGTGTTCAGCTTAACGGTGTAAAGCAGAATGAGAGGACGGTTGATCACCACTCCTATATATACCCGTTTTTAGTGGTGGGGATAACACAGTGGGGGGGGGGGGCAAAAGAAATTTTGCTTAGTCTTCCCGGTCATCTGTTTTACATACCTTTAGCACACCCATTATTTTTGTTTCTTCAATAACTTTACACACCTCAAACACCCAAGCAAACAGCTCATCTATGTTGTTATAATTGATTTTTGTCCAGTGTTCATACTTATGAGTTTGGTTGTTTATAATACATAAATAAAATGTAGACCCGTCTCGTCTTATAAAACACTCAACTTCCATTCTATGCCGATTTAGCACTTCCCAAGCATTGTGTTGATCTATAAAGAAGTCACCACCTTTGTAATTGTACCGTGACATGTTTATTACAAAGCACAGGAACAGACTGAAGCAAATGAACGGCTCATACGAGCTTGGTAAGAGCGTTAGAGTGGGGGTATCACGTGATACACAACATTAGTTGTAAGGTTAGCACTTTATTTTAAACAGTAATTTATGTGAGTCAAGGTCATTCAAACTTTGAAAACTTTTTACCTCCAAACACTTGTAGCAAGCTACAAGTGTTTGGAGGTAGGTTTTAATTTGTTAAAGATTTTTGTAACTTAGTCTTCACCCTCAAGGACACGGTTTGAGATTGTCCCAGTGACTTTACATCACCGCCAGGTTAAAGTATTATACAAGTCAAGTATTTTTTTTTTTTTTATTAGTTGACTTGTGTAATACTCCTCTCCCTTACTTTAAGAGGGTTAGGACTAAATTTGGAAAAAATAATTTGGAAGAAGAATTTTTGTTTTTTAAATATCGTCCAACACAACCTAACAATTTAGAATTTCTTTTGGTAGGCCTACATCCTAATCCATTTCCCACACAGATTGGCATCCTTCCCTTCGTATTAGAAAGCCTTTTTTATGGATGAAAAATTGTCTTTGTACCATCCGAACGGGTACTTTCATTGTATGAAGGCTGCCATCACCTTTTACAATGATTTCTACTTTGGCATCAAAAGCTCCATAAGTTTGAGCAATAAAATAATATTTTTCATCCACTTTAAGTCTTCTAATATCAAGCGGTTGCGGACTGTGGGGATGTCTGGGTTGGGATGTTTTAGACCTAATGTTGTTAAGACTGTAGGGTCTTACTCTCGGAAGATTGATATTTTTGTTCAAGTGCGTTTGGCAACGGTCTTTATCTAAAACAGCAAACTTCTGACAGCAATGAATCCCAAAGTCTTTTGACATCCACACATAATCGCATTTATTACCCTTGCCAGCAGGGAGTTTAACACGCTTACGTTTTTGTGTTGGACGCTTTACTGGAGTGTTTTGGAGCTCTTCCGGTTTAGGCTGGCTAGAAGGGATGGAGGTGGGAGGTGAAGGTTTAGGAAGGTCAAAAGGTAGACTGCAGACAATTTTGGGTGGGGTAGGTGAACGGGTTAGGTCTATTGAGGGAAGTTCGGGGGAGAAGATTGATTTACGGGGTGGTTTGGTTGGTGTAGGTGGCATGGGGGATATGGGTGAGGGACATTGGGATTTGGTGTAGGATAGGATTTTCTTAGTTCGACTGTAGGGGGTTATCCTCGACCTTGACGCCTCTTCGAACACCGCAGACTCCGATCCCGAGTCCGATAGCAGAGAGAGTGCTGGAGAGGCTATCAGGACTCGTCCGCTGGGGTTTTTTGAAGATGCCGCGGGTGCGCCAGCCTCTTCCGAAGCCGCAGGTGCGCCAACCTCTTCCAATGTTGGTGGCAATGGTGAAAGGCTGGGCATCGAGGCAGGCTGCGGTGGCGGTGGCGGCGGCGGCGGCATCGTCAGGAAGCTCAGAATCTGTGATGTCATCAGGTATTCCAGGATCGGAGCGGAGGACGATGAGGGCTGAGGCGTGTTGGCCGAGGTTGAAGCTGATGGGTAGTTCTTCAGCTTAAGTCCCATTTTACCCATTGTAATGAATGGAATAAATGAAAGGAATAAATGTGAAGAAAGAAGTAAGTTATAAAAGATCTCAAGTGCAAGAGAGAACCTGTCCGTATGGGAGCTTGGACCGGAATGAGAAGTGCGTGCAGCCCGGCCGCCTTATATCCCCACCGGGCCTGCCACGCCCAGGATATCAGGGGTGGGGGAGGGGGTGGGGGTGGAGGGGGGGGCTCGCACTTTTTGTCCCGGGGGGGGGGTTCAATTTAAAACAATAAGCCTCACTTAAGGCGTTTATGTTAACATCGCTGAAGCCTCCAAAAAAGACACGCTTATAGACGAGTCAAACCTTGTGTGTTACTTGACTTGTACATTTTTTTAAAAGAGCTTAATATATTTACCATGTTAATAAGAACTGACTGTTAAAGAATTTTGAAAACTTTTATATATTTAGGTCAAGGTCACGGAAAAACTTTAAAAAAATTAAGCCCCACACCCCCGATGGGGGTGTGGGGCACTTGGGTTGTCATCGCTGTAGCCTCCGAAGAGACCCAACTATGACAACAAGGCAACATCCAATGTCGTGTTCCCTTCGCCACGCAAGACTTGTAAACATTTACTGCATTGTCTTTTCAATAGCTAACAAAACATTTACTTAATTTTGAGAGAGGTTGAGGACAGCCCTAGTGGCTTACGTCCTCGGTCCGAGTGCAGAGGCCGCCGCAAATTGGCCACAGCTGTGGTCTGCATGCCAGCGTACAAACGGACCGGTTCCCAACCCAGCCGCAATATTGCATGCCTGAGAGGACCCATGCTAGAATTGGTTTAAAATTGTTTTACACGGGGGTCTACTCCCGTACCCTACCTTTAATATTTAACTTTATCAATGCAGTAAATTTTTATAAATCTTTGTGGGTCAAGGCCACACAGACATTAAAAAATTTCGGCCCCCGTACATCCATGGCGAACCACGAATGTTCGGGGGCCTTGGGGACTAAAAAACACAAATAGCTAATAAAGATTCATTTACATAATTTTGAGTTTCCAGAAGGGAAACAAGAGGTTGAGGACAGCCCTAGTGGCTTACGCCCTCGGTCCGAGTGCAGAGGCCACCGCAAATTGGCCACAGCTGTGGTCTGCATGTCAGCATACAAACGGACCGAGTCCCAAACCCAGCCGCAATATTGCATGCCTGAGAGGACCCATGCTAACGTTGGTATAAAATGCTTTTACACGGGGGCCTACTCCCGTTCCCTGTCTTTACAATTTACTTTGAGCATTGCAAAAGCTCAAGGAGGGGATTGCTAAAACAAGCGTATACACTTTAGAAAGATATAACACACTTACAACACAAAATTGAGCTCAACGTAGTCAATGCTGGAACAAGCACATACACATTAAACACATATAACAAACAAGACACAAAGGATAAAAGACACACAGGAGACATAGGGTGCAAGTAAAACACTGTCATATAAAACAATTCGTAATACCCAAACGCAAGCGCAATATCTTACAACTAATACAAGTCTTAAGGTTAGAGTAGACTTCGCTAAACACTGAAGGCGCCATTCAATGTTTAGTGATGCCTATGGCGGTCCGTCCCGATCGTTCACGTTCAACGCGCGGGAGCGGACTGCGAGCCGGCTCTGGCTGGGCCCCCTTATATCCCCACCGGGGCTGCCACGCCCAGGGTATCAGGGGTGGGGGAGGGGGTGGGGGTGGGGGTGGGGGTGGTGGGGGGGGGTCGCACTTTTTGTCGGGGGGGGGGGGGGGTCGAGGTAAGTTAAGTGGGTCAAGGTCACCCGCAACACTTGTACTCTAAGTGTCGGCTATACCCCCACCACAACTGGATCCCTAGGCTGCACAACACCGCTTCGCCAGTATGTCTCCGGCTTCCATGCGGTGCGTCTCGCTGTTCTCTAGCTCTCTATATGTAAGTAATTTTACAAGTTCTGAATGTAGGTCACTACACTTTAACTCTGGGACGATATCGACTTGTAGTATTTCGGTCGACTTGTAGTATTTCGGTGTTTTGACTCAAGGTCATCACACTTTAACTCTAGCACATCGGTTATCGTACCAGAGGTGCTTAATAACCTAACTTGTAATGTTTAGGGTGGCGTTTGCACGCCACATAGTATCGCCATGAGTGTCCAGTCCAAGTTATAAGTTAAATTAATTTTACTGTAATCTTTTCCATTTCCACTTCGTTTTGCCAAAGTATAAGGTGTCGCTTAATAAAGTGGTATTTCTCTAAAGTTATAGGGGATTGCAGGGATACAATTAGTTTATTTAGGAGACTCTTCATCTTGGAGTTTAACACAATTTCCACTTTGACTTTGCTTCCTCGGCTCTCACAGCCTAAGCTGTACAGAAATGTTTCTTCTAGTGCCAACTCGGGCCAAGAGAACAGTGTGTTCACTGTAGGACAGCTCATGGTGAAGTGATGCGATACTCCAGCGTACCACCTCACCTTCCCCCACCACTGTGACCTTCCCCCACTCCTGCTGTTTCCCCCACCTCTTTTCCCTTGACTCATGCGCTACAAGCAGTCTCTCAGTATTGTGCGGACTTTTGTGAGGAGAAGCCATGTCGCGGGACACTTTAGGTAAGAAACTTGGCCGTGTTAAGGCTTTATTAGTTGCTCACTGTCCACCACTCAAAGTTAAGAGAGTTTCAACTTTAGCTAAGTGGCGCAAACTGTTGCGCGGACACCCTAAGTTTTATACAAAACAGACTAATGTCAGTTTTACTGATGAGGATTTGTTTAAAATATTGGATGAAATGACTTTTCCTTGCAAAATTCAGTTAGTTACTCCCATTCCTGACAGTTTAGAGTCTTAGTCTCTCAAGCCGATATACCTAGAGTACACTGAAGCTGACAGTCAGTCACTCGGTGGCTGTCGTAGGGTGCGCATCGGGGTCGGCGCTCCGTTGTTAGGTTTTCAAGGTCACGGTAATATCAAATTGTTGGTGTTGTGCTGGTTCAAGGTCACCTGAGGGATAACCGATTGCCCATTTAGGCAGAGTCATGTCAGAAACTCGAGTTTAACTTGGCACTTTTGCCGTTTCTCGTCGAAAATTCGCTCCAAGTGGTCAAGGTCACGGGGACTCGGACTGAAACTCGGAGCGTAGTGCGAGAAACGGCAAAAGTGCCAAAAAATTTTAAGTTTCGGCGTGACATTGACCTTAGTGGCGTCGGTGACGTCATTTTGATGACGTAAGGGGTGATGACGTCATCAGCGCGTCATTTCTGTGACGTCATGGGTGTGACGTCATCGAAATGACGTCATTGGTGATGACGTCATCGATGACGCAGTCGATGACGTCATCGATGACGTCATCGGTGAGGTCATTGACCTCGATGACGTCATCCCTCAGGTGACCTTGAACTGAGCCAGCACCAACAATTTGACACTACTTTTGATGTTATTTAAACAAACCATATTTATCTTCTAAATATAATATACCATAACATTTGTAAAATAATATTTTGAATGCTATTGCTATAGCTTTGTAATCTCTTGAAAATTGGATTTGCTGGACTATTTTTGAGTTTATATGCCTTGAAATAAGTCAAATATCAATTAATAACATATTAAAGTTGTAAAAATTATTTTTAATCAAACATTTTCTTGTATTTACAGAAGAAAAACGATGTATTATTAGTTACGCAAGAGGGACAAGTTAGTACATAATATTATGAAAAGCATAAACATTAAAAACTTTATAAAGAATTACAAGAATATTTGGTCTTGATTCTAAATTACTAATACGAACTTGGTAATTCCAACAGTAAGGTAAAGATACGAATAGTCTGGTGATGAAAAATTTGCTTAAGGGTGTAAATAGCTAGAAAAAACCTTAAGTATTAATAAATGTGAATGTTGTTCTGTAAGTTGATTTGAAATATTTATAGCAAATCCACTAGGCTGCCGGTTTAGCCAGGTAACGAGCAATATCGGTGGTAAGCCGCCCGCCTCTTGCAGCTAAGAGGCATCGCTCCAACCATTACGCAAATCTCTGTCATAAAACTTGCATTGATAAGATTTCCGCTCTTCTCATGCATTAACTGCTCCAATTTCGCATCCACTTTGATAATTTTACTTTATCGCGAAAAATACAATTTACTTTACTAAAAAATTGTACAGCTCTTACATTCCGCCACATAAGATTTTTCCCGAAATAGACTTGGTCACTAGTGTGTAATGACAAATTCCTGGCATTATTTAAATATGACACGAGTTTATAACTGAATAAAGATTACAACGTAACAGTTTTGGAGAGGAATAAATTGATGTGTCATAAGTTATTTAAAATACTTATATTAGCTGTGTTTGCCAACCGGTGGAAGACATATTGCTTAATTTGCAGTTTAGTATTGTTTTAATATATTTAAGAAAACGTATCAGAATTAACATGGCCCTTTAAAAATTCTTTCAAATTTAACAGAAAGTTAGTTTGAACCCGCTCTCTTATTTCATAACAGTTTCTGATGCGGCTTTTATGTAATAAATAATATTATATAAAACTGATCCGTATGATTTAGTTTATTAATTTAAGAATTGGGTATTTAATAAATTAATGGTAGAAGAATTGATGATATCTTCTTAACAAATGCAACATTAATAAATAAAGCATTACTGTTTAGTCTAGATTTTTTATCGATTTTATCATATTTGTTACATCCACTTCACTTGGATAACTTACCATGAATAACTTACCATGAAACTACTATTTATAATTCTCAACAGACATTATTAAGTGACTATAATAAGAAAATAGCATCATATAGTCGCTAGTTATTTATTTACAAGTAAATTTGATTTAACTACAGCAGCGTACAATGTCACAATATTGTGATATGAGCAATAACTTTGTTGCTGGGGAGTACTAAACTACTACAGGGAGAGATTAGATCCCTTAACTTAAGTGATCATCCATTACCATTTAGTAAACCGTTCCAATATATTCGTTGTTAGGGAAAATTATTAGCGTCTTATAAATTATAATAATTCAATGGGTTTACTTACATTGATCTGTTACATTAAAATTACTTATGTAAGAAATTTGGAGTGTAACTCAAGAGGCTTTTGTGTTATATTAAATATATATACATATGAATAAAAACAACCTTATAAGAAAGTGTTTTTCACAACATAATGGTAAAAAGAACTGTGATTGTAAAAGCGAGATGGAGTAAGTTATGGCAAAATCGTATTATTAAAAAGATTACTAAAGGACATTATTCGAGGAGAGATTTTACATAGTCTACTTTTGGTTGGGTATTATTCTTTTCATTATACTATAAATTTAGTTTAAATTTTTAACATAATTTTAATATAACAGCAAATAATTATTTCTAAAAATAATGTTTTAAAAATTTATTTGATACATCTATTTACAGAATTATTAGTTTACAACCAAAGTTCGTGGATTCTTTTACCTTTAAAAAGTCTCTAATGTATTGAAACACGCTGCTTGTGACGTATTCATGGGAATATAATATGCCTACGACGTACCTGTAACTAAATGCTAGGGTCGATAGTTAGGCTGGCTGCCAAATTGGCGTCTGGTTGTTTTACTTCGCTCAGCAGACGTGTTTTATAGTGATTTCTCCCAGTGTGCGTTATTTGAGTCATTAATGCGCCATAATTGATCAATATTCCATACTAGACCTACATATTATAGGCAGTAGAAAGGTTATACATTTTACTATAATTAATTGTGTACTTGACATAAGAAAATTATTTATGAAACATGTTTTCTTTAATATTTACAAAGTCTTAGATTCAATAAAATACAAAAAAAAAAATATATATATATATATATCTGCATAGATATGGACAATTTTGTTCTGTCAAACTTGTGTTCAAAAATTTATGGCCAAATCTTTTTTTAGATGTATATTTTTAACAATTTGAAAAGTCAAAGTTTATTTACAACCTGGGGTCGAGTTCACGAGTAATAGTGGGCTCAGTGAATGTATCACACGTTATTTTCTTCAGCTGAAACTGATGGATTTTTTAAGTGGCTAAATATTATACTTTTTACTTACTAACCCTCCTCACTGGCTGACACATGTCTTCTTGATTTTATCCACTCACAAACAATACAAAAATATACCAAAATTGGAAAAGTTTATGAAAATTTATTAATCATACATTTGATTATAAATGAGATATTTTTCATTAAAGGTTAAGAACGAAACTATGTACTAATTAATTTGTTACCAAGTTGAATTTTTACAGAACAAAATACTTTGTCAAAATACAATTACATTGTAGGGTGATTCGTAACAAATTAAAATTAGTATATTTATTTATTTATTTTACATACCAACGGACACCAAACTCTATTTTTGCATTTAACAATAAACAAGATATAAAATATCTTACTATTAAACAGTGACACTCCAAATATTATTCAGTATTCATAAACACAAAAGTTTATGTTTGGGTTATAAACCCGGACAGGGTACTTTAATTAAGTCTACTATAATTCCAAACTGCTTAAAACTAGAGCATTCTACTCTGTATAGCTAAGAAAGTATTTAATTTTATGTGTTTAATAACTTTATTCCAACGTTAAAATTAAGTGTTTTTAAGTATATTTTCTATTTGTGCTACCACGGTACCAACATAATCATGGACGATGTATTTAAAACTTTTATTTAAGAATTAATTTATTGAATCGTTTAGTTGTCCGTTGAATGAAACGTAAAATAATCCTAGATCTGATTATAGAAGCAATGTTTTTAGTTTTGACATTGTCTGCATGAACTTAATATATTAAAAGGGATTATTTGCTAAATTGACGTTTAATCAAGTGATGACGTGTGGTGATTTGTTTGTGGTAGTACAAAATATTCTTTTTGTATATTGGTAATATTGGTGCAAAAATAAATTTAAAATTATTCAACATCAATATACTTTTAGTTAGGCTATTTATTTTTTAGGAGGACATTTCAATAGACAAGCTATCATCATCAGTTTACGGTACGGATGATGATAGATGTCCACTGAAAGGCCTTCGGTAAAAATAAACACATAAAAGTACATTGATGTTGAACAATTTTAAATTTTATATTCTTTTGTCTCTGGTTATATAGTATATATTTGATAAATGTAATTGTAATGAAAAATAAGAATCTGGTAAATCTAAATCTTATTCTACCAGCAATAAGAAGGAATGGTCCACTTTTGACGTAAATTTCACATGTAATTAGGATAGGTCAAAGAGTTCATAACAATTAAATTGAATAAAATTAAAAATATATTTTTATAGTATATTATCCTATTAACTATAAAGTCGAACTGTTACAAATAAATTAAAAGTGAAATATTCAATTACCTCGAACTTTTTAAAAGAAAATTTGAGTTAAAACGTAAAGCAATTACTATTAGTTTGGTTCACCAAGTCTTTTCAAAAGAAATTCTAACAATGAAGAACATTATCACGCCCCATTTAAGGTTATGAATAAGATATTTTAGTTGAAAGACTTTTATTTTACCTCTCACTGATATACTTTACTTTTTAATATTGCATTCACCGTTTTTTATCTTAATATTAAAGTGGTATACAATAAAGTATTTTCTATAAAGGAAAGTCTTACAAAATTATAAACTCAATTCTACTATTATTGCATTAGTAACGGTTTAATGCAATGCTTAAGGTTTAAGTTAATACATTAAAAATAAGGTTGTAATATAACGATGTAGTGCATAAAATGTTTAAGAAAATAATTTAAATCCCATTTTGATATAATATATTAAACATTAAGATTGTCCAATATTGATTGTAAAATAACATTAAAAAGTAGGAGTTACACAATTGAGAAAATATTGTTTTGGTTTTAAGTACTTAAAAAAATTATACTATGTAATAACTAATTGCGTATTAAAAACTCTATATATTTTATGATATTATTGAAGTATATTAGCTTTGTAACATTTCAGTTCTAGTACTTCTAGAACCATTTCTACTTAGCAGTTCCAGTAGTAGTAATTGGGTATAGTACCAATTTTTTTTATAGTCTCTTTGGCTTGATTAACAATACAGTATTGCTTAAATTTTTCATAAAATAGTGGGACCGAAACATGCAGAAATAACTCTACTCATTATTAGTTATCTATGCAACAAGTGCACAAAGTGATGGATTGATACACTCAAGAGAAATGTTTATGCATAACATAAAGAGAACAGTGAACTGTTTTTTTTCTTTTTTTAGAAAAAGTTTTTTTTAGGAAAGACCCAATCTCTATCTTAATTGGTTAGTTTTAAAACACGACTCCCGTAAACCTCAGCATCTGTAAAACTTGCCACTAGAGAAAAACAGATGATTTTAGGCAGTAATAACTGAAATCATTAATAAAAAAATTGAAAAATTCTAAAATCAGAGAAGGCGAGATCCGTCTTTCTATATGGAGAAAAAAATATCTATCATAATTAGGAAACCCGATTCCCGTAAACCTCTGAAGCCATCAAACTCGCCCAGCGGTACGACAGCGAGGCGGCATTCGGTAACATCGTCCAGGCTCAGGTAAAATTCTGGATTTGTTTTTACCACTGGATTCTAGAAATTTCACCGTATGTTCTAATAACACAACTAATTTGGATTGGTTGTTTTTGGGAATAGAAATGAAAACCATACAAACTATATAAATCTGGACATTTCGTCAAATTAAATTCAATGAAAACTATTCTATCAGTCTATAAACAACCAAGCAACTAAAGAAAATTAATGGAATGCATCGAACGTATTTAAGTAGTTGTTTTTCCAATGTATACGATAGATGTAGAAAACACCACTTTAAATTCATCTCATGACCTTGTGTAACAGAATTTCTTTTACTGCTGCTTGCCAAAATTTGAAAAAAATTTTAACGTTTTAAAATTAAAATTGCTCTTTACAAGGTAATTTATAACATTAAAAAAGTTCTATTTCATGAAAAAAAAAACTATTTCAGGTAATGTTATTGGTTTAAGGTCATAATGGAATGTTTTATGACAACCACATTAAGATAAACTTTTATTTTCAAGAAAAACAGGCATATTATTTGAGACATTTACATAATGGAAAGCCGACTCCAAACTTCCACAACAACATATGTTGCGGCTATCCTCAAGGCAACGAAACGTTTTTCATCCTTTTATCTAATTCTTCCATAAATAAAACGATTCACAATATGTTTCTTTTAAAATACGTTAACGTGAAATCTCATAAATTGATTACATTGATGGAATCAATAGAAATTATTTGTTTTAGTTTATTAAGATTGGCTAGGTTTCAAGGTTTACATTTTTGCGTTTGAGGAGTCAAAATGGTGAACCAAGGGTAAAAAAAACACAAAATAATGTAGGCTGAAAATTTCCATTTTTATAAACAAATAATAAATTAGTAGTGGGGTTTTGCCGGTTCTGGCCCATTTCAAGGCCAAGCGGTTCGAACCGGCAGGTGTGGATGACAGTGATGGATGTGTTTTGTAAGTGGGTCAAGGCCATCCGGAGGGAGTTTTAAAAAAGCGGAGCCGCGAGGGGCTCAGTCGGGGCGGGGACTCGGGACGGGTCGGATCGGAGCGGGAGCGGCGGGCCGAGGGAGGGTTGTTTTTTTTTTAGTTTATTTATTTTAATTAATTTAAATTAAAATAGTGTCGTTGTTGTTGTTGTGCAGAGAGGCGTTGGAGCGTCGTGCACCGTTGACGCAGTGGTAGACGCCGAAGGTGATGGCGAAAAGGAGGTAGACGCACAGCATGCACAGTACGCATTTGAACAGTTGCAGCAGGCGGACCATGCCTTGTTGGTTCGCCGTTTCCAATTGCAGCCTGTTGATCTCCAGTCTGAGTCTGTCCTCCTCCAATCGTGATCTGAGCGTAACGTCGTCCATCATGTCTGTGTGTGCGTGTTTTTTAGTTTGTGGTGGGGGAAAAAACGGGAGCGGTGTTGATGGTAGGAAAGTCGGCGATGAAATGAGAAGCGAAGACGAATGCAGTGCATATTTATTGTAGAGTGGTGGGGGGTGAAGAAAAAAAAAAACAGTTGTCTTCGACTAAACCTCATCGTCAGCTGTGTCGGAAGGTGCAGCCTCGGAAGGTGGAGGAGTGCCGCCTGCAGGTTCGATGTCCTCGCTCTCCATCTCCTCGCATTGTGGACAATTGTAGGAGATCTCCACAGTCATGGTGATGGTGTTGTTGGGAGCGCTGACTACGTCACTCAAAGTTTCAAAAATATCCTTCAAGTCTTGTTGCGACTTTACGGTAAATGTATTTGTACTTGTCGCTAAAGGAAAGCCGCTCATCGTTCGGGAGTCGGCGAACAAATGGCGAGCGGAGGTGAGGCGGCCGCCTATATTCGGTAGGGGTACCGTGGTGGGGGAAGAAAAGAGTGGGGGGAGGACAGCGGTGGGGCGAAGCCCGGGTGGGGGAAGAAAAGAGTGGGGGGAGGACAGTGGTGGGGCGAAGCCCGGGTGGGGAACGAGGGAACTTCGGTCATCGCAGTTCGCCGCGAAACGCCGTCGGGATAGGTTGTGGGAGCCGTATGAAGATAAGCGCTAGCTGTAACACAATGTAGAAAATAGTAATACTTTGTTTGTAAATTAAATATTAAATTTATATTTAACCAGAGCTTGCATTTCTTGTTCCTCGTCGTTTAATTCAACAATTTTAACACCATTAGTAGTCTGTTCCTCTTCCTCTGCACTTTGCGACGATGAAGACATGGAGGTGCCAGGAGAAGATGACGAGGATGAAAATATTGTGGTAGGATTGACATATTGCACCGTGATGTTGATCCATCTTAAAGGATAGCTATCAATGACTGTCAGTAAGTTTTGGAATAGTTCTTCCATCTCTTCTCTGTTGGTAATTAAATGTTGAAAGGAAATGAATTTATCATCCATGTTGTTGTCAGTGCGAGTAATGAAATAAGAATGAGAAGCGTATGGGATGATCCGTAGAATATATGTTGTAAAAAAAGTGGTGGGGGTAATCTCAAGGTCAATCAAATGGAATTTTAAAAAAGGGCTGCAGTCAGTGACTACCGCTATACATCTGAAGCTTCAACAGGATCAGAAGACCAATCTGATCTGTACTTGCACGCACTTATGATGCATGTACAAAAGTCGTCTTTATAATATGCATTGCACTTTCGACAAGTGGCAAGTTTTTGCGGATGAAATTTGATACACTTCTGGGGACAGCAAGTGTGGAAGTATCGTGATTTATAAATCTTGAAGGTTCGCAATTCTGGTAGCGGTAGTTGCTTTGTCTTGCACTTGCAGTAACAGGATCCGAAGAATTCGCACTTTGTACAAGCTAATCCGTCTACCATCCATCTTCCTAAATCTGTGCATTTCTGTTCACAACAGTAGCGCGGTGCGTCCTCGTTGTTCTTCTCCTCCATGTTGCCGCTTCCAAGTGTTGGCAAGAAATGAAGTTGTACAGTGTAGGATAGCGTGTTTTATAGATCAATAAAAGTGGTGGGGGTAATCTCAAGGTCATCCAAATGGAGTTTTAAAAAAGATCATCTTACAAATGTAAGATGTTTTTTTTTTTTTTTTTTTTTTTATTTATGATGTTGGCTTGTCCTTTTCTTCTTCTTTAGGTTCTTTCTTAATATTCTGTTCCTGTTCCTGCTTGTTCGCTGTAGCCATGGCGATGAGTTCTTCAGTGGATAGCGGGTGCACTTCTGGAAACTTCAGGATCAGTTTTGGTTGGAACCCTTCTCTAGTCAATACACTGAGATCGGCGCTCATCTCTTCTACGGTTCTATAGTCCTTTCCGTAGATCTTTCCATTGAATTCAATCATCATTCGGTATAACATGGCGGCAGTGGTTGTTATCGCTGCGACCGTAGGAGAGCAAATGATGATTCTGTTGGAGTTGATCCCTCGTTTTATAGCGAAATTTTACAGCGAACCCTTGTTGACGTCATGCTTTGTCATTTAGTAGTATTTGTGGAATTTGACATTGGTTTGAGTAGATGGAGCGGATGTTGTCGCCGCCTGTGTGGGAAAGAACAATTCTTCATCGCAGAAGTTCTGTTTGGAGAACATCCTCTTGTTTGTTACATAGGTGTCAACGTTCAAGTGATAACCACCGGCAAGAAGCACTCGCAATTCATTAGTGAAATTGTCGAGCTGTTCAAAAGTTGTAATAGTGGAGGTATCGTATGATGCACACTTGATCTTGAGAGACATTGTGCAATCACCAACGGAGATGTGTACAGCACTGAAGGTAGTCGTAGACTGAGGGAATTCTTACGGACATTGCTCCATTTATATAGTTTTTGAAACTAGGTCAAGGTCACCCGAAATTGTTTTTTATATAAAGCAGCATACCGATATGTGTACAAACACATACCGATATGCTGCTTTATATTTGTTTTTTTTTTTTATTGTTATTCATTTATTTAGAAATATTTTACAAAAGTTTACAAGAACAATATGAAATTACAGATTAACTGTTGGCGTTAGGCATGACGTGAAGCGTGAGCTCTGTAGAATTACTTCCGCTCGGACCGTGGGACGCCAAGTAGAGAGCTCCGGGATGGATGAGGCGTAGATCTTCGTTCTGCAGAAGTTGGACGAAGCGTTTGGGAAGAAAGATTTGAAACTTCGGTTCATCACCAGGCGAGTAGGGCGCTTCACTCAGCGTGCAGTTGATGGCGTCTCCGACAGTTGTTTCCATCTTCTTGATGGTGTGGATGATGTAATGCTTTTCTTCCTTCAATTCCGAACATCTTTTAGTGGGTAGGATTGTGGACTTGGAATGTTTGTTGAACTGATCGACAAGCGATTGTAAAAATGTTTGCGTTGCCATTTTTTACTTCTTCTTTTTTCGTTGATAATATTCTTAGTCTTGCGAATCTGCGTGTGAGGTGTTGACTGCTCGGTGGCTAGAGTAATACTCATGCCCGGTCATGGTTGTCCCCTCGCTTTTATACCCTTCCCATCCCCCACCACTCTGTTGGAGATACGCGTTCAAGCGATAAGCGTTCTTCAAGGCGCATTGCGATTGACGATGTTTAAAGTTTTTCGATGAAATACAAATGTTGCCGAAATGACATTGGAAATCCCTGTCCACCTGGACATTTAACACTTCGTGGTTTGTAAACTTCTGTATCCAACTGGCTTTTTCCACTCCTTTTGTGTAAATAATTTTAAATTCTTTACAGTAATGATTCATGATTTGCGGCATCATACTGTAGTGTACAAAACCTTCATCCCATCTCAAGTTGTGAAAGTATTTCATCAACCACTTGTTCGTTACTCTCGCTTTGGTATTTAATCTGTTAAACGGTAGTGGCGGTTGGAATAAATAGTGATAAACTACAGATGTGTTCATATCTAAAACTACTAACTCTTTTATGATAAAACTTCCGTCGTTACCGCGGAACGCTTGGAATTCAATTATACCTCGTCTCACTTCCATTACTTCCGATTTGTTAGAAAACGAAACTCGTTTGTTCATGACGAAGGTTGGTAAACGACTGTTTGCAAAACCGCGGTGCACGCTCTTTTATACCCGAGGGTCTACACTTATCAATTATTGAATGAGCCTTCTTCGTTCACCTCTTGGGCTTGCTCATCTATACTGTAGTTAGTCTGATAGTTGTGCAACTGTCTCCACATGTCAACTTCATGAGGTATCCTATTGAAGATGGACGTATCTACGGGACCGTACAGAATCGGCACATACGGTTGCCTATCCAATGTATCGGTTAGATACTCTTTTATAATTGCACTTGAAAATATTAGCTGTTTTAGATATCTTGTGACAGGACCGGTAGCACAACTTAGACTGTAGAATTCATCTTTTGTCAGGTGTATCTTCATCTCATGCTTGGTTAAATCTCGAAAGCGGACGATTTGTCCACCTCGATGTTTCACTATATCGATTTCGATATTGGATTCCAGCAGACTTAATTTTGTCCTTCTTCCAAATGTGTTGTTACTCAAATAACATTCCAAAAGATGTAGATGTTTTCTAAACGATTCCCAGGAAATTTCAGTGAAGGCCACCATTTTAGATCCGTGATTTAAAATAACAGTTGGTGAATAATCCAATGATTTTATAACTCCGGCGGACACGCTCTTTGTCATACAAGAAGAGATGGGATAGTAGATCCTGAGAAATACTTCTGTCAAAATATTGGTGGAGATGGTGTCATCGATCTTTCTTCTTTTTACTCCTTTTTCAACTTCCTCTTCTTTTTTCTTATGTTTAAACTTGAGGAACTCGTCCATTTCTTGTTCGACTTGTTTTTCTATATCCAAACTATTGTCACCCATGGGAGGAGTAGTTTCTTCTTCGTTAGTATTTGCAGTAGGAGAGCTCATCTTGCGGACGATGCTTCCCATACGACGGTCAGAAATATAATGAGATTTTCATTCTCTTTCCCCCCTTTTATAACATTTGCGTCGACCGCAAAAAAAAAAAAACAGTTTTTTTACAACACATTTTTAACAATTCCTGTTAATGGAGTGTAAGTCACTATCTTGTCATGTATAATTAAACAGTATGCCGAAGTTCCGTCCGGTATTGCTTCTTCAAACTCCATTTCGATTTTTATATCCACACTGGACGATTTCACGGATTCGTTTTGTTTTGAACAATCGATAACGACTATTGGGGCTTTGGAGAAAAACTGTTCCGGCGATAATAGCGGTGTATTTGTCTTCCCGTAATATGACGATTGAAACCTCGCATACATATCGTACAAGATTGAATAGCGTTTTTTACTAAACATGACATTTAGATTGTCATAAGGAAAGAATTGAGAGTTTAGAAAAACTTTACAATTCTTTATTTTGCAATGGTCAAATTGACCGGCGTGCGAAGTTATAACATCTTTTCGTTTAGTCTGGAAACCGAGTATTACGTACCGTGCCCGTTCTAGATAAGTGGACGTCTTGACAGTCCATGTTTGACGCTCTGTTTGAGGTAGTGTGGGATATTCATGGAATTCCCAACTTCTAAACGGCATGACGATATCACGGTCAGATTTCAACTTTCTCAACAATACGATTCTGTGTTCATCGGCTAATCTGACATGCGGTACTCTCCACACGACTTTATCCAACTGTAGCTGCCATTCCAGTTTGGCTTCCGTAGTTCCAGGGTCTGCAAGTATCAAGTCCTTGTTAGTTGAAGATCTGAGTAATACCAATTCTTGTTTGACATTTATTATTATCCGTCTGTAATCTTCAGCGAATCCCAAAAGCAAACGTAAAGGGACATGAAAGTCAAAATGACCATTGGAATCCGGTGTTATAGTGTCTTTATCGGGAGCAACCCATCCGGCGGTGACTATTGAATTTTTCTCATGCGGTGTTAATGATGTTAATCCTTTCAGCGTCGTTGTTAGACCGACCTTTTTTGTCGAATCAACCGTCACTCCTGATATTTCATATCTTATTTCATCAAAAAGATATGCCATCGGGTTATTTATAAAAGGAACCGTTGAAGCGGTTTTTCCATCCAATTTTAATACCCGTCCTTCGATGTACAAGTAACTTTCACACGGTAACGTGTAAATGTCCTGTTGTTGAATGGGGATCCTTATTTCATCGTTATTGTTTAATTTTGATGAAGTGTAAGGGTTGTGCGTGTGATATTCCTTCTCCCATAGTGTTTCGTCGAACGTCGGCCCTTGAGATATATCCAGGATATCCATCGTTGGTAAGTCTTAGTCCGATCTTTTGCAGGAAACGAATGTTGTCCGGTGTTAACTCGTCCAATGTTGAAGAGCTACTGAGGTCTCGGCTCTTCCGTTGCGGTTTAAATGTCAATCCCATGTTGAACTTATGACACCGCTTTTATGTGTAACCGTATTGTAATGGTTTCTCCTCTAAAGTCAACACTGTTACCGTCCTGATCCGATATGTTCAGTACGATGTCCGAAATGAAACTGGTGTTCAATGGTAGGTATATCAGGTTTTGTGGTTTCTCAACTATTTTAAAACCGGGAGCCACTGTTGGATAAAATGTATGTAAAATATGTTGGTTTACCCCGTCTCTATACGATCCGTGTATGATATTGCATGTTATATCAATACTATTAACCTTTAATATTGTTACTGTGGTATCACCTGTATGAGTAGGTCCGGGATCTAAGATTTTTCTTTTCTTATCTGAAAATCCCAGTAAACTACCAATTGAATTTTCTAAACTTAAATCTATATAATACTTTGAAGTGATTTCCGCTTTTAAAGTATTGTTATTTCCTTTTATACTGATATTTTCTTCTCCTAGCTGCTTCTGTAATACTTGGTTTATATCGTCTATTTCATACGATCCGGTAGATAAAGTTATTACCTTCAATTGCGAATAATTTCCTTTTTCATCTTTACTCTCGTAATAATGTAGTAAATTGTTTTTTCCCTCCGTGACGTTGGGAATTGAATTGTACGTAGTAAAATCCAATAGTGCAGCTTCCCACAGTCTATCCTTGGATAAACGTAGTGCCGGGAAAAGAGTGCTTTTCAGTGTGGATGAATTTCCACTCAGTGACACTGTATACGATGACATCTCAAAGTTGACTGACGCTTTTCGCTAAAAACTCCAAACATAAATGTCCACATATTTCTGTATTGTTGGGTTGTTCTCTTTTGTAATTGTAAAATATATTTTCGGAGTTCCGAAAATAGTGTTGAAGTTCTTTCGGCGGTGGTAGATTGCCAAAACTGTCAAAGTAGTAAACGTTCTGTCCGAGTTTTTTATAGCATACCCAATGAGTTCCTGGACCATGAGTGGAATCCAAATTTACTATTCCAGTTTCATTTTTCCATATTTCATTTGGTAATGCGTCTTTCATAAAAACTCCTCTAAAAAATGGTATTCTTAAACATTTCACATAATTTGATAATTGATAATTTGTCAAGGCTTTATTTGGAATTATCAATTGATTGTTCTTATTTAGTATACACGGTACGGTCTTAGGTATAGACCTGCTCCGTTTTTTACCATCGACCAAACGGAAGTTTTCTTCGCCTTTGCTTTACGAGTCCTACGACGTCTTTTCTTAATGTTTCCACCTCTTTTGGGAGCTCTTCTCTTTGCAGGCCGTCCTCTACGACGTTTCCCGCCACCAAATTTTGTTTTACCCTTCATGGCTGTAGTAACTGCCCAAGCGGCTGCTTTTTCTGCAATACTTGCGTCACTTGATTTCACTCTTTGCCAAGCTTTTTCCGCTAACACTCTATCCGCTATCGATCTATTCGTTGAATCTGCAAACTTGGAATACGCTATATCGTGTTCTTTGCAGGCTTGATCCAATTTATTAATTCCAGGATCCCCTCTTGCTAAACGTTTTGCCAACTTAGTTCCGGGTCCACAATATTGATAACCTCCGGGCAGATGAAATTCGTATGGTAGAGCGTCTATCGCTCGATTTAGAACAGCACCAACAGGAATCCGTCTGAGCAGGGATAACGCGGCTGATGTTATACCACGTCCTTTCTTGACGCTGTCTTGACGACGACTGAGCGGTGCGGTCTTCATTGTGTCGTCTTATATAGCCGGCGTGTTTACTCTACGAGATGCTTTACACGAATGAATAACTCGTGCACAATTTTCATATTTAAATACTTAATTATTCAAATTAATTATATACTGATTTATGATTCTATTTTTAATCCAAGCTTCTCGTTCATCGGGTTGAATCATCACATGACTCGTTGTACTAGCTATATGATTGTGGGTATCGATAAGTAAATTGCCCACTATTCTTATTAAACAGTCTAAAGTTACAGCATCTTTTGGATGTTGGGGATCGTGTAACTGCATAATACGTTTATCATTACACGTGTAAGCAGTCGAATCACTTTTCGACGTTGTTATGACTTGTCCAATAGTAGCAGCATCATTTAAATCTTCTCCTGGTAAAATATTAATTATTTTCTTCATCTTTGCATCATATTTGGTCCCAAAGTGTTTATCCCAAGTTATTGTTTGTTTCATTGTAACACAATCATTTGCTTCGTAACCAGGATAAATATCTTTTATTCTTCTATTACGACCATTGTATGTACCTAATGTACCACCAGTAGCAATTAATGTTTGCACCATTAGAGGTACATCTGTATCTTTTATACCAAATCTTCCATTTGTTATTGTTTTACGTCCTGCATCCCATTCATCATTATTTCCTTGCATTAAATTAAACTTTTCATTTCCATGTATAAATTTATCTCCCCGCTTTAACACGGCATCTTCATGTTTTACAAAATTGGATGTTTCCTTTTTTAATTCTTTAGATAATTGTTCTATAGTAACAGCATCTTTTGGTTGAGAACCGAACTTTACATTTGACAACACTTTCCCATGACAATCGATTTCATCATCATCTTGTAAAATACAGTTGTCCTTGATATATTTCAGGTTTACAGCATCGCCGTCTTCCTTTGGGTATCCAATGTCATTTATAATAAATTTATAAAAAGAATATCCATGTTTAGTTTTTTCCGGTATTATAGAATGTAAATATTCTTTATTAACTGAATCTTTATCATTTTTGGGATTTCCCACGTTGGTTATTCTATAATTTCCAGCATCATATGTTTGTCCATCTTTTAAGTTGTTACCCCATTGCAATTTTAAAGTATTTGAAAGTTCAGATGATAAGTAATCTTTAGTAATTGCATCAGAACTATCAGTTGGTTTACCAACATTAATTATTCTATGCGATTTGATATCGTAAGTATTCTTGTCTAATTTCAATGATGTAGAAGTAGCTTCTTTAACTGTTTTTAAATTTGCTCCATCAGTATCTTCTTCTGGATCTTTAACTAGTTTTAAACGTTTATTACTTATGTTATAGTCACCTTCAGGAGTTTGTGGTAAACCGCCTCTTTTTCTGTCTTCTCCGACTTGCACCCCTAACGCGGAGTACCGTCCGAACTTGTCGACACTCATGTTAGAACTGATACATTATACGCTTGCAACTCTTTTATATCCGCGGGCAATTATACGACTATGCCGCGATTCCTAAGTTCATCAACCAGAGCCACCCATTCATTATTTAATCCCGTATGACCGGCTTCCATGGCTTCATGTAATAGTCTCATCCTGTCAACCAATTTATTGATGTCTCTGTAGTAGATCACATTTGTGTTGTACAGATTTTTCATAAGTCCTTTACCAGATGTTGAAGTATCTCCTTTACTCTTTTTCCCATGTTGTTCAAGAAGTGATAAATCCATAAGTGATAAAGATTTTCTTTTTAGCGGTTGTTTTAGCGCCGGTGCGGTACGCAATGTTGGCAATTTTCGTGGTGGAAATAGCTTTTTAATAACGATGTTATATTTCGTTGCACGTGAACGATTAATCATCGCATCCTTTGAGTAATTCCTTTTATGAGCGTTGGTATTTTGTAGAATTTCTTTAAAAACATTTAAATCTTTGATTGAATACCTTAGTGGTATGTTTTTAAAAATTAATTCATACAACCCTTTTGTTCCTTTATATTTATGCTCGCCGATAATGATGTAATCGTCCTGAGTTATTTCAAGCTTTGAATCACCGATTTTCAATTCATTCCCATCAATCCTTGCTCCGTATACGTGTGATTTGCTTAAATTAGGGTTAGCTTTCATGTCATGTAACATTTTCATTATGTATTTCCTTCCAAGAGGTCCATGTTGTAATATATCGCTACTCAATTGAGTTAGATTTGGAATGGATTGTTCTGCTTCAGGTATTGGGTGTTCTTCTTCTTCTTCTTCTTTTTTAATAATTGGTTCTTCTTCTTCTTCTTTTGTTTCTTCTTGCGAAAATTCACTAGCACTTGTATATGAATCATCGTCGTCTTTTTTTAAAGCTTGTACCTCTTGTTTAGAAACTGGTAGTAAAACATCTCCTTCATAACGAGGTTTACCAATGGTCTCTGATATCTGTTTTAATGGTTCCGTAATAGGTTTAAATGTAGTCTCCAGAAATTCTTCTCGTTCACTTAAACCCATCCTTAATGCGCGATTCTTCATCCTAATAGAATCGCTCAGTGATTTTATTTCTTTCAATAGTTTTTCCTGATTCACCATGTTTACACTGTGAAGTCTGATTCATTACTAGACGTACCGCCTTTCAATCAATGGATTAATACAAATTTGTCCAACCCTATCCGATATCTTCCATCTTTTATAGCTTCATCTTTCATAATTACGAGAAAGCCGTACTTTTCAGCCCACGCTTTGCCGCACATCTCTTTAAATTTATCAAATGTCATATCCGCATTGACATGATCGTTATATACGTGTTTTAAATTTGTTTCATCTTGCTTGAATATTATCAGCAAGTTAGCATTATCCCTTATAAGTTGTTTTGGAATTTTACTGTAGGTTTGACCAATATAAATACTGTCAATATTATGATGTCTTCCCATTGCGAAATAACTTCTGATTGTGTCGTGATTCTCACATGATACATCGTCAAATATAAATACAGAAAATGGTTTAGCTTCGTTTGGTTGCATAATTGTTTCACTGGCATTAAACTTGTAGAAATTTACTTCTGGTACACTCGCTAATACTTTATCCAACAACTGGTATTTAGGTTGTTGCAAAGATTTTGAAAAAATGTATATATTGTTAAAACGTAGTCCTTTTGGATTAGTTATAAGGTTAAAAACAACATTTGTTTTTCCACAATTTGAAGGACCGGTTATTAAACATCTTATGGAGTTCGGTAGTAGTTCCCCATGTTTACCACGGTTTAACTTGTCACTATCCACTGTCAATTCATCTATGTTATTAATATTAAATCGTTCCTTTTGCTGTACAATATCCATCTTGTTTAAAGGTTGAACACATAATGAGTTATCAAAGTATTATACCAAGTCTTTTGTAGGAATCCAAGAATCTTCACTCTTGTCAAATCCCAACCAACGGACTTTAACTTTATCCTTTTTTCTTTGTAAAACCTTTTCGACAAGATATACATCGCCAACTGTTGATTTCAATAGTTCATGCCCATAGAATCCGCCTTGAAGTAGTTCACCTTTGTTGTCCTTTAAAATGTACGTTTCTGGTATTGTCGGCTGCACTTTGTAGATTGTAAATACTTCGTTAGTCCAGTTTGGTAGATATCTCTTACTGAAAACCCCTTTGTATTTACTTATACGCACCTTATCGTTTACTTTAAACTTTTTAGGTTTTAATCTTTCAATTTTGGGAGCCGTATTTTTTTTAATACGCTCCAAAACAAGCTTAGCATTGCCGCTATTTACTTGGATAGGTTTCATACCAATAGTGCGATGATATTTGTTATTGTACTCTTTTATAAGCTGCGGTAATATATCGTACCACACATACGATCCTCGTTTGGAAAATGTTTTGTACATCGCTCCTTTCAACGTTCTATTGAATCGTTCTATTATCGAAGCTTTGACTTCCGAATTTGTAGAATAATGATTTATGTTATATTTTTTCATTAATGTTGCAAATCCTTATTGAAATATTCTTTTCCATCATCAGTTTGTAAATGTTTTATGACAAGTTTATTTCTTTTAATAGCCGTTTCCATAGCTTTTGTAACACTTTTCCCACTCTTGTCCTTAAGCGGTAAAGCGTCAGCGAGCTTGGTAAAACAGTCTATAATCGCTAATATATATTTAAATCCTTTATTTAATTACTATGCGGTATCATTTCGATGAGATCGGCTTGGTAGAGATCGTTCATTCCTTTAATAACTGTATTTCTTCTTGGAAATTTTCTTCTTGCCGGTTTATGAAGTTCATGTACAATCTTATCCTTCAGTCCTTCCATTCTTAGATGTTGTTTCCACGCCGGTTGAAAAAATACTAATCCTCAGACTGGTTTGTCTTCTTTTATATTATTAACAAATATGGGTCAAGGCCGAATAATAGCTGTGTAAAAAAGAGGGGGCATGGCATTGGGCTTGCCATGCTCCCCTCTTTTTTACGGAAAGGAAAAAAGGAAGTAGGTGAAAGGACGAAGAAACAGGTTTTATTGGTCGATAGGAGTTAATGAATAATGTCCAAAGGGAAGAGTGTGTATATTGTCTTGCTGGATATGCCTCTTGTCATCCTTGTAGCTTAGCGCCCATTTGTTTGTTTAACACTGTAAACTTGATGGTTGAAGCTTCTTATCGTATTAAAAGTTGCTGTGGTTCTATATTTTCAAACAGACATCTTTTAAAATGTTCAAATTGTACATTCTTCTTTAGATATGATGTTTTAATGCCTTTTGCCTTCTTCACAACTTGATGTTCTTCTTTTTCACTTATGTATAGTTGAAACGAATAAGCTTGGACATCAAAGCCACAATCTCTTCCATAGGCGCACCATTGGTTTCATCATCTTTGAATTTTCCTAAAACTTTCTTGTTTATTCCATTGTCGTAGTTAGGATGGTGTTGCGGATAGTCAGAAAAATCAAAATCATCTTTATAAATAAAAGTGCGTAGGTCTTCATACATATCATTGGTTATAATCCAAAAGATGAATGCGTCAGTGTCCATGTATGCGATTCCAATGTTCTCTCTTCCATAATGTTTCACCATTTTATTATAATGAAAATCGTACATATGAGTTTTTGATATGTCTAAAATGGACATTCCGACATAAACAGGGCGATCCATCTTAATTGAAATTTTGTTCATAGAAACCGGCAACAAGGTTTTCATTAATAATTATTGAAGATGCAAAGTTTGGTTTTGGACCAACTTTTGTAATTTTGTTGCATCATTAACCAATCTTAAATCTTTGTGATTCCTCTTGTTTTCTAATGTTTTGCCGAATATAGCATTATTCATCAATTTAAAGAAATCCTTTTCAAAATTGGACGTCGCTGCAGTTCTTCTTCTAGTGTTGTTATCTATATAGGATTTCAACCAACAGGATTGAGAAAATTGTAACACCCTATTAATTTTGGTAATTCTTAATCCCATCTCTAACGCTTGTTGTACTGTCCAATAATGTGCTACATACCTCGTCTTGTTGGTGAGTGTCATCATTAACTTCGGCCATCTACCAGTCGGAGATACTTCTGTTTTTGCTAATAGCGGCAAGTCGTAATGGTGGTCGTGAAGATGTTCGGGGTACTCAAAATCAACGTCAAAGATGTAACCGGTATCTCCGTGTTTAGGATATCGGCGGATGTTATCAATCGAATTTGATCAACCCATTTAAAATTATCATATGGAAGGGTTTTGACATAGCCCATCCATATAGGTTATTCGCGTCAAAATAACCTATAAATGTACTTGGTTGTGACGCGTCATAGTTGGGGAGGTATTTATTGTTGGCTTTTACATATCTGGTTACACTTTGCGTTAATCCTCCTCGGATACCAGACTCTATCATCAACACCATATCTATATCGGTTAGTAGTTGAAGTTTACAGTTTGTTTCTTTTAACATGGCCTGCCATGCCAGTCCGGGAGCTGTGTACGAATGAAGAGGGTCTAATCCGTATGCTTTTAAACAGGTATTCCTAATTCTTCCATTTATGTCACATAATAGTGTCACATCCAATTTAACGTAGAAATCTGAATATTCTCCCAAAGTTCTCATCCCTAATTCATTCCATACCTTACAAGCGTGTTGATAATCTTCCTCACTGATGTCCCTCTTCGTATAATTTACTCTTAAAAGCTTCTCTAGGTGGAAGTGAGGTTTCTTCAAATCTTTCCAAACTGTCGATATAATCATAAGGGAAAACACCTTTGCGAAGAACTAGATCCAATTTATCGTTATTTACAATCATTCTTGTTTCTATTAAAATCTTCTTTCCTGAGATTTTCTGAAAGTCTCGATAAACTGCACGGCATAAACCGGTACGAATCTAAAAATCGTAATTTTATATTTCCAATCTTCTTACTAAAGCTATAAACTTTTCAGTTGTTCCGCGATAACATCAATCGCACCGTCATCTCTCCCCAATTCTGGTATTATAAAATGACCATCATAACCGCTAAGGTTATGCAGTATTACAGGTATATTTCTAGGAATCTTGTAATTGATGTTGCATCCGTTACATGCCGCACCCCTATAATATCCTGTAAGATGATCATGATCCTTAACTTTGTAGTTATTCAAAGTAAACTCATTTTTACATAAAAAACAATGGGTGGCATTTTCCATGTTGAATTTCTTCTTCTTCATCCATAGGTATCATTGCACAATATCACTATACAAATTTTCTACATTCCTAGCTATTTCATATAGATGATCAAGAAATGTCGCAGCAACATCTTCACCACGGTACACCACGGGTCTTGACGTTAATCCGTACCCATTTAAATGTTCTTCAGCCCAATGTAGATTTAACCAATAAACAAAAACTGTTAGGCTTATGCATTTGATATTTTATACTCTTCCTTGCTTCAACATTTCATCTTCAATAGGGACAAGTGTGATTCAAAATCAGCATATACCACTATAGGAATGCGATACTGATGGAACACCTTTTCAAATTGTAAGTATGATTTACTTAATGGTGGTAAGATAATCTTTGCTTCAAAGTGTTTCATTACACAGTTGTTTATGTTCTTGTAACCAATTTCGGCCACTCCATTTCTTTCTTCTTTAAAACAAAAACATCCTTTTACAAATTACTTTTTTATGTTCATTTTTTGATAGCTGCTTGTTGACGAGTCCTTTCAAATGATTTTATCCATACGTAGTGTGACACTTCATCCTTTGTAAGTAACAACAAGTCCGTATGATCTGCAAGCTCGTTCTTCACCACTTTTAAAGGATAAACTTTATTGGAACTGTCCAAAGCAAATACGTTAACTGATATTCCGGGATTTTGTTTTTCAAATTTTGAAATACACTTCAACCCTACCGGGTAAGACATACCTTGAAAATTATATCTATATCTGTAGTTTTCATATTCGACGCCAGGTCTTTGCGCATGGCGTGTCACAATTTTGAGGTCATGGCGTATCGAAAACATTCCATATCTTCATTTTCCACATTTACACATGATTTTGTATCTTTGATCCTTTTCGGGAGTGCAATATAACTGCTGCCCATCAGCCCATAACCATGCTTGTGAACTCTTATGTCCATACCTACGACGCTAACCAGACTCCAACCTGATCCTCTTCCTTCGTGTTCTTGAATTTTCGTCAAAATCTCTTCAAAACAATCTTCTATTATTGAATCAATATCCGAATTAGCCATGATGGTTCGATTTTTTGTTATAAATCCTCTTGGTGACATTTCTTCTTCTACATTGATAAACATGCGTCTAAAATCAAACCAAATTTAATAAAGTTTAATCGTTTTAGTTCTTCTTTTAAAATCTTGATCACAATTGGTTTAGCTTCAGCAACAAATTGTTCTAATTCCAGATTTTCGTTTTGAATTTTGTGATGCATCACCACTTTACCGGGTAATGCGTGAATACTTAAACTTGGTAGTGTATTAGATGGTCCTGCTGTTACTTCTTCTGTAGATATGTTTCTATTTTCTCTTACTGTAAAATTTTC
Source organism: Neoaliturus tenellus (assembly GCA_030545055.2). NCBI lineage: Eukaryota > Metazoa > Arthropoda > Insecta > Hemiptera > Cicadellidae > Neoaliturus > Neoaliturus tenellus. The sequence goes on along the minus strand of CM061531.1, from coordinate 326,653,166 downwards.
ATTTCTATTGTGATACAACTCCTTATGAATGTCTAACAATATTTCATCTTCATAAGTCTCTAAACATATCTCACAACGATGCATTTTAGCGATGTTTACCCTTTGAAATTTAACAGGTAAATGAAACGCGTCCTCTTCATACCGCCTTTTTATGCCATCTTACCCCCACCAATTTTAATCTTCTTCTTCTTCTTCTTCTTCTTCGCTATCTGACGGGAATAATCGTCTTGCGCAGAAAACCAATCTTTGACGTATTGGTTCTACATCAGGATCGTGACTAGATGTTGGAGTTTCATGATGGACATCTTCAAATTCCAATGGTGATGGGTATTCATTCTCTGTCAAGTCTATTTGCACATCTTCAGGTGCCTCACTTGTTAATTCTTCTTCCATACTGTCAACACTTTCCACTTCTGAGTTGTCGTCATCCGAATCTCCCATGCCGAGATCTTCTTGTTGAATTTTATATAATATTTCAAAAATAGGTTTCCTAGGATAGTCAGTGTTATCCACGGGAGCCATTCCGAATGAATAAAGGAGACTCTCTTGTGTAGCTACTTATATGACTATTTTAATAGGTCAAGGTCAACACCTCCTAAAGCGAGAATGGGGAATAGAGCACTAAGTGGCATGTTAGTCCATTACCACAAAGTGATCTATTCCCCACTCTCTAATGTGAGTCCAAATTAGCAGCCAATTATTAAATGTCAATTTTTTTTATTGTTTTATTGTTTTTTTTTTTTTTTTAACCTCATCACTGTTTATATCAAGTCCCATTAATAACCAATTGTTTTTACTAACACATAAAATTTTAAATAATTTTGTAGCTTCTTCCACTTCTTCTTTATTGACTGTCTTTCATTACACAGTTCATAGGTTCTTCATCTTCTTGTAGTAGAATTCTTTTGCATTCATATTCCAACTGCTGTATTCTTTCATTCTTTATGGCTAACTCAATAAGTAGTTGATTGATGTAGTCGGCGGCCATATCGATAGTTCTAGTCCTTGATTCTCCCAATCGCACTCCTGGTATTAGCCTTTGCAGTTTGTAGTATTTTTGTCTTATTCTCGCCTCTCTTACCTGAGCCGACTCTTTAAAATGACTTTTCGGGACTTTCAAACGTTGTTCATCCTTTTTTGTTGTAGTAAGGTCCAAAACATTGTCTCCACTTGCCATGATTCTGATTCTACTGCGAGATGTGAGAAACAAGAATATTATGAGCGGAATGAGTACAACAACTTGTCGAACCTCATTTATCCACTTTCCCCCACCACAACACTTTCCCCCTCCATGTTTTTATAGGTCAAGGTCAAATAAACTTAACGCGAGAACGGGGAATAGAGCACTAAGTGGCATGTTATTCCATTACCACAGAGTGATCTATTCCCCGCTCTCTATTCTACATCTAATTTTTTTGTATTTTTTCTGTTTTATTTTTTTTTTAATTTTTTGTTACCCGTCATCTTTACACAGCAGGAGGTTCATACTTTATAGGAGAGTCTTCATCAGGTTCATGAAATGCATTCCACGCACAAGTATCAGGAAGTTCATTAGGCTCGATCTTTAAAACAGGAATTTCACTAGGCGAATTCCATACACCAGAAGTTTTATTCGTCTTCAGTTTGTTTTCTAACACTTCAATTTTGTCCAACAGTTCCAAAATATATTTCTTTGCACCCATCAATGTTTGTATCCTGGTATTGTACACATTCAATGAAGGCACTATGAGTTGCAATTGATGGAACGCCATTCTTTCTTTCCTACACCGTTCCTTACCTAAAGCACTCAATTTTGGATGTGTTATTTGTTTTCCTTTACTTTTTAAAGGGGTTGAATTTTCCACTGGTTCACTCATTTTTCCCACAATGTTCTTCTTAAGAGTTTTAGCAAATAAATGAACCTCCTACTGTGTTTTAACCCTCTTTTATACACAATTCCCCCACCATTTCAATTTTTCCCCCACCATATTGTTTAAACAAAAAACCAAACTTCCAATTTTGCATTCACATTATTGTCTTTTAGAAATTTAATGAATTGCGAGCTGGATGTTGATATTTGACTGTTTGTTAAATAATCTTTTACCACTTGTTCATCTTTCCCTTCTAATATGTAGCAAAATACTTTCATCAAACTTCCATCATCTTCTTTCGATCTTATAAAGTTTGCAACAAATGTCCAATCTTCATCGACAATTTTAAAAGTTTTTATCTCCATGTGAAAAGACATCTTTACTCCAGTTATTCTGCGACAGTAATGAAATCAACCTTTACCAAGCAACATTTATAACCAATACCCCCACTACTCTTTCCCCCACTACTCTTTCCCCCACTACTTTTAGTTAGACCTTTCCTCCATACCATTACTCTAGTATGTTCTACACCTAATAAATTTACATAAGACCTGTGCACAGATTGTGCATCTTTCCCGCATAGCTACAAATCTTATTAGCGGTGCTTTAACACGATGGTCAACGTACCCTCCTTCAACTTCAAATTCGTCCCAATCATCTATAGCTGCTCGTGCACAATCTGGACAAAGCCGGGTCCCATCTGCAAATTTATAAGCAACAATAATGCCAAATCCATAATGTTCTCTTCGATACTCGTGTATTGCATTTCTAACCGTATTGGGAATAACACATTCTCCTGATCTTATTATGTGATTAAATAAGAAATCATCACAAATTATTTTTCTCAAACAAATAACAAAAAGACTATCCATCGTGTTGTAGATGAGAGTAACATTCGTACTAAACTGTTTTACTGCCTACCACCCGCTTAAATAACTTATCCCTACTACTATTTTATAGGTCAAGGCCAAGCAATATTAACGCGAGAACGGGGAATAGAGCACTAAGTGACATGTTATTCCATTGCCACAAAGTGATCTATTCCCCGCTCTCTATTCTACCTCTACTTTTTTTTACATTTTTAATTTTATTATTTTTTTATCATTTTATGTTTTTTAACTTAAAATCCTAATATTTCATTTCCTTCTTCTTCACCTTCTTCAACCACACCTTCATTACTACACACATTTTTCAAACTTAACAGTTCTTTCTTCATTTTATTGTTTTCATTTTCCAATTGTTTAATTTTTGATTTTTTTTCTTCCAATAGTAGCTTTAAATGTTTTATGTAACTAGCGGCTACGTGGACAGTTTTCACTCGGTTTTCTCCAAGTCGCATTCCGGGAATTTGAAATTGAAGTCTGTAATATTCAATGTTGATATTGGCCTGGGTTTGTCTTGATTGTTCACTTCTTCTCCTTCTGGTCTCCTCTTCTGCATCAGAAATAAGCGTATGATACAAAATTGGACGTTGCATCGTAGTTGGCTGCTCTTGTAAAAATAAAACTAAATTCACTCCTACATCATATTTATCCCCTTTCCCCCACCACTTTACCGGTTGTCCCAAAAATGACGAATACATATTTCAACGGTCACGCTAGCACCATTTTTAACAAGATGGTTATAAAGAAAATAAGGATAGTCGCAAGATTTAAGATCTTCATTTGCCAACATGAAATCAAATGCTAATTTCCTTGAATATTCATTATGGAATTTTTCATGAACACTAATTAGAATTCCAGCCTTTTCAAACTTATAACCAATGTCTGGGATTTTCTTACAATCATCTATGTCCAGAAGTGGAAAATAATATGTGAAGGAGTTCACCGGTGGTACCCACACTCTATCACACTCTTCACAAAACACTTTGTACATTCTCGCTCGCTCATCCATTTTCAAATGATTTTTACTCATGCCAGACTACCGTTTAAATAGCCTACTACCTCATCTTTCCCCCCACCATTTTTATTCCAAATTTGTTTCCTCATGTTGCGGAGTATCAATAACATGGGCAGCGGCATTCCAGAGTTGTGACTGCTGTTCTTCTTCACCTTCAGATTCTGTTAATTCTTCCGGTTGGTGCATAAAGGATACATTTGAATTTGAATCGGGTCCAATATCATTGTTCATTTGTTCATTTAAATTTAAAAATTCTCCAACTATTTCTTCCAAAAACTGTCCAAACGTAATATTTACCTCTTGCTCTACTTCTTCATCTTCTGCCATCTCACGATCTATAACAATTTCAGTGATGTAAATAAAAGTGGTATCTCTCGGAGACATGGTTTAAAAGAAGAACATGTGGCTCCAGTAACAGTTACACGAAAAATGAACAGGATTGTGTGGAACCCTCGCTTATATATAGGAGACTGGAAGGGGGGGGGGGGGGGGGGGGGGGGGGGGGGTCAATTATAAAAATTTGTAACTTGCCTTGCTCTAATTACTCTTCCGCAGACAGCTTGTATTGCATTGCAACCACTTCCACCTCTATCTTCATGCCTTCTACAAGATTACGTACGTGCAGCATCCATGGAAACAGTATTTCTAAAACTTCAATCCTTACTCGACATGCACACAATAATTTGTACGCATCACGACGGTACACAAACACACTAACCCCCATGCCCATATCCCTCATTATGTTTTGTTCAATTTTCAAAAATAACCTATACAATAGCGGCCAAACTTCTGTGTGCTCAGCAAAAAACGAATCCAGTCTCTTATACATGTTTAACGTATAGCAACAAGACAAATAATGAGCAAACACATGTGATAGCTGCTTTTATAACGTTCGCCAGTACAGTAAAAATTTGAAGGGGGGGGGGGGGGGGGGGGGGGGGGGGGGGGGGGGGGGGGGGGGATATGATTTTTTAGTGGGATGTTAAAAAAATTAGTAGTTTAAAACCAAAGCCGAAAAGTAATGATTAAACCCTACATTTTCTTCTAATTGCAAATACTCCACATATGCCTCCGCCCATAGCCATAACAGATCAATGTTACGCCAATATACACCAAAGGTGGGTCTATCATCAACTAAAATTGGAGATGCTATGCTATGTTCACTAATCTTCCGTTTTCTATCCATGTCATAGCTTCAATTACAAACCTTCCTATAATATCCATTGGAGAATTAATATCCAAAAATATTCTTGTAACAACATTTTCACTTAACAAGGGCACTTCAATTTCTTCATTGTTTTCTTCGTCGCTTTCTTCGTCCACCTCCAATACTTCTCCAATCTTTGTACATTTATTATAAAATATTGGAACATCTCGGGGAGACATGTTCGCCCTAACTATTATTAGCAAGGAATGGCTCCAACACAAACCGCCACACTCTTATATAGGCAAGTCAATGAAAAATCAGCGGCGGGGGGGGGGGGGGGGGGGGGGGGGGGGGGGGGGGGGTTCCGGTTCCGGTCCGGAAGGGGGGGGGGGGGGGGGGGGGGGGGGGGGGGGGGGGGTCAATGTCAAGGTCACATGAAAGTAGGTCACGGGACTTAGAGCGGCCAAAAAATAATGGGAGAGAAACGCAGCGCACTTATCATAGCGCTGGTTTCTCTCCCATTATTTTTTGCCAACAATTTGGAATTTGGAAAAAAGCTAAGATTTTCTAATAATTACTTCGCCCCCACCTAGTCCAACCATCCTCACCTTTGAAGAGAAAGTCTTTCGCATCAAGTGTATTGATCGCTTTTTTGGTTCTAAGAGGTACGGAGAGCTTTATTACCCACTTATAGCCGTTACACCCTATTACAATTCTATTGCTCTTATCCGTTCTACTTACAAAAAAGTACCTCAAACCTTCCTTCAATCTCTTCAACCTGGTGGGAGGGTAAGACTTGTGGGAGACCACAGTCAGTTGTGGCGCAGAAATGTGTTTCACGACATGTAAACGGCAATACTTTTCGTTTAAAACACATTTCTTACCACAAACTAATCCTTTTTTAAGACCCTTACAGAGCACTTCAGGACATTTACGCGGATTTTTAAATGCCCTGCGTCGCTCTTTCATTAATAATTGATAACGCTCTGAAGGAGCAATTTTGAAAAGCTTCTTTTTTCGCTCTAAAACAGGAATGATAGGACGAGAAGGAGTAGATTCAGGAATAGGCGTGATTAATGGTGGCAAGGAAATATAAGAGTGAATAGAATTGAGTAGTAAAGGTGTATCCGGACGAAGAGGCTCAGCAGTTCTTGGGACATCCGTTACCTCCTTCTGCGGTGGTGGCATTGCAGGCACCTCCTTCTGCGGTGGGCCCATTGCGGCAGACCGGTCTTCTGGAGGCTGCCCCGCGTTCGTTGGTGACGGAGGTGGTGAGAAGATGTTCCCAAGAACAGTCATCGCTTGAAGAAGAATGTTTGCCGGAGCAGGAGTTCTGGACGAGGAAGACGGTGTGTCCATCCGCTGCAACATGTGGTCCGGCACATTCTTCAGGCGAAGTCTCTTCGTCGGTACAGGCGGTGCAATAGGTGCAGACGTAGTAGTGGTACTTGTAGTTGTAGAAGTAGTGGTGGTAGTAGTCGACATGGCTCTGATGCGGCAGCGTTGGCAGCTGGAAGCAGAATAAACAGACCCGTTAGTCGGCCTCGCATAAATAGTGACACAGCACACGCAACAAGTGAAAGTGACCTCGGGGGGGGGGGGGGGGGGGGGGGGGGGGGGGGGGGGGGGGGTTCCGGTTCGAAAGGGGGGGGGGGGGGGGGGGGGGGGGGGGGGGGTTATGCATGAGTGAATTGAGGTCAAGGTCACCAAAAAATAATAATGATCCAAGGTGATGGAGGCGGCCAGGACCGTCTCCACCACCCTGTGTTCCTCAAACACTCCCAATCCCAACCCAAAAAGTTACGTCTTGCTAGGGATCCCGATTTTTGGCCCGCACGCACGTGGCGATCCAGTTTGGTAGTCTGTGATACGGGCGGCCAGCCTCGGGCCTGGGCACTGGACTTGACCATTCCAATTTTACAATAGGGACTCTGGAACAGGTAATGCAAGACGCAACTCTAACCTCCCACCCTTAATCTAAACCCACCCAATCATATTTTTGCCTGACCAAAATCAAAAACAAAAATCAAAAACAATAAAAAAATGCGCTGCCTAGGGCACAACGCGCATGTCCCACCCATATTTAATGAAGTTCAATCGAACTTCTTTAATTTACATTTACATTTTAATTTAATCTACCCATCCTAACAGCTAGCTGTGGAATATAAAAAATTATTAGTACACAGATAAACACAGACATGGACACACACACACACACACACACACACCATAACCCAATACTTAAAATTAAAAAACACATTTCTTAAACATAAATAATACCATAACACACCTTAATGCTAACATCGCAATGCGCAAGTTAAACCTTACAACTAACACATCTTAAGACTAAAACCAAATAACGCTTTGCATAAAAACCATAGACACACACACACACACACACACACACACAACAAATATTAAATAGTAATAGCCTAACAACAAGAGTAACTCAAATATATATCGGCCGCTTATACATTTGAGTTGCCCTCTGAGTTGGGTCGGACTGCCGCGTCCGGAGTTCCGAGCCCAACTGCGGCGGCAATAGTCGTCGGGGTAGTTCTCGGTTCGCAGAGTGGTGGGGGCAGCGGTAGGGGTTTAAGGGGGTATGGAACCTTCCAGCAACGTCAATGGAAAATTCCAAACGGATGTGCTTTGTTACATGTGGGTCGGGCAAAACGCAGGTGGAGCCTTGTATCTCTCAATTTGCATTAGATAACATCAAATTACATCCGCTGACAAGTAGGAGCCTTGTACCTCTCGATTTGCATTTGATAGCATCAAATTACATCCGCAGCTTTCCCCATCGCGTGACAGCATAATTATCGTCGATTGTTATCCACCCTCTTCCGACGCTTAATTATAGTTGCAGCGGAAGTAAACCTCCGGTACACGCAACTTGTTTTTAACATACAATAGACTATTGTTTGCAAATGCACACATAATCCTTGGCCTGGTCGGTACTTCTTACACGCTACACCTAAGACGTTGTGACGTCAAGGGGGGGGGGGGGGGGGGGGGGGGGGGGGGGGGGGGGGGGGGGGTTCCGGTTCCGGTCCGGAAGGGGGGGGGGGGGGGGGGGGGGGGGGGGGGGGGGGGGGGGGGTCATGCATGAGTAACCATCCGCGTGCATATAAACGAAGGAAAGCTCGCGCGCTGCCCATATAGAGGGCTGACACCCCAGCGGTAAACAACAGATCCGTGAGTTTATACCACATAGTACTATAACATATGATTTATTTTTAACACTTAACATTTTAATTTTTTTTACACTATTTCTTAACACTACAACAATCATTTTATAAATCACACTTTTATTTTCGCGTCTATTTTCCATTTTTGTTTAAACTACGTATGCTAATTAACATCGCGTGCAGGCAACTCACACTGATTATTTGCAGGTTCCATTCTTACACACCTGTTTCCTCCTTACTATGCAGATACTCTCTTACTTTAACAACACTTAAACTCTAACCGCTACTTCTCGGTCATATTAATATAGTTAGTGCTACACTACAGGATTTACCTGTGCAATGGTGCACGCGATATTCCTGCACATCTGCGGTAATACACCTTACACCCGTCTACTATTATACTTATTGCTACATTACACGAGACATTTCTTGCACGCCTGCAGATAATACACTTGCTAACCGTCTACTAATATGATTATTGCTACAGTACAAGAGACATTTCTTGCTCACCTGCAGGTTATACACTTTACAACCGGCTACTATTATAGTTAACACTACACCATAAGATTAAGCCTTACACATGGGTATCGTAATCCTACTTCATCGTGCACGGAGCATTTCTTGCACACCTGCACCTTATACACTTTACTACCGTCTAATATTACAATTATTGCTATGATACGGTAGTTACCTGATCAATCACAGTTGCGGCCCCACTTGCTTATCCACAGGCCGATACTCGCAATCCTACAACTGAATAATTAATTAATTAACTTCCGCTATTACGATACTTTTCTTAAACTATCCGTCTCTTCCTCCGACTCTTGTGACCGTAGCCGCGGCCGACTGACAAATAACCGAGCTCCCGCAAACCTCGCTCTTTTATGCGGTTTTCTCGGGGAGGGAGTTGGAGGGGATTGGAGGGGGTTGGAGGGGCGTCGCACGTGACTCATCGATCGCATAAAAAGGGGGGTTGCCGCCGCGCGCATGCCATTTCGGTGGCGGCATCGGTCGGGTGAGGTACTATCCGTAGGTCTCTGACGCTTTTATAACTAACGCTTGTTACTTTAAAATGTGTTTCCGCTTTATATGCTAATTAGTTTCTATATATTCAGACACAATCGCGGCCGCTGACCATTTGCCGGCTTACTCTCAAGCGGTTCACATGTAAAATCATGGCTTCCCACACTTTACAGCTGAAACTTTTGCGCACAAAACATATTTTACAACAGCATTCTACACCTGCAGTTTCAAAACCGCGTAGTACGGTGGCTAGACTTAAGAAACGGTTCAGGTTTCACCCTTTGTATTTTGCACCACCTCACCTTGGCAACACTTGTACTATTGATACTATTCTACAGACAGTCTTGACTGACATGGTGAAGTACCAACATTTCCCTCTTCTCACGCCTATTGACGGTCCCGTCCAGTTCTTCTTCTTCACCATCTTACCGGGTCTATATCATCGGACATCCTCCGACTCGTGTCTCATTGCTCTCTATCGCCTCACACGGTAAACACCTAAAAGCTCTCATCTCTCTCTCTCTTGCAACCATGGACACACAACAGGGTTCACCGGTGCAGTCCCCTGAAGTGACTTCCACTACGGAGACTACTGCTAACACTGCACCAAGTCCCACAGACAATTCCTCCACGCCTACAACGAACACCTGCTCCCGCCCGGTACAGAGCGATGCGGTGACCACTACTGCCGCAAACGACGTGGAGGCTATTCTACGATCACTGATGGGGTTCGATTAAAATAAATAAATGAAAAAATAAAAAAAACCCCTCCCTCCGCCCGCCGCTCCCGCTCCGATCCGACCCGTCCCGAGTCCCCGCCCCGACTGAGCCCCTCGCGGCTCCGCTTTTTTAAAACTCCCTCCGGATGGCCTTGACCCACTTACAAAACACACCCATCACTGTCAACCACACCTGCCGGTTCGAACCGCTTGGCCTTGAAATGGGCCAGAACCGGCAAAACCCCACTACTCTTGATCTATAGAATTCCACTAAATTTTATTTATTACGACGTATATATTACGGTATAGCTTTTACCCCTTGTCTTGATGTCCTTGTTTAACATTTTATGAGCAAGCCCTTTCGCTTTTAAGACTCATTCGCCTC